>VZTR01029159.1:235289-290243 GCA_013400775.1 Chaetops frenatus | reverse complement strand
CCGTTCTGTGTGTGTGTTCATGCATAAACTGACAAGTGGCAGAGATCTTTTTGTAGGCCACAGACACTCTTCCATGTGCCAGCTGATGCAATTATCTGCAAGATGTGTCTTCACCAGCAGAACAACAAACTGAAGGGAAGTCCTAGAACTGAAAGGGAAAATCCAAACTGTTCAGCTTGTTTAAACTACATGACTTGTTACTGAAAGATGCAAGATGCTCCAAAGTCATTTCTCTGTGACAGGGGACATCCTAACTTCTCTCCACTAATAGTCACTAATAGCACTTTAAAACACCACACACCATCCCTGAAAGTCTTCCAAAGATATGACATAAAGTATGTGTGCTATAAGCAAACAATAACAAAAGCATCATGAGTCAGAGGTGAGAAAAGAATTTGTAGGAGCAGTTTTTACTTATGCATTTAAGGTACTGGACTTTAAACCAGCACTTTTCTACAGATAATCTCACCCTCACTGGAAATATATTTTCACTCTATCTCTCTGTTAGCTTACAAGAGGCCAAATATCTAAAAATATTACTTTCGTTTTTAAGAAAACTAATGCTACAATTAATCTTTAACTTGTATGTCCTTCTTGAGAAAGCTGAAAAGCACTTTATGTACATCACTTGACCACCTAAGTCCTTAGACAGCAGGAAAGTATCAGGCCCACAATTTAACTGCAAATACTAAGAGGTGAGTGAGGATGTCACCAGACAAGCTGGCCACTGCTGAAAGCAGCAAAGTAAAGAACCATTAACAGCCCTCAACTTTACAAGGCCAGCACTTTTTTTTACTTCGAATAAAAGTCTTGAAAAATCTGATGAGATTAAAGTAACAGTGGAAAATTCAAATTCTCAAAATCTAACAGCAGCACTATAAGTATATTCCAACTAACTAAAATAAAAACCCAAATTTGAGTATTTTAGCTGATTACATTTTTTTTATGGTAATACTTTCAGGTGAGAGAACTTACTAACTGCTCTAAAGTTAATACAGACCAAGATGCTTCATATGCTTGACTTGCTAACCATTAGTGATTCCATGTACTGCATTAAATTAGTGAACAGTGTGTTCTTCTGTTACAGTTACATTTTAGAAGAGCTACAGTTGCTCAAATCATGACTAAATTTGTACAAAGTAGAGGCCGAGAGCAGGCTTTAAATAAGAACCCATTTAGTTATGAGTGAGCCTCCATCTCCATTGTTTTAGCAGAGGCAACAAATACGAGAAAGGATAATTGAAATGACACCAAGAGCTTCCAAGTATTTTCTGTTACGAATTATTCTGTTTAAAACCAACACAGTGCTTCGGATGCAAGAGACCATGATCATCTATGAGAATATATGATGCTAAACCAGTTTTAAGTGTAACTATAAATTCCCTTTGTTTTTCAAATACGTGAACGTTTAAAAGAATTAAAGTTTTACTCTTATGTGAACTTTTTTCCCTAAACAGTTCTCCTCTATCTGTTTTTCCTGCTTCCTTTTCCATGTCAACATTTTGGCTAATGTCCAGAAAACACCACTAACTACATGAATAGCAGTGACTTCACTGAAAATTTCAGTTTCTAATCTGGTGAATAAAAAGCCCTCTCACTAATAACAGCACATAATGTCAAACTTCTTGAAGGACATTATCTGTGCTGTGAAAAACAAAATAATAGTTAAATATAAATGTGTTGTATGATGGATTCATAATCAGAGTGGTGATCCTATGAGAACTGTCAGTGAAGTCTGTACAGAGCTCTGATCTAAAGATGCAAGGAATTCAAGACATGCAAAATGGTATCAGGTTAAAAATACAGGAAGAAACTGACTTTTACATCACTGCAACTGCAATATTGCTCTGCAAACTTGCATAACAACTTTAAACTTTGCACGTAGGATAAAATGAGCTCTCTCTCCATCTCTACACTTGAGTTGCAATTAAAACATGTTTCTTGATCTAGAACATATTTAAAACTGCAGCATTCCTTAGGCATTACATTTGCCATAATTTTAAGATGTATTTCAACTGAGTTCCTAACTGTGTAGGTCCCTGTAACCCAATCTGCAATTAATTGCATGGGCACACAAAAGCACTAGGAAGGTTCCTACTGCATGTGACCATCTTTGTGTTTATAAATATCCATCATCTCCTCTAAACTTCCATTTGATAGTTACAAAATGTACTTTTCCTCATTTAAAATCCACATTTAGCTGGTATGGAAAGAAAAGCTTGTGTTTTGAGTTCTTGTTTGAACCATGCTCAGCAAGACCTAGAGCTGGAAGTGTCTGAAATTCCTAACACTGCATCAAATGTAAACTACAGAAACCTGGAAGGTGCTGCTTTGATCCCCACAGGTAATTCCAAGGATGTTACTGAAAGGCCATTTTCAGTTCAAGTTGCAACAAGAAACAAGATGTTTTAGTAAAATGCCAGTAACTACAGCACAGCATTCTCCACAGCAGCAGGAATAAGTCATCTGGGTGATTTTTGAGAAAATTCCCCTGGGTAACAAAAAAACCCCAAACACCAATAAAACTGAACAAGTAGCAGAAAAACATGCCAAAGTACCACCATTTCCATTAAGGACAACAACATTTAAACCTGTAATTAATATTACCAGGGACTAGAAACTAAAGTAGGATGCATAAGGCATTAATCAAAGACAGATGACATCTTTACATTGCTTAATCTAAAAAGAAACTGATTCAGTATATAGATTAATGAAGTCCAACAACAAAAAGATTATCTGTATAGGAAATTATTTTATATGCAATATTCAAAAATATCAAGATTATAATTTCTAAAGTGTCCACTAGATGCCTTAGGTCTCTCTTAATTAGCTGCATGTCTATTAGCCAAGACTTTCTCTTTTAACCACAGGATTGCATTCTTGCAGTCTTTATAACAACATCTTTCATCAACAGCTTTGTGTTGCAAGCTGAACCCTATGCTGGCCTCCCAAAGTGAACCACAATCAACACTTTCTTGGTCAAAAGTCTGAAGAATAGGAAGAAACCTGGTTATTTATAGACTCTAAATAAAAAAATTTTACTGCTTTAATATCATCTATACTTATTCTGGCATTTTCTTGCTTTTTCTTCAACACCTTTCTGTAAGCAGACTGCAAATTATATTAATACATTATTAAATTTAAAAGACAAAATAATTGTCTTGAGACATAATAATCAATGATCCTTTATCTGAATGCCACTGAAAGTGAAGGCAATTATTTACTTTCAAAAAATGAGTGCATTTTGTAAGTAGTTAAGAGTATAAACACTTTGTATTTAACAAGAGCAACTGTAATCTTGTCTGCACAAATACAGCAAGTTTGCATGAAGCCCCCTGAAAGGAAATTATCTGACACTGTACACAAAAAGGCCAGGTAAACACCTATTCTTATTCTTTTCATTCTAAAAATGTAATGATTGGTTTCCTATATCAACATTCTAACACTTGGTTGAACCTGGATATCTTCTGGAGAAAAAAGAAGCCAATCAGCTTCTAAAGATTTTAAGTAACAAAATCCAAAATGCATTTTTAGTAATTTTCACTAAAAAAACTTACATTTTATTTCCCTTCTAAATTCCCCTAATTTCATCCTCGGTTCATTGCATCCTGTCATACCTTTGTATCTGCAGTGTAAAGAACCCCACACTGGCAGAAATCTTCTTACATAGGCACCATCAGACTGGGATTTAAATCACTCACTAATTTCTCTAGGAGAGAACAGTTTTCTTTAGTCTCAGAGAAGGCAGACTGCCTGACCATGTATCATTTCATCTTGCAACTTCACCATCAACCTCTTCCTATCTGACATGTATTCAGACACAAAGACAACAAAAGTGGACAAAATATTCCAGAACTGCCTAAAAACAGGCACATTATATTACATTACACAAAGATTATATTAATAACATTTTATTCCTCTTTTCCAAAACTCAAGGGATTCCTAGCATAATACATAAGAGAACTGCATGGGCTCCTGTCAAATCTGTTATCTATCACAATCTCACATTTCTCTATTTTCCTACTTAATAATTTTGAACAGACACAAAATCTGACCAAATGATCACAAAGGTACAAATTCACACTGAAGAGCACTGAAGTGATTATTCTAAATGAACCCTGGTTATCACACACTCCTGAGTCCCTATTTACCAGTCCAATTTCTCTGTCACTAGCAAACTTAGCTACAACGTGACACTTTCTTCCAGTCCTCTAATATAAAAATTAAACACAGATGGATAAAGAAAATATTCTGCAACATCCAGCAGGCTTCCTGGTATTACCAATTTATCTAGCTAAAGAACTCACATGTATTTTTCTACTCAGTGAATTATTTTCATTCAAGTTAACCATTTTTCCCCCCTCGATTTTAATCTCTTTCCTGCATTTTTACTCTCTGGTCTACTACAAAGAGCCATCAAGTTACTTCCCGTGCAAGAGCAAATTTTTTGAGCAACTAAATTAGAATCTGTTAAATACCTCTCCCAACTGCTCTATCAGCTCACGTGACTCTGGCAGTGGGGTGGCGGGAAAGGCTCAATGCTGAGATAGAAAAGGAGAAAGAAAACCAAAACCAACCACACCCAATGCTTGATGGAAAAAAGTAGACTGATAAATTACTAAGATAAATTACTAACTGGCACCTCTGCTGTCTAAAAGAGACAATTAACTGTTTCTCTTACACAGCATCCCTTGCAGGACAGAGCTGAATTGTTTATTTCTCATAAAAGACAGAAGAACAATTCCACAGCTGCCAATCCAGTATCTCGACTGGCTCTGTGCTAGGTTTGTTTCGGAAGTTCAGCTAGAAACTGTCTATGGCTAAACTCACAGAAATTTCTCTGTAAACCTGAGCTGAACGACTATAAAGCATCTTTCACTAAAAAGAACTCACATTCTAATGATAATGGAGGTAATAACTGTATGAATGTTGCTGACCACAGAACATTATGAAAGTTCTTGGTTTCCATGTGCCAATATCTAAAAGAGGAACTGGTTTGTTTATAATTTATGAAAATTTGTACAAAAAAAGCTTATTATTTAATAAACTGACATTAAAAATTCAAGATCCAGAATATAACAAACTATTTCAAACAAAGTTGTGGACAGAGTATGAAAAAATGAGAAAACATCATGTGGAAAATAAAGTTTATGTGCTATCAGTGAAAATATTAAAAAGTTTAATTGCAATTTAAGATATTTAAGTTATATGTTTTCTTCAGTGAATGAGTATTTCCTCATTTAACATGTAGGAAATGAGATGATAAAAAAAGACACTGAGAAAAGGCAGGGAAACAGGATAGTTATTTTTAGACATCTAAGCCCCGCCTCATCTGCTAGAAATAATGGGATCAGTCCAGAGCAGGTGAAAGGCAGCAGGGAAGTGACTGAGGACAGGCACGTACTGGGGCTCTGCTTCAGGTGCTGCTGACACCCTGACCCCATGTGCACTCAGCAGGCAGGGAACAGTAGCAGCCTCTGAAGGACAAGAGGCAGCTGCAGGTAACAACAGCAGACAGAACTGTAGGAGATGAAACGCTGGAAAAAGTGAGAGCATGGCAGTATATTAATAAATTAAGTTTGTTGGTGGGAAGGAGTCCTGAGAAGATGACTGCACTAATGGTGAAAAAAAGTAACAAAAGCAAACCCTCAAAAGAAAATCCAGAAGGCTGTAACAGAGACAGTTATACCACTCAGAGATAATGATGATGAACATGCAAGCATTTCAGAAGGACAAATAATAAGGAAAACATGAATGCTACAATGTAAGTGAGGCTGAAGTACCAGGATTCAGCTAGCAAATGCTAATCCCAAAAAAAGAAGCAGAATGAAAAGCCAGAACACAGTATAAATATCATCAGTCTGGCTACTCTGAGGAATTCAGGTCTGTCTTACTAAGAGGGAAGATGACAGAAGAACCTAAGGATGGGGTTCTGCCTGGCTTAACAGCTCACTGCTGCCACAAGAAAAAGGAGCTTTACCCTCTACTCTTTCCAGATACCCTCTTCCACCATTTACCATTTCTTGTTAGCTCTGGACCTCCATGACCTAATTTAAATCACTAATCTGGCAGAAAACTAGTTGCATAAAAAAAGATCAGTGAATCACAAAAAAACAGCACAGAAGTTTTTTAAGTGGCAGTCAGCATATGGAAAGAAAGAGTATATGGAAAGACCAGCCTCCCTCTCATGAGCTCCTAGCCACTAAGATCTACCAATCATGAAGTGTAAGAAATTCAGTTGCAGAGGAAAGAACCACAAACAAAACTGAAAAACGGAGATATTGGAGAGAACTGGAAAATAGAAGAGTGTGCATCACAACTCTAGGAGTTGTTCCACTGTTCTGCAGCACAAGTTTCTCGAGGGAGTACAGGCAGAGAGTTGGGAGTTTAGAGGGAGCTGAACTGGGGAACCAGTACATTATACACTTAGTTCTTTTCAAAGATTCCAAGTGCTGGAGAGAACAAATCATTTCATGAAGAATCAGAACACTTCACTTTGGCTCATAAACACCTGTGAACAGCATGTTTCACACTGGCACTGCCAGCACTGAGCACCGCCAAACAACAAACACTGCTGGTTCTGTTTTCCCGTTGCCTTGAACCCCATCGGCAGAAGCATTATTCCAACCTTCTTAACTTGGCTTCTGGAAGTCTCTACTATAATGAATCCTTCCCCACCCTGACATATTGAAGGTTGAAGGCTGTAGCACTTTTGCAGCTAATTAGTGGGGGCTCCCTTCCCAGTCACGAGACTGGTGCCAAGAACTACACAGAAGCAACTCAAGTGTCACATGTTAAACATATTCGGCACCGAATAAACTGCACAGAATTGATCCACATTTCTATTTGTGAACAAGCAGATAGACATGATTAAAGCTCTACTATAAAGCACATTAGTCACACAAGCATGCTTATTACAGGACAACCTGAAAGCACAATCTTGAGGCAAGTAGAAGGGAAAGGTAATTTTTTATCTTTAGGAACAAAACAAAACAAACCAAGTAACTGACCCCAAATTGCTGCAATAAACGTTTTTTCAATTTGCAAGCCTATTACCCCTGCCAAATTTTTTTAAATTAGAATTTTAGTACCAAAAATAAGTTGTAGATAAGATTAACCCAGTGCACAAAATTAACCCAGGTCTGTTTTTAATTTCTTCAACTCAGTAAGCCACTTGCAATATGGGATTTCTTCACATCAGTTCTAAGTATAAAATGTATTACTACACTGCAGGTTTGCTAGAAGAAAAACCCTGAACATGTGCAGACACACAGCACCACCACCACCACACACCAAACCAAGTGTCCCACTAAGCTCAGCTTGCCAGACTTTTTGTTAGCCAGCTTGGAAGAAAATGTAGGTTGTCTATGGCGAGAGAATGCTGCTTCAGCAGCTCAGAATGAATTTCAAGCCTGTTCTCTATTTTATCTTTTGTCAGTATAATGTATTCAACGCAATAGAGAGCTGACAATTTAAATAACTACATTTTAAAACAAACGAAGCATTGATGTTAATGTGTGAAAATGGTCCCAACCCCTGGGAGTCCTGGTTCCCACCATTGTTTACTCTGACAACAGGATATAATTGCTTACTTACTTGGCAGCAAACTTTACCATCTGCTTGCTTGCATGCTGTCCCACAGCCACAAGAGCCTGGATATTAAACTGCTGCTGACGCAGGACTAAGAAACACTGCTTCCCTGAATACAAAGAGAAACAACGCAGGTGTATTAAGGACAAGTTACTCGAGGTCTTTGTGAATGAGAAAAAATTCTTTACTACTTAAAAATAAACTGAGCTTTAAAGAATCTCTCTCTCTCTTTCTCATTCATCACTACCCTCCCTTCAAAAAGCTGCTTCAAACTCCTCAGCTGTACATGTACACACACAGACAAACACACACAAACATTGAGATAAATTAAATAATTGTGCCTTACATCTATAAAGAGTTGAATGGACATTTTCTAAAAATAACAGTAAGCCTTCCAAGATAAAGAATATTTAGACAAAAGAAAACCAAAAAATCCTAACTTTTAAAGTAACTTTTTCTTCAACTGCAAGAAGTAAGTCATACTTTTCCTTGTTTCTTTGCTCACAACTACTTCAAGTCTAAATTATTTTAAAAGAAGTTTTTTCTCATCTTCTCAAATCAAAGCTCTAGAGTTTGCTTTACAAAGCTGCTCTGAGAGAATTAGGCTTGATTTTGCACCACAAGGACTAAACCAACAATGGTCATTCTATAATACCCCACACATTCAGAATGAAGGGGAACAAGAGGAGTATTGATTCTAGTGAATGACAAGAACCTAAAAGGCCCAATTAAAAATTCCTGTAAGAGCAATTTATTCATGAACAGCTTAGGGAAAAAGAAGTTAATAGGAAATAATAATAATGTACAAAGAACATAGTGCATTTTGTTGACTTTTAAAATGCGTATTTCCAAGTCAACAAAGCTCTTTCTAATCTGTTTAGCTGACACTTACAATAATTTCATACATCTTGTCACATCTCTAATAATAATTTGTTCCTTAACTTAAAGAAATATGGTGATTTTAAAATGCTTCTTCCTAGAGAGAAATTGACAACAAATGTTTCACTGGTGTACCAGTATCTGATAAAGGCACCAGTATCACTTTAAATCCAAATTCTGACTCAGAACATCGTAACATTTCCATTGAAATGCTGAGAGTAGGAAGAAGCCGAAAGTTTTGTTATAGACAGCTACTTCTTAAACTCTAAACCTATAAATCAACATATACGTACTGACAACTAAAAAGCCAGTTGCAGTTTTCATTTGTAAATATGCAGATTACCATTCCTGACACATAGCTACAGATAATTCAAGAGTATCAGAAAATAAATGCAGAACCCTTGACACACAATCTCATGGAAATAAAAGTGAACACACGAAACTAGTACAAAATATTATTAAATATTAATTATAATTATTGGAAATAATTAATCTTGTCCTATGACAAACACAAATGCAACAAGATTAATTACGTATTTTCAGAAAACAGAGTACAACTATTTCTGTATTTCAGAGGCTGTAATTTCCAATATGGTACAGATGCACGTATTTCTTGCAGGCAAATACTGAACAACAGATTTAAATTAGAAAAATACAGGTTGTGTTTCAGATCCAGCAAGTCAACAAAGAAAGTACAATTTTTCCACAGGACATGATATGCTGAGTTTCTTTAGATAAGGGAGTCATATCTCACATCTCTGATATCTCAGTGTTTCTTACACTGTGGTTGGATACAGTATTTCCTGGGAGACAGTATTTCTCTCCATGATTTTAGTCACAAACAATTTAGCAAAATATGAACAAAGTTTCAGCAATGATGTACTAGGTGCTCAAACAAAAAATGCACATCTGAAGACAGCTATGAGGTCACCCAACTACAAGATAGGGAAATAATGAAGGGACCTGCTATCACAGAATAGTTTGGGTTGGAAAAGACAAGAGACCTTTAAAGGCCATCCAGTCCAATCCCCTGCAATGAGCAGGGACATCTTCACCAAGACCAGCTTGCTCAGATCTTCATCCAAAAGTCTGGCAGTTGAACTTAATCCCAAACACTGGAAGTCTGATCAATATCTATAAAAGGACTCGAATGTGTTTGCCATGAGTAACAGTAGCTGTTTTCATGAAGCAAGAGGATGTTTTGAAGAACACAACCACGTCTAATCACACAGAAGATAAGTGATCAAACTGACCTCACTCACAGGACTGGTTAAAATATCTCAGTCACAAAGATTAAAAGAGGAAAAAGAACTTTTCCTGAGAGAGCTGATGGCATCCAAAATAAAGTATCAAAAAGACCAACCATAATCAAATCTAGCTCATGCTTAGAAGCCTTTCCAGATCAATAGATGGGAAAAAGGAAGCATTTGAGTGAGAAAAAATTTGGACGAAGGGATCTTCTCCATGTGTTTCAAAATACTTATGTGGTATTTAGGTGAAAAGTATAGCACCAACTTTACTCATGTTCAACAGTAAACTACTCTAAGTTCCTATTAAAAAGAAACAATACCATGTCGCACAAGAAGGTCTAAAAGGTGAAAAGTTTCAAAAGAAATTTGGTTAAAAACATCTGACACAGTACAATGCATAGAATGTTCAGAGAGAACAGAGAATTCCATCAAAAATAAGCACATAAACCAACCAGTAATCCATTGTCTGTCTTGGATAAAGGTACCAAATCACACAAGACCTTATGAAAGAAAAGGATATAAGGAAGTAACGTGTATAAGGAGCAAAAAAATGTTGGTCCTATAAATTAAATGATGGTTACATACATTTGCCAGCAAAGAGAAAACTTTATATGGTTTATTATAAAATTTGGCCCAGTATTTAAATTGCTCTTGGTGGCATTCTTATTTTCAGATGTTTGATAGACCTATGCATTCATAACCCAAAATCTAGTTCAAGTCTAACATCCTGAACAAGTGCCAGCTGCCTGGTCAAACCCAGACCAATTTCCCAAGGGCTTTTCAATGATAAACATGACCAGTAGATTTAAAATAAAGCCAGAAATAACATTTATTCAATACAGGATACAAACCACAGGGCCCTGTGCACTTCAGTGCAAGCCACAGAAAGTCCCAACACCCCATTCTTTACACATCCTTCAGTTCATTTCCATCAGACTCTATGAGTGACTTGCTATATGAAACAGCTGGAATCTGCAGTTGTTCTCATTAATTTTTTTTTGGTTTACTGGTCAAAATCAGACAGGGTTAAATAAAGGCTACGTTGGTTATTTAGGAGTCAAATTGAAACTTCTGAGAAAAACTAAAGCTTGTTTTTGTGAAAGATTTTCCTGTTTCCTGCAAGGCTTTCCTTTCCACAGTGGTAGGAATAGTGCCATGTTGTGTGTGGGAAAGGCTAATATTACTTTTTACTCTAACATTTGCTTTTCTTGTAAGATTCTTTCCCCAAAGCTTAAGTAAACAAGCATATGGCACTCCCTAGCAGCACTCCCTGAATGTCAGAATTGTTCTGTGTGGTCAGACCAAGAGGCAGCAAGAGACACCATCAATAAATTCAGGACATTCAAGCCCATGATCATCTCCTCTTGCTTTAATTTCTCAGGTTGTGTTAAAGAGTTTTGAAAATAAGCATTGTTGTTTAAGCAAAAACAATAGCCTTTCCTGAGGTTGAAGTGAAGATTACAACAGCTTCTTTTCAGTTCATATTGCCTTGTTAGAGATGTTACTGTTTTTGACGTAAATGTAAATATCATGCAAGATACCACATATCAATGTAATACAGAGAGCAATCAACAACCACAGGACTTTACACTGCCTTCAAGCTCTGCACAGACACCTGCCTCTAATATCCTGAATTCTGTTAATGGACTGAACTCTTCCTATAACTGCAAAAAAAAAAAAAAGATTTAATGATACTCTAATTTATATACTGATAGTAACACTAGTAACACTTGAATCAGATGGAGTGTCTCCTGTCTGAACAAATTCATGTTGTAATGACCAAGGCTTTCACAGCTTTTGGAGTTCACAATTTCTTTAAATAACTGAGATTTCCATTTCCATTACAAAACTACTGAGGAAATCACAGAGGACTCCTTAAGTTTAAAGATTCTAATAAAAATTAAAATGTGCATCATAAGTATGGAGTTCCTTATTTTAACTGACTGCACCACAGACACTCATTAAGAGGGACATTTTTAAAGAAAATGAATGCTCAAAAAGAGAAATGAATCTGGTATCTTTGATGATATTTAGTACTGGATTCTTGCCCCTAATTTGCATCATTCCCAATTTTAAGACTACTGCTGTTTCGTTTGTGAAGATAATTTCATTATTCTTTTTTTTTTTTTTTTTTTCAATTCTTGGAAAGGTAAGTTATTTATATCTACAGAGCTGCCAAACATAACTGAAACCAGCACAACAGTCGTCAGCATCTGATGTCAACTCCAAAGGCCAAAGCCTATTGAAGTTTGCATATGGCAACCTGGTCTCCAGAGGGAACTTCTGATTCCAGGGAAGAAATATGGCTGTCAGACAGCCAAGTGTGACAGCCCACACTGCTGAGAACCTACTAAAGGGTTTCCCCTTTGTCTTGCTAAAGAAAGATGATGCTTCTTATTTGAAGTTCAAATTGATATAATTAGATACTGGTAATCAAAAGTAAGAATACTGAAATTTTAACACAAGATTTTTGTTTCCTGTCAAAAAAAAGGTGTGATGAAAATATATATGTGCAGCAGAAGAAATATAACCTGTGTTACAACTAGTAGACTTATAATATCAGTATGTTTTACTGTAGAAGTTTAGAAGTGTTTTATCTCGTAACTATTAACAGTCTAGGGAGAATGACATTTCTAAATTACTGTTGTTTACAATTGTCCATATATTATTTAGCAATACAGTAAAACAAAAATTCATTTTTACTACAGTAACTGATTTCCACACAGCTAAAACCAAAACCTCCTTTTCCCTCCTGGGAAAAAAGAGGTAGAAAAAGAGAAAATAACCAGTCAAAGCAACACTGAGGCAACCCTGAGTAATCAGGTGGCAAAGTTTTCTTTAATGCACAGGTCATGAAACCAAAACAAACATTCAGGTTGTACTAATGACATGAGGAAATAAAACCTAAAACCCTGGAGGCCTCTCACCTTTAGCTCTGCTGGTGTGAATTCTGCCACGAACCCAAACCTCTTCATCAGCCTTCTCCACTGTCAAGTCTTTTATGCGAACCAAAACTCTATCTAAATTACAGAAAAAAACCACACATCTTAAAACAGTTTTTTTTTCTTTTGAAGCAAAACATTTTTCACTTTAAATTGCAAATACACTACCATTGTTAAAACTCATAATAAATCCAAAACTTTTTTGTATCTACAGCATAACTGACTTATTGAAAACACAAGATCCCATTTCCTTTCTCAGTGACTTCTACTTGATCCAGCAGCTTTAAATTGGTTCAAGTTTATTTTTGACTTACACAGCAGAGTCAAACTGCACTTTACCAACAGCAAGACTCACTGTAGTTCACGGATGGCAGAACCCAGCATGACTACACTGGTTTTGATAGGACTTCACTGTACTACCTGCACTTATTAGTCTGAATTTCTGCTGCCCTGCTGAACCCAGCAAAACAAAGGCTCACAGGTGACATGAGTACTCTCTGTATCTACCTTACATAAGTAGAATGAATAAAACCATAAAATAACAATTACTTAAAGAACAGAAAGAAACCACAAATAAATGTGCATTATTAAGTTAAAAATATTTATTTTGATTAAAACAACAGCATTTTGGAGCAACAAGAGTATTACTGTGTAAAATGGATAACATTCATTTCAGAAGAATCTCTCTGACAACCTGATCAAGCACTACTATCACCATCAGATCAAAGACTGGATCAGAAGAACCCTTCAAATCCAATGTAGATATAAAGCTAAATAACAACAGGAATGCATGGCTTGGAAATGACAGATTTTGGATAGTAAACGGAAAAAAACATTATCAAGGAACATATTTTTAAATAAATAAGGACTTTAAAAATTGTATACAACCATTATGCTACTATTCCTTGCATGATTCTTTCCTCACAAACATCACCCTCATTTCAAAATAACACTAAATTTGCTAAGACACTTCCACGGTAGACTTTCCTGACAGAACTTTTCTGAGGTTTTGTAAAAAAAACCCCAACTTTTGCCCACTCTAGGTTACCATCTGCTGTTCTGGACCCCTTCCTTCTGTCTCTGAACACCAGTCACAGCCTGCCCTGCAAGCCTATTATTCTGCACTGGGGATTTTAGGGGATTGAAAAGTTCTGTTAGCTTATGTCAGGACAATGCAGTTCTTTCTTCACAGACACATAACAAATCCAGAACAGAATGCAAGTGCACAGAGAAATGTGATAAGAAATTGACTCAAATACATTTCTAAAGCATGTATGTGTGTGTATGTGTGTATGTGTGTGTGTGCTGGGGAAGGGAGAAATGGGAATACAGATGTTATCTGCCAGCAACTTCTGATATTCAAACTTGTGCAGTACTACAGGAAACATGCAACCATCACAATCCACAACCTTCAGTATTTCTAGGAGTTTGATATTCAGATATTAAAATTACCTCAATAAACTTGAAACTGTATTGTTAAAAACTTAAAACATTTTCTAGGCAGAAGCATATAGACAGAATGAGGTGTCACACCTTTTATGGATCCTTAGTGTTTCAGGAACCATCTGCATTAGGTATGTATTTTTTAAGTCTTTTGGATGCCTAATGGTTCATGTTTCAGCAAGAATAAACAAGACACATTTAACAACTGTTATATGGTATTAATTATTAAAAATTATTTCACCTTTCATAAAAAGGGTAATAAACAATACCCACAAGGAGACATCATAAAGCCCTTTCTTCCAACAGCAGGTCACAGAATCACAGCACGGCTGAGGCTGGGAGGAGCCTCTGGAAGTCATGCCATCCAGTGCCATGCACAAGTAGGGTGGCATAGAGCCAGCTGTCCAAGTTCATGTTCTGATGGTGTTTCTAGTATTTCCAAGAAGGGAAACTCTTCCTGGGCAACCTGTACCAACCTTGCTCATCCTCACAGTAAAAACAAGGTTTCTTGAAGATCGTTGTGCCCATTGCCTCTGTTCCTGTCTACGTGACCCACTGCAATGAGCTGGATGTAGCAACTATGCCACTTTGCTTCCCTCCCCTGACACTTCCCAAATCTTACTTCTTTCCCTCTCATTTCTAAAATGCCACTAGGTCATGATGATCCCTCTGTTTGTGAGTGTAAGCAACCATTTGTCTTTGTCACTCATTTCCTCTCATCCAACCAACACATTGTATCTTCCCTCTACACTCTTGCACAGCATTTCACCTGAATTCCTTTCAGTTCATTTTTATCTATTCCATGATGAAAATAAAGCTTCTTGCTCTCCCGTTTAAGGTCCTCCCAACACTCTCCAGCCTATCACCTAATTGTCCTTTTACAAACTCAACCTCTATTTACATTTTATGTCTTCTTGCAATAAACACTTCTAGATAATTAATTTCAAAAATTAAAGATATTTTAAACTGTGCTACAGTTGCAGTGAAGACAAGGAAACAAAGATTTTAAATCAATTTCAAACAGAACACTCTGTAAGTTTGAAATTACACTTCCAGCACCAATTCCGCAGTATTCAGGCTATGTCACCTTTACTGCCATTTTTGACTCACATTTATGGAGTAACTTTTTTTTCTTTTAAGGTTTAGCCAAATCTCTTCTTTCCAACATACTAAATATCCTTATTTTTCTCTCAGAAGTTTAACCTCTTCTAAACATAGGAGGAGAGGATAAAAGTCCAAAAAGCTGTGTGGAATACATAAAACAACATTTCTTCACCTCTAGACCCCATTCCCTGCCTGTCACATCAGCCTGTTTACTAAGATAATTTATCCTGCATCATGGAATTTTGAAGACTATGATCACTATTTCTGCTGTCTCTGTGAAGTGCCAGGATCTTTACAGTACTAGAAAAATTTGAAAAAGAGAAGGCAAGTTTGACATAAAAACCTGAAATTCAAAAGCAATATTACATGAAAGCAGCTTCCAGGGAGGGGAGATGAGATAACGGGACTGAAGGGAGAAAAAAGGAATGACAAAAAATGGGGTTTTACTAGTAATCACAGCCTCAAGCAGGCAGGAAGGACTTGAAAACCTGACATGATAGAAAGCAAGAACATCAGAGAGCCAGGGCAGCCAACATAAGCAGAAGGAAGACTTAAATGGGCCAAGAAAGAAGGTACAGGTGTGTGTGAGCTCGGCAGAGCAGGGTGGAGAAACGAAGTTTTGAACCTGAGAGAAGAGTTTTAATTTGCCTGCAGAGGAACATAAATCTCTCAGCTTAGCAAAAGGACAATCAGCTTACTCCTAGGAAAGGAAGAATAACTTGTTCTGATGACTGTAATCTGTGTGAGTTCCCAAGTCCAGCCAGCAACCCCAGGACATTGCAGCGACTTGAGCAGAACAGCCCCACTGTAGCAGCTCCCTCTGAGCTCCCACCCAGGCCTGGGCTGCGCTGTCTGACGGCTCCACTCAACAGATGCTGTGTGGGCTGCACACCTCGCACCACCATCCGTTACTCTGCCTTAGAAACGGCAGGCAGACTCCAGAGACTTCACACAGACTTCAGAAACAAATCAATAGACTTGAGACAGATGGGAACACGCCTATCTGTGCTTCCCCACCACTCCCTGTCCCAAGCAGCAGCTCCTCCAAGACACTCAAAGCACTCACTCCACTTTGGGGAGCTACTGATGACAAATAATGATCTCACCCTCTTGTGAACTCTTTGGCAAGGGCTCTCCCTGGCAGGAACTATTGAATCTGTAAATAAAGTGCCTCAGTCTCAAGGAAGGGACTAGGCTGATCTTGAGCTTTTTTGTTATAGGCATTTTGTTCTTTATTTTTACCCAGTTTTGGTGTTCTGGATAACAGCTTTCTAGAATTACAGAACAGCACTGGGGTTGTAGGTTGCGCTTTAAGCCCAATGGAAAACCCATTCAACATTGTCTGTACACTGAGAAGTTTTTTAAACTATTTTAACCTTTTTTAAAAGATCAAAAGTCAAGGAGACAACACAACTAAATATGACACTCAGCCTTCTTCATATAGTTTCCTGTAGTTTTCAGATCTTCCTTCTCAACATATTTTTTTTTTCCAGTACTTTTGAGTGTTTCTTTTGAATATGAGACAGTTGGCACTTCTCCATGAAAGCAGGACTTGATCTGCCATCTCAATCTGCCAGCTTGGGTCCTCCACACAGCTGTTTGCTCTGGGGTGTGAATCCAGGAGAGGAAACAGCAGCGGGGCTTGGGCTGCTTCCAGCATGATTCCAACTCCAGCTCCCTTTCTCTGGCAGCTAGAATGTATTTTATTCAACAGTGACTGCTAATGCAGTCTCTGCTGATTTTCTTGTCCCACTACATTCTTGATATAAAGCTCCCCTCAGTTGTTTCAACCTATGAGTGCACTTGTGACTGCTCCTCTTCCCTACATTCTGCATTTCCCTTCCTAAAGGGGGATCAACCAAAACAGTCATTCAAAGGAGAGAGAAAAAATCACCTAATCATAGATGATGTTGCTGTTTTATGTTTTACTATGAAGAAGTTACAAGAAGGTAGTCTGTTACTTTTCCTCATTGCTGTTTCATGCACTCAATTTAATACAAAGACTAATATTTTTTGGGATATTGGGCTGGGAGATTGTTCTCTAGCTGCTAAGTTTTTCTGAATCCCAAATCCTCATCAAGAGAACAACAGGATTTTCTGAATTCAGACTGGTATGACTGATAAAACCCATAAATATTAATATCCAATATTAATGGACTTGGTCATATACAGGAGAAATGGAAGGCTGCATAAGCAGACAGATCATACTCAAAGAGCTGCTGTAATAAGTCACAGCAGAACTTACTCCAGACAGGAAAATCCTGACATTTCAGGACTCAGGACACTATAAATAATAATTATGTAGTAATTTTTTAAAGTCCATGGTGATGGACAGACACAAAACTGACAAACTCTGTAAGGCATGAGCCAGGCAAGGGCAACAACTGAGATTCCTCCCAATCCCGAATATCCAACTACAATCATATTTTTTCTCCCCTCCAATCTCAATTTCCTGTTCCAACTCATGTCCATGACCTCCAGTCCAACTACCACACACCTTCAAAGCCTGGCTTTATCTTTTCTACACCCTCCCATTAGTAGATTTAAACTGTATGCTCATCCCACAGCTTCCTTGTCTCCAGACTGAACAAGCCCAGCTCCCTCAGATCCCAAGCTCCAGTCTCCTGAGAAGCCTGGCAGCTCTCCACTGGACTGCCTCCAACATGTTCATGTCTTCCTTGCACTGGAGAGCCCAAAACTGGACATGGCACTCCAAATGCAAGTTCTCACAAGTTGCAAATATATCCCAATAAAAGGAGAAAATGCCAGTGGGATTTGAATGAAAAACTCTGGTAAACGATTTCTCAAGGAAGTACAGAGGATATTTGGTACACAACGTCTTTTTTCCTTCCTCCCCACCCCCTCTCTTGCAAAAACTTTTTTTATTTTTCAACTGACCTGGTTTCTCTTGGGATTGTATCATTGATGACATTCCATATCTTTCCTTAGCATAATCCTAAAATCGAGGTGAGAAACATTTATCAAAGAAGCACGCACATAAAAAAACTGAACAAAATAATTACAGAGTTCATTGAGGGAATACAAATTAATTAGCTATAATATTTTTGAAAATTGCATTTTGGACTCATAAGAGATACACAAGGGAGAGAAGACAATTGTGCCCTGTAGAAAAAAAAATAATTCCAGTAACAGCAACCATGCATGAGGATCATTACTTCTTACACAAAAAGTTAGTGTGATTATAAAGAGCCTTCTCTTCAAAAAACATTTGAGTCCTACGTAAGTAGATACATTCAATATTTCCTTCCCATATTCAGGCACCCTGAGAAATCCAGCAGATCATGTGTAATTGTCACAGCCCGGTGGAGCAACAACACCTGCCAGGTAAGGCACAGAGGAAAGTAGCATTTTCACCAAAAATAGCACAATTCTGGTTTCTCAACTAAGCCCATGCATTTCCACATACAAACCCCTTGGTTTATTTATTTTATTCTATTCAATACACAAACCAAAGTTCCTACTAAATATTTTATTTGGGGAGGGTCTTTGCTTGTCTGTTTTTGATGAACTGTGGCATATTTGTAATTTTAGGGAAGCCACCAATACTTGGAAGTCTTCATTGCTGATGCAAGAATAAGCAAAAATTACTATATAACAAAAGGAACTGATGCTCATTGTTACTACTTTTTTCTTCTTGAAGAAACACAGGCCTACAATTTTTCAGTACAGCTCTGTGATCTTCACGTACAAGGCAGAAGCACCTGCCAGGCCAGCAGGAGCCCACCCCTGCTGTGGAGGGGCAGCCCAGGTGTTTCTGGGGGGCAGAGCTCTTCAGGGAATCACAGGCTGGGCCCGGCGAAAGGGGGAGTGGGGGGGCCAGAACGGGTAAAGCCAAAGGCACCTGGGCCCCCGGGCTCGGCCAAACCCAGCCTAGGCCCAGCCCCCCCACCCCGGGGAGCCTCAACAGCACGCCCGCCGCGTTCCCTGCGGAGACCCACATCAGCCGCCGACGTGTCCTCGTTCTCCGGGCGGCGGTCCTGGCCCTGCCCGCGGCCGGCGGCGCTCGGCATCCTGCGGCGGCCGGCGCGGCCCTCACGATCCCTCACGGCCCCTCACGGCTCAGCCCCGCGCACGCCACGCCGCGCCGCTTCCGCGCGCCCGGCTCTCGCGAGAGCGCCGCGCCTGTCCCTGCCCCCCTCCGGCGCCGGCCGAGCGTATCGCGAGAGCTGCCCCGGCACGCGCTGCCCGCCTCCCGCAGCGCGCGCTCCCCGCGGTGCCCTCAGGGCGGGCTGAGGGCGGTGCCGTTTTCGCGCCCTGCCCGTGGCTCTGGGGCGATGTCGGCTGGTGCCTGCTCCCCTCAGAACCCGTTCTTTCGGGGAGCTGCCGCCGTCCTGGCGAGTCTCGGCGCCTCCAACCTCGCCTCGCGCTGATGCTGAGGCGAATGCTGCGGAGATGTGCTGGGCTGGGGCAGGGCTGAGGCAGGGTGGGTTTGGTCCTTGCTCGCCCTGCTCCACAGTGCATCACGTTGTGGCCAGAGGTAACTTAAGAGACTCACAGAATTATTAGGGTTGAAAGGGACCTCCGGAGATCACGCAGTCCAACCCCCCGCCAGCGCAGGGTTACCTGGAGCAGTGACACAGGAACGTGTCCCAGGGGGTTTGGGGTGTCTCCAGAGAGAAGACTCCACACCCTCCCTGGGCAGCCTGTTCCAGTGCTCTACCACCCTCAATGTAAGGAAATTCTTCCCTTGTGTTGAGGTGAAGTTTAATTTTTTAGTTCATGGCCAGTGCTGCCGTGCACCACCGAAAAGAGTCTGGCAGCATTCTCTTGGCACCTGCCTTGAAGATACTTATATGCATATAAATAAACATGTTGGACTGTGAGGTGGCCAGCTAATGAGTGTGGAGCCAAACTGAAATGCACTTTTGTTCTATTAACCCAGCAAATGTGGCTTCTTAGTGCTTACCCTGGTAGCAGTTCTGAGCCCTTGCCCTGTTTATAATTAGCTGTTTATTAGTTAGCTACAAGTAGGTCTGGTAGTTTTGAGAGGATGAGCAATAGTGCAAATGCAGGTGTTTCCCTCCAGCTGGGTGCTTGAAGCAATGATTCTGAGCCAGGGCTGGCTGCAGGTGCCAGATTTGAAATGACAGAAATCAAAGCTGCATGCAGCTGGCGAATCTATAGATTCATAGATTGTTTATTTTGTGCAGAGCAAGAAAGAGTTAGTGGTCCTGATTTAAATTCTAGTTTTGAATTTTCACATTTGACTAACTAATCCCTTTTGCGGTATCGATTAGAGTTCTTCATTTCCTGTCCTACAGTTGTTTATTTTGCAGCACTTTGTATTGCACTGGTTCAACATCTCTTCTTGTGGGAATCCCCTTGCAAAGTTCCCCTTCTGGCTTTGTCTCAGAGAATTATCACTCCACCATGAGACCACACAGCTTTCACAAAATCCTTTCTTACGCACTGTTGCAAAGAATTAAGAGTCAGTGACAGAGAAGGCAAATCACTGTCAGTTTTCATTCCTCACCGCAAGAAACGAAGTTCTGACGGTGAGGTATAGTGTACTGTGCTTTAATGGTATAGTGTAACAGTAACACAGCACGTGGATTTCTCTCAGTGTCAGTTGTGTCTCTTGTTACCTGTCACGTAGAACCACTGCTCAACCTGAACCTGAACCTGAACTAACAGACAGATGCAAATCTTGTGCCTCACCACGGAGCAGACGGTACCATCTGCAGGATGCAGTGCTCTGTAATTCTTGGCATTTCACCGACTTTGCTGTGAAATTCAATCAAAAGAAACCAGCCCTGTAACCCTTATTTCTGTGCTGGGAGCCTTCCAGTGGTGACTAGTGTGAGTATTTCCTCTGGGGCATATAACCTGAAGGTGGTTCTGAAGGAAAAATGCTTTTAATATAATGAGGGTGTTAACTGAAAACAAAATATGGCCTTTTAAAGAGCACTGTGGCTAATTATTCCATTGCCAAACTTCCAGAAGAAGCATTTTGCAGAATCCGTGCTCTTGGGTCATTTGTCCATGATCCCTTTGTCTTGGAGTGCAGAGACAGGGTTTTTTGAGCAAAAATCTGTAATACACCAAAAATAGAAATATAGAAAAATAAATTAAGAATAATATTTGGTTAAATAAAACCCTCAAAATTCTCCACTTAGCTTGCGTCTGCAGCAAAAATTTATTTTCCATCTCCGTCTCACTGAATTGATTACAAATCCTCTGTGAAGAACACAAAACACCACGTGCAGGCGAGGCAGCTCATCTGCCGCACCTTCTGTTTCACTGCGCTGGTACTGACACTCGTGCGATGGGGGCAGTACCTGCGCTGAACCTGGGCTCGATAAGTGGGAGCAGAGCCGGGCCCAGGCCCGGGTGGGAGGCGGAGGGGCTGGGGGGAGCGCCAAGCGCTGTCCCCTGGGGCCTGGCCCAGGATTAGCACATGGAAATGACATCACCCACAGCCAATCGGGGGGGCCCCGGGGGTGCAGCTGGATGGAGGCCATCCTCCACTTAAGTAACAAGACATGACATACCATGTGCTAATGCTAAATAATTTATCCCTCAGGCATATAGTGAATTGCAAAGCCAAGCTGAGGCCTGGTCAACAGTTTGTCGTTTAAATTAAAATTGGCTTTCCCATCTTCAAGGGAGGGAGGGGGTCGTCAACTGTTGTGATGAAAAATGGAATGCAGAAATCTCTTTTTTTTCTCTTTGCTTCACTTCTTTCTCCTATTACAATTTGATCTTACCAAAACACTTCTCAGTGATTTTGGGAATGTACCCCACATATCTCTATTGTTATGAAGGAGAATCATAGAGAAAGGTTTAAGACATTGTGAATAATTATATGCAATATATCCTTGAAACTTAGGTGTTAGCATCTGTAATATCCTAAACCAAAGCTATTCCAGGATTTAGTTATGTGTGTTTCAAGTTACGAATGTTTTGTGGGCGTTTCCATAGCAGACCAATAAATTTGTCTCATTAGGAATCCAGAGGCATTTGCTGCTGCTCAGGCTGCAGCTCAGGCCCAGCCTGTGTCAGGATGCTGGAGCCAGCAGCACACAGAGGTGGGCGTGAAGTTAAACCGTGGCTGATGGCTGCTGAAACTGAAGCCTTTCCAACTCAGCGGTCCAGCTAAGCTTGGCCAAACCTTTGACATTTGTTAAAATACTGGGCTGATTTTACTTAAATATGCTAAACAACATTTTCACTGAAACCAAAAGAAGCTAAAAGTAGTCAGCACTTTCTGTAACCTGTCCTTACATAGCATCTTAGATAAATGGTGGCTCAAATATTCTTTAATCTTCCTGTGTATAGTTGGCCAGGAAATCAAAAGTTGCAATATGCACTGTGTTGGTGGAAAGAAGATAGGAATTGCCTTTAAATTATTTTAGGAGAAGAAATTAAAAGGACCTCTGCCCTATGGAATAAGTCAGAACATATTTACCTTGTCTCTACTTGTTTGGCAAGTTAAAACCTAGAGAGCATGAAGTGGTACAGAGATAAAAAGAGCATGTGGGGAAAAAAATACAAAACAAATTGATAGTGTCTCTGAAAGGTCTTCAGGGAATTCAGCTTTATTGCCACAATAGCACACTTTTCCGTGTGCAATTACTTGTTGTCATGGAAATGGATTTTGAAGATTCCTCCTATTTTGGATGCTGCAAAGCATGCTTAATTTAATTAAGAGGTTGCCTCTGATTTTTTCCTTTCTATATTTGTTTACTTATCTAGATAAGTATGACTGCATGATTGTCAGGCCAGTATCCAAGTTTGCCTTGGATAAAAAAAGAAAAAAGTGCCACTGAAAAAAATAGCTGTAGCAGCTAAAATATTAATATATGATTTATTTTGTAAGTTATAGAAGTTTGTGGTGTGCCTTCTGTGATAGGGAAAGCTCTTCTATTAATAATTTCAACCTTGGCAAAAATGTATTTTTGTAATTGATCATTCTTTTTTTGCTAAAACATTTGTACAATGAATAACAAAGCCTTTGCATCTAGATCCAAGTAGGAACAGAATTTGGCAAATCTAATTCCTTCCTGGATTTTCGCAGCTCTACTTCCTTTAGGAAGTTTTTAGTCAATGGGAAACAAAGGCTTATTGAAAGGATTAAAGTTGCAACTATTCTCTTTGTTTTAGAGCTTCAGTCACGGTTTTCCTCTAGTAAACAACATTTGCAATTAATAAAACTTCTAAAAAAACAGGAACTTTGGGGAAGTACGTGCTTATGATAAGCAGCAGGATTTCTTTTGACAGAACTCTATACAAAGGTGTAGTCTTTTTAAGTTAAGACAATGATAACAATTGAGTTTCTCAAAGCATTTTGGAAGTGTTCCTTCTGATAAACACAAGACAACACGCTCTGCAGCCAGGGATGGGCAATACATTTAAATAGGAGATATCTTCTCAACAGTTTTTGTGTCCCAAAATTATTTGAAATAGCTGCAAACAGCTCACATTTCATATCATGCATAAGCCCAGTAGTCATGTCTTACACGATGAAATATCTGTGGGCATTGGACATACAGTGCTGCATGTGTTTATGAACTAATATCCATAAATTGTATATTGTTTCTTTTTTGTGGCACTTGAAAAAGGTGTTTGGATAGCAGATATCTGTGCATAAGAATACATGGAATATTTAATCTTTATTTAATCTTTATAATTTATTTTTTACTCTTTTTTATGTCATGAAATATACACATTTTCATGTTTATGTCAGCTATATTTCTCTTTTCACTTTATGTGTTTACTCCCAAGGAATTCTCTCCTGCCAGTGGGAAACTGAGGGAAACGCGGTAACTTTGGTGATGGCCTTCCCTGGAGGGCAGTGTGGAGCTGCCAGATGAGTGGGACTGGCTGACACAGGAGATTTTTCATGAACAGCTCAGCTATTGTTCTCACCCAAGTGTCCAGTTCTTTTTCTGGGGTGGCTGATGTCCAAAGGGTGCTGAAAACAGCAAAGTGGAGCATAAAGGGACTGCGGTTCTGGCTGGGCCTTTAAGCACAAGGACATTGTTCTTTCTTACATGACATTTCTCATTTACAGAGACCATCTGAAGCCATTGTCCTTCTGATGATAATTTTCACACTTTTATCTCACATGTAGGCAGATTTCTTTCTTTTAGGTTTTGTCAGATAAGTGTTTCATATCCTTGCTAACCTCTAACCCAGAGTCAACTTCTGGTGAAGTTATAAACCTTTAGAAACAGAAAGTTTTGATGGGAATCCTGGCTCAGACTTGGTTTCAGCAGTAGGAACAAGTGCTCTGTTATCAGTAGATGTGAGTCAGGCACCAGCACTAAGTCTGATCTTTGAGATTGCCCATTAAATGTAAGTGCTCTTTGTTGCTGTCTGAAACAAACAAGAAGCAGAGACGAGTCATCTAAATGATTAAATGTGTCACAGAGGATGTTAAATGCTATTTTTGAGCCATTTTCCTACAGCAATTGTGAAATATTTTGTAAACAAAGTGTGTTATTGGTCAAGGGTCCTCCATCAGACATTCTGCATGTATGCATTGGCTCAGACTGGGAAGACAGTCATGCAGAAGTTTGTAGGCTGGTGGAAATGGACAGACTGATTCCTAGAGGAAATAAGCGTTAGCATGAGAACAACAGCTGAACTGAAATCCCATAAGCCAGGAAGAACAGCTACACAATTACACTAACAGGTGGTTGGTTTCAAAACAAATTTCAAGGTCTGACAGCTCAGTGCACCTGCTTTGGACCGATTTCTTTTAAGACTTGAGTTTGGCATGAACCATTGATAAAACCCATAATTGGTTGTGTCTGAGAAAAGTCATCATTACCATATAGTGATGATAAACTGCTAAACTTTCTAAAAGTTGTACTTAGCCAGAAGGTAATGTGGGTCATTCTGCACACTCTGTCTTTAGAGTTCAATTTTTTGAACTGAGAGTTTTCTCTCTCAGACCTACCAGGCAAACACCACAGACCTCTTCCTCTGTAAGCTGAGATAATTTAATTCACTAGAGTGCTGTGATTTGAACTAGGTATGACTTCAGCCTTTGCATTCACCACCACAAGAAAAATCAAATTTTATTTTGACAAAGATTTTAACAGAGATATTCACAAATTCTGGGTAATTATTATATATTATATAAATTATATACTCAGAATAATTCTGAATAATTTTAAAGGTCATACTCTTTCTTCTACATTTCTTTTAATTGCTGATATTTCATTTGCGGAGAGTTTTTAATTTGCTTATATTTGTTTCCAGCTTATAGAAATCTCATGAATTTTGGGCAAAGGAAGGATGGACGTTTTCATTTTGGAGAAAAATGAAAACAAGATTTGCTCATTTAAATGTCTGTACTTATGGTCCTTTAGGGATGGCTCCCACATGTCAGTAAGAAATAGGATAAATCTTAAATTTGGTCAGAACAGATTGATAAATGTAGCTTTTGGGATTGAAGTTACTTAGTTTCTACAGAATTGAAATGAGAATTTCAGAATAAAATACCCAGAAATTCAAGTTCCTCTAGTTTTCAGGCAGTGGGATTACAGAGGGCCAACTTCCTCACATCTCCATAAGATCTGGGCCTGCATTCTGAACACCTCACTTTGCAAACCTAATATGTCAGAGTTTTATGTGCTGCAATCCTGAGTTCTGGAAATGTGTGGGGTTTTATTTTCTTATAGAGATAGTAAGAAGAATATGATCCCAATTTTCAGCTCTGAGCAGCTAGTGTGATTAAAAGATATGCAGGCTACATGCAGACTGACAGCCTTGTACCGTGCTGGGGACACCAGTATGACCTGCACTCTACTCAGACTGCAGCTACCATTCACTGCTGTGCCTCCTCTCTCCTCTTGTCTGTTGAGCAAAACTTGCAGATTTTTATAAACTTCATGGTGTTCAAGATTGTGGGGAGTGCATACAGAACTGCTGGTGTAGCTCTGTAGTACTACTGTGGGCCTTTCCCCTCTCCATTTTGCTGGTTTTTAAAGACCTAAAATTATGATTATATGGTTAACAACTGGTACCAGAGAAACAGAAAAACAGTGATTAACCTAGCATCTCCTATCTCCTTTTAACGAATGAAAATGCAAATCTACATAATAACAGGTTTTTGTTTTAACTCTCCTTCATTCAGAATGACTAAATACATTACCTGACAGCGGTGGTGGTTGCTTTTTTCTGAAGATGCTGTTTCTCAGGTCTTGATAGATTGCTCTTTCTACTGGATTGCAGAGGGTATTCCTGTTAATTTTCGTTGGCTGCTCTGTATGATTTGACTATGTGACTGTCAAGGTCTGTCTGTTAGATTTTCAAATTTTTGTAGTTACATTCCACATTTCATGATCTGTAGACTTGAACCCATCTAACTGGAAAAAAAGATATGAAAGATAATAAGTTACACCTTGTGAAGTATACTTAAAATGTCCACCTTTCAATTTGCTGTGTCAGTTATCCAGGTTTGCAGTGGTTTTTTCTTTGTTGTAGTTATTCAGTCAACAAAGACTGGCATGCTTTATTTTTCGGCTGTCAACTTAAGACAGATGCTAGCTAAAACTTCAGCTGTCTTCCTTAGGGAGGAAGAGTTAGGAAAACTGAGCATTAGATTCAAGAGCTGGGTACAAGCCTCTATAACTTGAAGGATCAAGATACAAAAAAAAAACCCAGAAGATCATGTGGGTGAAGAATCTGAGGATCTACAAATTTCCCCTTGTGCTTACCTAACAGTGTGCCAGGGACAAGTCTTTTCTGCCACTGTGCTGGGAGAGACTGGCAGTTCCCAGATCTGTCTGACAGGTCAGCTTCTGTGGTGACCTGCATTTACACCTAAGTTCAGTGTGAAGCCTCACTCTCAGACTGAACTACTCCTATGGGGCACCACTGTCCATTCCAGAGAAAGTCATCCAGCTCACCAAGCTCGTATTTGTTTACCTGGTGACCTTACTTCAAAAACAGTGAGAAATGGGCAGGTGAATATACAGCAGAGATAAGGGTTAGTGATTTCCTCTGATAAGGGTTTGCTTCCTCTGAAGTGAGCCTGATGAAGAGCTGAGGAAGAGCCAGTGGGCAGTAGCCTGTAGGGCACAGCTGTTTGCAAAGGCACATTTGTCTGTGGTATGAATCATCCTGAGGAGATGTGCCCTTGGGTTTTCTGCAATGGAGACTGGCACTGCTGTGATTAACAGTGTCTGTACAAGGTGTGAAACTGCTCAGAGTTGTGTTGTACTCTCATACATCAGTAGATTTCAACCTGTTAAGGAGTGACTCTGTTGCTTTCTTGGAATTCGGCTCTAAGCTTTCCAGGAGGTCAGGACATCTCAGGACTTAGTTTTGGATGTTTTTCCCAGACACCTGACTGTTGAAGAGTGCTCAGATTTTAAATTGAAAGATTTGACCCACTTTGTAGAGGAAGAAGAAGAAATAGAATTGAGAGTGGAAGGTCACTGTTAATAGCACATGAAGTACTTCTTAACAAGCTTTAAAATTGCTTTGTTTCTTCCTCTCCTAGTGCTGTAAACATGACAAGCCAAAGGAAGACCTTAGAAAACAACTCAAGGAAGCTACAAAGGCTATTGAGAAAGCAAAGAAGCCAGCTGGACAGGTTAGTGTCAAACACAGCATTTTCTAATAGGTGTGGTGGGTTGATTTCTCCACATTTCTCAGATATCACATATTTTGAATGGTACAGTGAAGCAAGTGAGGATATTCTCATACAGAAAGTTCACTTTTTTAATGCATAACAATAGGCTGCATCCTATTTGGAGTCTTCCTAAATCTTGGGTAAATAGACAACTGCTTAGTCCAAGGTTGAAGAGAAGAGGAAAATTATAATACGGTTTTTTATCATTTAGAGTTTAGTTACTGGACTTTCTGTTAGAAGACTAATTTTTTCTTTGTTTGGGAACAATTACTAAAGCACACATTTGACAATTAATTGAGAAATATATGGGTTTTTTAGAAATTCTGAACCTCATGCTTAGACTATTGTTTAGAAGACATTTTTCTAGTGGTTTATGGTATTTTATATTTGAAGAATCAAGGGATGGGATAATACTGACAAGTCATAGGTTAAGCTTCTTAGTGAGAATAAGTTTATAGATAGCAAATCTCTTATCATGGAATCATCTAGCTCTTTTCAGTTTGTGATGTCTGAAAAAAGGTATTGACCCTAGGATGTATGGTTGATGACTGACATATCCATGTCTGTAAGTTGAAGTAACCATCATGTGTTTCCAGAGGACCTATTAGCAAGGTCACTGTAAGGCCATGTGGTATCCACAATCTCTGTTCCTTCCTTCCTAATTGTGGATAAGTAGAAGGATGAGTTGCTCAAACAACATGCAGTGGCCAGGGTGGTCTGCACAGGTTTTGCACTGTGTGCAGTGCACAGTGGGAAGACTGGCTACTTCCTGGCTCCCTGATTGCTTTCCTTTTCCTTCTTTCATCCACCGGACAGCCGGGGCCAATCTCCACAGTGTATTAAATCCTGCTTGCAGACACGTGGTCATTTAGTAGCTGTCAAGGAATGGCAGTAGGGGCAGGTGTTCCTCTGTCACTGTGTTCTACCTCTTGCCACTGGATTTAATCTCTGTCCCTCAGTATTTCACTGCCTCCTATATGAAGTCTAAGAGACATCTCTGATGTAAATCGAAGGAAGTTTTCTTTTCCTGTTATGTCTCCAAGAGGCCAATTCTCCTTGCATACACTAACTCCAATTTGTAAGTAGTAACTCTTTCTCTGTGGTTGAGCAGGTTATTGAACTACATTTCTCATTCTGCCCTTCAATTTTATTTTCATGAAAGGAATCCATGGCTCTTTACATTAGGAATCAAGGGAAGATTTTATTGAAATGTGCTTTGCAAGCTGAAATATTTCTGAGAGTGAAAACAAAATTCTCATCTCTGTTAAGGCCTTAGTTAAATTTACAGTATAGTTTTTCCAGAAGAGTTTAGTCAGTTTGGAGGGAAATTTGAATTCTGAGGTGATACTAAATGTACTTTAAGTCATACATATGTAAGGAAGGAACAAAAGCAAATGGTTCTTTATGAGAGACAGCAAAACTGGGCAGGTAGGAAGAAGGAGAATGCTGGTTTTGCAAAGGCAGTACAAAAGGAAACCTTTTGTGTAACCAGTTTAGCAAACAAGAATAATAATAGCAGAGACATGGATGGGGCAAACAAGAAAGGATTAAAAAATATACTGGCTGAACTGATTGAGCTAGAATTGCCTTTGTATGATCTATTGTCATGTACTTTAAAGTACGTTAAACAATAAAAATGAGGAAAATGCCTAATAAATTCGTTTTGACTTTGAATGTTTGAGCTTTGAAATGTCTTTGTTTCAGGTATTTGTTTGTGATGATATGCACAAGTGGTGACTAGTTTCTTCCTATACAATATCTATTCACTACAACTAAAGAGGAATGGGACATTCAACCTTTGGAGTGAGAAAATAATGTACATGCAAAGAGAACAGGTTGTCTATTATTGCTGTATATATCCCAGTGGGTCTATATGAAGCTGTCAGCCTTTGCAAATTATAAATGTCATATAGCATTTTCTAGAGTGGGCTGAATAACATCTTAAATTGTGGTCTAATGATAAAAGTTAAAGCTGTAAACTGAGGTTGACATAGAATCACAAAGGAAAATAATCTCATTTTAACTGTCTCTGTAGGTGGTACAGTGTTCTACAGAATCACTGAGCCATTACTTGCTCTCTAATTGTCTTTCATTTTCCTGTGCTGAGAAGCTATTAGTGCAGGATATAAATTGTGTCTGTACTGGATTTCTGCAGCTAAGGGGTAAGGAATCAAATTTTTAATTTGTCACATAAAGCTCCCCAAACACCCCTAGAACTTAAGACAATACAAGCTGCTAAAACCTGAGGAGTTTGGAGTCACCCATCTGAGAGACAGTGTTGATAATTTATAGACTTTTTGGCCAATTTCAACTCCAGGACCCATTTTCTTTGCAGTATACTGCTTCAAGCTAATGGATGTGTAATTAGTGAGGAAGCCAAATTCATAAGGCTGCTCACTATTTAAAGTATCACTGTTCAAGATTAAGAGAAAGTTCATTACAGCAATAATACTTCTTTGTCTTCGCTGCAGTTACAAAACGTGATTTTCGCATGTTGTGCTTATTTGACTCAAGTGAAGCCATGGTCCCATTATGAACCCTGTAGCTTTCTTCTGTTCTGCTTTGTTTGTCATAAACCACTTTCTGCTTTGGTGGTTAATTGTAGGTTTGCTTTGGAAGAGTGTTGATTCTGGCATATGGTCTAAAAAGCAGTGGCCTTAAACTGAACAGGGTATAGCCTGGAATAATTGAAATCCTATTGCTTCACAGAACCTTAAGTAGGCTCATAAAATACAACATGAACTCCGAAGAGACAAATTGAGAGATCTGATGATGAATGGGAAGAAAAGCTTTCGGTCCAGAGCAAATGATTTATCTTCATGTCTCCATTTCCAAAACCACCTCCAAACAGGATCAAAATCATCTGTAGGATTTGTAGCTATAGTCAGTGTTTTAATTTGCTGTAATTTTCATTGGATAGCAGGAAATGTATGATGTATTTTTAAAAATATTATTTTTTTCCTTGATTGTGATCTTTTCCTAGTCTCAGCTGGATTTTTCTATCTCTCCTTACTCCTGTGTCTATTTCTAGAAATTCTCCCAATTTTCTGAGTTTCTTTCTCAGGAATATTCTCAGCCAAAAACTCTCCATAGTATGAACTCCAGTATAATATTTAATTTTTCTTGTTCCCTTCATAGTCTTCATATGTTTAGGCAGCTTGAAGAGGTATTGCATTTGAACTTATGCATCATTAGTGAAGATCTGTGTGTGTACAACTGAGAGCAAAATTGCCTTAAAGTCTGCTCCAAAAGGAAATTAAGTAGGATCCTGCAATTCCGACTTGTTTCCCTTTCCAGCAGCAATGAGCTGAATCAGAAGGGAACTAATGAATTCTGGTCGATTTCCTTCAGCGCACCAAAGCTCTTTAAACACATACTGAAGAAGGGAAATGAAGTAGGATTAGTCCATTTCCCTTTGAAGCCAGCTGTGTGTTCACAGTGCATGTACTGGAACATTATTTCACTTGCCAGTTTCTGGCCATGGGCCAAACTGTAGTATCATCTTGAATTGATGCAGGATCCAAAAATACATAGAAAAACACATGGAGTACCTCTGGACAATAAGTAAGAAGTTGGTGTCTGTCTGGCAAATTGGCTTGTGGTTTTATTCTTTAGTTCATTACCTGTTTGGCAAGGGATCACCTAATTATTTTTATTATTTTTTTCATTAGTTTTGCCATAGCCAGAAGCAGTTCTGGGGCCTTTTTTTTCCCCTTCAGATTGACTTAAAATTGGAGTGTGAATTTTTATTGTAATATTAAGTCACTTTGTTGTTTCTTTACTGCTGTTGTGTTTTTGAGGGAGAAAAGTCCCACATGTTTCATCTTATAGAGAGCATTTGGGGAAGAGGGATGTTTGAGGAGTTGTGTAATACTGAAAGCTGTGTATGTGTGACTCATGCAAGTGCTAACTATTGTTGTGCCTGTATATAACACCTTTCTTTCCAGATGGTCTCAAAATATTTTGTAAATAATGCGGTGATTTCCTAGTGTGTGACACTCTCAGGGACTGAGGAAAGGACTCTTCTACTCCAAAAAGATGAGACTTTGCCAGTGCATTTGAGTTTACTGTTGCTGCCACACAGTTGAACAGTTCTGATTTTTTGTGTAGGAGATAAGCAAAGACAAGAAAAAAATAGGCAGAGTCTTATCCACAGCACTACACACATTAAATACACTGGAATGAGAGGTGTCTGCTATCACCTAGGTACTGTGCCATTGGTAAAAATTGAAAACATTCGGGCTGGAACCTTTCTTCTGCAGAGCTTTTGGATCTCTGTGTCTTTCTTATAATGTGCTCAGTGACAGTGACCCTGGCCTGATGTGTTACAGGGTATCTGCAATTTACATGTTTTCCCATACCACTGGGTTTTGCCTGTTTAATTCCAGGACACTTCTGAAGGCACAAACTGAGCTGACAAATGTGCTGCCCTGGTGGGATAAAGGAGGGTGGACCAGGCATTTACTGGTGCAGCAGTGGCAGCTGGAAGTTATGGTTTGTCACGATTGTGTTGACATAGCTATGCTGGAAGAAATCTGTAGTAGAGTGCTGACTCCAGGGATCAGTGGATGTGGGTTCTTTGCTGCCCTTAAAGTAGATGTGCACTAACCAAATTAGGGATTTGTAAATTAGGACTGGGATCTTCAGACTTGATCCAGAAGTGAGGGGAGGATTGGTGGAATACCCAGAGCACCAGAACAATATTAAACTCTGTCAGGCTGAATACAGTGCAGCTTCTCTCTGAGATTCAGGTTTGCTTGCAGGTTGAGTGAGCTGCTGAGTTGGTACCACAACTGACAAAAGGCAACTAGCATAAACAATCTTCCTATGAAAAACATGCTAACAGGAAATTAAGGAAGCTAGCAGTAAGTGTAAGGAAACTTGCCTCTTATCTGACTGCTGTTTTTTTACCTAATGAGAATACTGTCTGTAACAGACAGTGGAGGATTGTGATTGCAGGACTGAGTTCAAACACAAAATCTGAATACATATGGGCCTGCCTTTTGAGAAGATTAGGCAGTCCAAATCTAAATCCATGGATAAAGCAGTGATCTTTCTAGAGGCTTTCGAAAAACCAAAGGAATTTCTTAGTTTGCTGTTCTTTGTTCCCAGGAAAGCATGGTGAAAGGAGAGAAAATAAGAAAGGCTATACTTGCATTGCCTAAAGAGGCCTTTAAAAAAACCCAAACAACTGGGCAATAAAGAGTCAGGTAGGAAAAGATGAATGGCTTTGAGAATTTACATGCAAAACTACCCTTGTGGGAGAGCAACAGGGAAGCTTAACAGATCTCCATAAGTGCTATTAACTCAGCCAAAAGCTAACAGAAAGTTGTCAGTATCCTGCAAGGCCAGGGAGCAGTCCCAAACGCATGCATGCAGATTAGACATGCATGACTTCTGGGGGCCCTCAGATAGAAGGGGATGCACCCGCTTAGGAGAGAGGGGAAAAACAAACAACAACAAAAAGTGCAGATAATTCAGTACTCCCTAACCCTCAACTCTGGAGATGTTCCCTTTTGTATCCAGCACAAGAGAGGTAGAAATTAGGCCACAGCATCACTGGAGCAGACGGGCACGCTCTGTCTGCGCCGCAGCAGCATGTGCTTCTTTTCAGGGAGTTGCCTGGCAACAGAATGCTGTCCGCCCGAGTGACTGCAGGAGCCCATTGAAACCCTCCGACGGGCAGGGCAAGGGGAGAAAGGACGAGAGGAAGGAGGAGGGGGAGAATGAGCTCACCAGTTTAGAAATTTCTGGCAGCAAAGCCAGGACACCAAGAATGAGACAGGGAAAGGGGAGAAAAACTCTTGCTATTCAAAAGTAAATCTTTCCATACAAGCCTAATTTTATTTTATGCAAGTCAGAGGGAGGGTTCTTATATCCGTTGATTTTATAGGTTATGTGAGAATGGTCACACCCAAAGAATATATTGTCTCTAATACGTAGAATATCCAAGCTTCTGAGAAACATAAGGTACTTGTGGGAAGCTGAATGCACACTCACAACCTTGCTGCAGGTAGTGAGAGGCTCCTCCGAATGCACCCCTTCCCTCGAACCCCACAGCAGGTGATGGCTCTGAGCTCCCGTGTGCCCAGGGATGGGATGTGGGAGCTCTCTAATGACGTCATTAAATGCTGTGCTGGAGACTGAATCTATTCTGGGCACCAACAACCGGATTGCATCGTTTTGCCAAATGACTGATTTCTGTTTGTGTGGGAATTAGTTAAATATCACTTCATCTGGGATTTTAAAGATCCTAAGGGAGTCAAGTGTTTAACTCTCACTGAATTTCAATTGCATATTTCTCTATGGGAAAATTAATGAGCTGAGTCCTAGGGAGCCTTGCTGTTTCCAGTAGAACTAAAGGCATTGTTTGTTGTCCAAGTCCTTTTTCCTTTCATATATACATACAGAGTGTTCATTTTTACATGCAGAAATATTTGTCAGAAATTCCAGTTGGTGACAGTTCGGAAATCTGGAGTCCTTGCTTTTGTGGAACAAGCTTTCAAGTGATTCCAACTAAATTCTACTGTGAAGGTTGTGAAACAAATAGTTGTGAAGACAGACCTTTTGACCACTTTAGGAGCTAGCAGCTCTCTAAACTAAATGGTTAATTCTCTCAGAAGTCAAGATCAGACTCAGGAAATGAGCACCAAAACAGCCTTCACTGGAGGCTTTTGCAATATGCTTTCCCAGTGAAAACTCAAGCCCTGGAGAAAATAATGGAATTAGTTAAATATTCAAACAGGAAATGCTGTATTAAATCAGACCAGTATTCCATTTGATATGAAGCCAATTTTTGACAGTTAGCAGAAGCCCAGGAAAGTATATTAGGAATAATTTTGAAGAGGATTGCCTTTAAAGGGTGTATCTTAAACTGTAATCCCTTGGTGGTAGGATTACTTTTTAAAATGTAAATGTTAAAGAAAATATATGTCAATATGATTGGCATGGAAAGAACTCTGTAATGGCTCTAAGTCCCTATGAATAACTGTATATATTGTAAGATTGAATTATTTTTTCAGAGTGAACAATTTCTATGGTGTGTGCTGCCAGGACCTGAGCTCACACTCAGTTGTCCAATCTTCTTTGGTTTCCCTCTAGGTATACATGGGAATCCAACTAGCAGTATGAATGTGCTAAATAAATTCAAAGTACTTGGACAGGTGCTACTGTACCTGAGGCTGGTGAGGTGTTAGGGATTGAATACACTCTCCCAAGAATATGGATTTTTTTGTAATACTGTCCTGTTGTGTGAAGGCCACCGCTCTGCAGCAGCCAACCACTTTTGATCTTCAGGAGTGGTACAACAGACTCAGGTAGAATCAGCATGGATCATTTCTCAGTTAAATGATTGGTTTTATGGTGACAGCAGAAGAAATTCTCTTCAAAAAGATACACCAAGAAGTGGAAATAGTATTTCCATTACATCTAAAAAATTATGTCCTATGAAGTAACAAACCCCATCAGTTACACTTTTTTTTTGCATCACAAGGCATGAGAAGAAGCTATAATAAAATAAAATTTAGATCAAGAAGATAATTTTGTTTCCTTTGGAAACTAGAACATAAATTTCTGGGTTTTATTTTCTTTTAATAACTGTTGGGATCTTCTGAGAAACAAGTTAGAATGAGGAGAGTTAACTATCCAAGTAATGGGTGGTTGTGACAGCTACAGCTGTAGCCTATAGGGTACTGAAAGAAAGAAACCTTTTGGGATCAAACATCCTGTGTGCTCTCCCTATGACATTCATACTTTAATTCAAAAGTGCAGTCTTCTGAGATATTTTTTAGATTCTATGTTGCTGCTGTCATCAAGCATATCATTCCTATTATTCTCAGTTCACTGGCTTGTGTAAGAAACAGTTTTTCTCCCAAAGCCCAGGAAATGAGCCATGTTGATTGTTCATCAGAGAATACAACTGAAGTTTAGCTTTGTATTGGACTGCAAGAGTATTTTCTGTAATCAAAAACTCTGTATCCATTCTGTGTCTGAAAGTAGGATCAGAAGTTCCCAGGTTTTCCAGGATATGTAATTATTTCAGCCATTCTGATACAATAAGACTCGGTTCAGTCCTTGCTTTTCTCTTATCAGATTTGCCATACTCTGCAATACAATAAACGCCCACACAAAAACAATGTTAAAATAAGGTTAAGGTGAGGACATATATTCACAAAGGAAGGAAGTTCTGAAATACTGTTTTCATTAAAATCTTCACTCAACAAGCAGAATGTTACGAAAGATGAAGGGTCTGTGGCTGAGGACTGAAAGTATCCTAAATTTTTTACTACTGTAGTATGATCTTTATTGAACAAAAGGATTCTTCAGTGATCTGACCCATCTCGATACTCCCATTCACTATCAAAATGCATGAAAAGTTATTGCACTAGATTAGTTGCAATACTTACTGCTGTATTTTTTATGCATCAGTAGTTTTTTTTCTTTGCTATCCAGAGACGGCATTCCAAACTGAGAGCCTGTGTTCCATTCTGAAATTCTCTGCCTTTCTCTGCAGAAACATCCTCTGGTCATCCGGTTCTGCATCTGAAGCTCTGAAATGGCAGCTGCAGTACCTGATTTGAAGCCTAAATTGCTGTCAATTGTTGTTTGTTTTTTTACAGCCCCACATGGAGCTATTTAGTCTTGTTGAGATATAGATTTCCAAGCACATTTACTCAGTTTGACTTGGACATCACAAAAACTGCCTTTGATACAAATCTTGTTCATTTTGATGAGGTTTCCACAGATTCCACAAATACGATTTGACACCTGGATTTTTTTATTTATTGTTTTCCTCTTATGATTGTCTTCATTTTGACATGGTATTATTCCTACATATCATTTAATATTCACCTTGATTATTTTGAGGGAGTGCTGTTTTGTCTGAGATTACTTTGCTGGAAAGCTACAGCATATTTGAACTGCTATATCATATGCCAGTGGCAAATTTTTATAAAAAACTTAAATAATAACTTTCAAAATATTTTTCCTATCATATTTGCTATCAAGAAATAGAATTTTTCAATTAATTTAATATAATCATCCAGTAAGCATACTTTGATGATAAAATAGTCACCTTATACTAAATATACATCAAGCAAAAACTACAGTTTGCTAATAATGAGATTGTGTGGAAGTACCATGAGGAAACTGTAATGACTGTACCAGCATCAAAAATTCACACCTTTTGCAAATGTTTGTGCCCTCAAATGAACAGTGCACAAAAATATGTGGTGTTGATTGAGCCATCTGAACAGTGTAGGAGGACCTGTGATCATTTTTGTTAAAAGGAAATTGTGCCTGACAAATTTGCTGGCTTTCTACAGCAGGGTTGCAGCCTTGGTGGATAAAGGCAGAGATGTCATCTACAGAACTTGTGCAAAGCTCAGTTGGACTGTCCCACATAACATCCTTGTCTCTAAGCTGGAGAGAGATGGATTTGATGGCTGGACCACTTGGTGGGTAAGGAATTGGCTGGATGGTTGCACTCGAAGGGTTGCAGCCAATGGCTCAGCGCCCAAGTGGAGGCCAGTGAGGAGTGCTGTTCTGCAGGGTTGCCATCAGCACTGCTGCTGTTCAACCTGGGCAGTGGTACTGAGTGCACCCTCAGCAATTTTGCTGGTGACACCAACCTGTGTGGTGTGGTGGACATACTGGAGGGAAGGGGTGGAGATCACAAGGTTCTGGGAAGACCTTAGACCCCCTTCCATTACCTGAAGGGGCTACAAGAGAACTGGAGAGGGGTGTCTTACAAGGGCATGGAGGGATAGGTTAAAGGGAATGGCTTTAAACTGGAAGAGGGCAGATTTTAGATCAGATATTCAGAAGAAATTCTTCCCAGTGATGGTGGTGAGGCCCTGGCACAGGTTGCCTGGAGAAGCTATGGGTGCCTCATCCCTGAAAGTGTTCAAGGCCAGGCTAGATGGGGCCCTGGGTGATCTGGTCTAGTGGGAGATGTCCCAGCCCATGGCATGGGGGTTGGAATGAGATGAGCTTTAAGGTCCCTTCCAAACTAAGCCATTCTATGATTCAAGATTGTGTACAGAAGACAAATTATGGACTTTATTAAAACAATTTCTGAGGTTTTTCTTGTTACTGTCACTCTTGGATGTTTTTATTTGGGAATAAAAATGTCCACGTGGACAGTGTTTAGATTTTTGGAACTTTTTAAAAGTAATTGTTCTACTCTGAATGTGTATTTTATCTTACTTGGATGAGTGAGTTTAGGCCAGACCTTAGCTTTTATCGACATGCTATTCCAGTATATGCAGGTTTTTTTTGCAAGATGGTATGGGAAGCTGTGGGACAAGATAGAATATATTCAGTTAAAAAATTCTGTAGAAAAACCTGAGCTGGTATGTATGTTTGTAATCCTGTATTCAAGATACTGCTGCTATGAGATCTCTATTTTTTTCCCATTCTATTGTATATCTTTTTTTGTTTTGTTTTATTTTTCTGTTTTTTTCTCTTATCTGTTCTCTTTTTACTTTTCTTTTTGCTTGTGTTAGAAAATAAAATCAGTGTATTAACAGAAAAAAACATAAGGCAAGAAATAAACGGATTTTCTGTTATAGTGGGCATTTTAATTATCATTAATAGGGATGTGCTTCTTTAAATGAACATGAATAACTGTCAAAATTTGATGGCTATCAGACTGACAACAAGTCTGATTTCATTTATTCTGTGTATAGGTACAGATCCTTTGTTGCCTAAGTTGTCATAACTGATGACTTGGTGAACTGTGATATATTACTCCAGCTGGGGAGGGGCCAGTGTAAGAATATTTGAATCAGTGGTTCCATTTTTCTTTCATTTTACATTGCTCCCCCTAGACTTTCCTTGATTTTACTCTCCTGTGTTTTCTTCTGTCTTTTTCTCAGCTGTGTGGTTATTTAGGGAACAATCATAGTGTTCATAGAGGCTTTTAGTATAATAAATGTTTTCACATTTAGTTTGGTATAAAATTTACATATGTTTGGCAGTGCTGTGTCAAATGGGAGTAAATCCTGAGGAGGTACCCCTGACTTGACCCAGTGTCTTGTGTTATCCAAAGAATAACTTCAAAGCTGATTATTTCACCAAGAGGAACCACACAGGGCAACCCTTTGATTTTCCTTTTTACTGCTCACAAGCTCTGATAAAACAAATTAAAATAAAATTTCTCAAAGACTACTTCTTTATATTTTTAGTTGCCCTAATAAAAGAGATCACCTCCATGGTTTTGGTTGTGCTATAAAGTGCTTTTTTGTTGAGCCAGTGTGATTACCATTTGCACATTCCTTAGTTTAAAGGAAAAAAAGAAAGCTTTATAACTTGGAGGTTGTATCACACAGCCCTGGCATTGTGTTTAACATGATTCAGTACTGCAGCTGTTTATTCCCTTTCTTCTTTTCTCTGACAACAATTTAAGATGTTTTTGTTTCAAGTGAAACCATGTTCCTGTTATTCACCTATGTTATAAAAATCCTGCCATATTTGAAAGTGTCATCAGTTCAGCAAATGTTTGAAACTGTATTGAGAATTTAATAGATCTGAGCAGATGGGTCCCCAGCTTCAATCCCTGTAGTGAAAGATGTGCACTGCTGAGAACCTGCCTTTAAACAATGACTATACCATATGTTGTAAAGAAACACATTAAGCTTTGGCAAACTGTTTTAAAAAATACTTTGTATTGTTCAACCTCTTATTTTAAGATTGCCAAAGTTATCTCAAAACATGGAACAAATCATTAAATCAAACAGTTTAGCAGTGCTGATGAGCATTTAACCTGATGTGTCCTAAACAGCTTTGTGCATAATTGAGAAAGACTCAGAAAAGTGCTAGTGCTGTATCAAATAGTATGTTGGCAAATCATTTAACTGGGCTGTCCTAAAGTTTTGTTTGATGTGTGAGAACATAGCCCTCTCACACTGTTTTTATTATGAATGCAGGAAGTAATGGTTATTAGGGCCTGGGAATCCTGTTAATACATATACTTGAATTAACATGTTACTACTGACAGTAGACTTAATTTTGTTAGCAAAGAGCTCAGAGCTTTCAAGTAAAAAATAATGTATTTAAAGGCCAGTAAAAGATGAAGTAACAAGTTATCTTTTAGTGTATAAAAAGTAACCACACACTTAACATGGGATCTCTGTTAATCTACAACAGTTGGAAACAGCAAATAAGAGAACATACAATAAGTCAAGGCTCCTATGAAGAAGTAATGTCATGTAGTAGACAAACGACTTAAGTGAAATAACAGCTGGACTTTCTAGGGTGTAAGGTCTTATTTAAGCCTGAACTAAAGCAACTACTGAATATTTTGTTTTGTCTAGTAAAAATATTAACTACCCCTAGACAGCTTAAATAATTTGTATGTACATACTGTCATAGTTGCAGATCATTGCTGCTAGAAACATTTGTGGAAACAACTTTTTTCCCCTAGTTATCCTCCATTCTCCTTCACAAAGTGATTCCCCTGCTTTTTGGGAGGGAGGTCAGATACACTAGAAGTGCAGAGTCAGTGCCACATACCATGGAATCCCAGTGAGAAGTGGTATGCTTGAGATACAGATCCTTGGATACAGCTTGTATGGAATTGCCATCAGATTCCATTCGATACGGTCCAAATTTGTGGCCACAGTGATTGCTAGAGACTGCTCCCAGAGACTCTGCTTCCATAGCCTATAGCTGCACATTTACCCTCTAAGGCTGAACCTGTCATAACTTGATACAGTTTTAATTCACAATTTGTAGCCCTCACATGAAAAACTTCAATTGTAACTTTGGTATTTTGAACCCTGTTCTGAAGTCCTTAGTAAGTTCTTAAATTTTATTTCCTTCCATCTCTAAGGTAATGGTGTACCCTGGCAACCTTTTCAGAGGATTGAGTCCCTCATTCAGGCTGAATGAGCAGCTGTGTTGAATGGTGGAGTCCTGTGGGCCGTGCTGTCTGCACAGTTTGGCATTCTGGCTCACTCTCTAGAGGGCTTTAGGCTGTGTCATTGCTTACTGAGATATTTAAAGCATAACTGCAGTTATTCTTTTAGAATGTGCAATCTGTATGGCTTTTGAATGGGAGGTGAAGGTTTGCCTAAGACACAGGTGATTAGGTGGTGAAGGAATGCACATTTAGGGGTGTAGTAACATGATTTAACATATGGGTACAAGCACATCCATAACAACAGTGCTGCACCTGTGGTGATCTGAGAACACAGAAGTACAAGCAAGGCAAGGTTTCTAGGAAAAAAAAATCTTATTTATATGAGTATTCATCTAGAGAAAAGAATAAGCTTTTGAGAATGCAAGACAGAAAGACACATGGCATAGAAGCAGCAAGTGTCAACCTGCATTCCATTTGGGAATAATTGCTTTGATAGTTTAAATTACTTAATTACATTAAACAATTTGAAGGGAAAAGGTGGCAAGGACTGCTGCAGCATAGGGAGACATGGAAAAATCATTAGTCACTGGAAGACTGAAGGATGATGACAGGAAACTACAATAAAGGGAAAGTTTAGAAGCAACTACTAAAAAGAAAAAAATGTATCGAGATAGGGAGTTTTATTATGAAAAAACCCACAACTATGTTCTTCCAAAGTAATCTATGAATTTTAGTAAATTCTTGTGGGTTGTGTTAGAACGAAATTTCTCCACTAGCATCCTTGCCAGACTCTGATTTACTATCTGTGATGTAATTGTCTGCATGTTTGTATTTAAAGTAACTAGGTTCTATCTTTGTTCTTTCACTTCCTTAAATTGAATGTTTTCCCTCTTTAAGTGTGAAGGCACTTGTTCTTTTATTTGGTGAGAGAATCAAAGCAGCTCAGATTGCATAGCATTGTTTCTAATCAAATGAAAGTAGATAACTCTGTAGTTTGAAAGTGAAACCCAGCAGCAGTTCCAATGAAAACAAATCTCATTAAGTGTAACTATTTGCTCTATTTATATTGCCTTGTTTTCCATCTCCTTGCAAATTGCTGTTTCTTCCTTCTTCTTTTGTAGTTCTAACAAACCAAAATGAAATTAAACATGCTCTGATTGCATTTACATCATCCAAAAATTCAGTGACACATATCATATGGAAGGTACATGATCTAAAGACTCAGTTATGAGAACTTGGTAGAAAGTTTGTTGTTTGGTATTATCAATACTTCTTCTTCCGGAACAAATGTATCTGAAGTACTCTCAAAGGAAGATAACTTAAAAAATTTTAAAAGAAGACATGGTTTGAGTCCTGCTGAACTGCTTTCTGTAACAATATGATTCTTAGCAAGTATTGATCATTAAATATCTTTGTTAGTGTATGTATTTTATTTTTACTAATGATAAATGTAGATGTCTGTAAAGCTTTATTTTTCTTTGCCTATGAAGTGTCCTACCAAAATGAAATACAGTTCTACTGTGAAGCAGAGACAAGAGTTATGATTAGCACTGGTCACTTGTTACTGCAAAAATCACACTGAAAATCTGCTTCTAAGAAATTATAACTCACATTACTAATACTATATACTTTAATTATGAAATTGATAGAGCAACAAACCTTGGTCTGATTTGCCAATGTGTATCATAACAAAAATCCAAAGAGCCAAGCTAATTTTCAGAGTGGCACTTTCGTGTAAATGCTGGTGTTTGCTCTCATCATACCTGAATATGCAAAACCAGAAACTTGTGTGTTGTAACCTAGAAAAGAGGTTTTCATATGTAAATATGAAAGTAGATAATTTGAAAGTACTTCTAATATCAGCAGGAGGTGAGGACATTAAGAATTGTGTAGTGTTAATTCATTAAGTGTTTCTGTGAGAAGTGTTTCTGTGAAAATGAAAGGATTGTTTAATTGACTCATAACATTGCATATTGTGTGCACTTAATTTGCAGTAGATATTCAGGGATGGAAAGCCAAGATATTTGTGTGCATGTTTGTAACATAATTTCTTCTGAACAAACTGGATTCTTCTGGATCAGGTGGTGCACAAAGTACCAGTTCCTTAAAAAGATCAATTTTACAAAAGGTTTCAAGTACTTACACTCTCTTATATAATATTGGGGATTAAGCAAAAAATTATTTATGCAGAAAAGTTTGACAGTTTGAGAAAAAATCTGAAAATTTCTCTGCAGAAATGTTTTTTTTTGTCAACTGCCACTGAATAACAGCAACCTTTCAGCTGGTTGCTGTAAGATATGTTTTAGGAGAGGAAAGCTACTGGCTTACATAGAAGGGTTTACTTTTAAAATTCATACTTTATACCTCTGTCAGTGTTTCTTTGGTGTAAGTGGTTAAAGGTAACCAGTGCCTTAAGACCTGGATCTCTAATCAATTAATTTTATTTTGGATAATTGGACATCTTGTGTGATTACTTCTATCATGTTGCTTTTGTCTCTATTTCCACCAGACATCTGCCCTGCAGACGTTGTTTTCATTGCCAAAAAAGTCTAGAAAACCTGAGTTAGTTTCAGCTAGAGAAGAGACTATAGAAAAAGTCTTAGTGAACAGAAGTCAGTTTGTGCATTCCATAATGTTTAGCTTGTGACATTTGAACTGCTAATTTAGGTAAAACTATAAATTGTGTCAGGTTCCCTTAAATTTCACTCAGCTAGGAAGTGCTTATTTTTCTTCATTCTCTATCAGTTTTATATTTTCCCATGTACAACCCATCCCTACATCATGGCTCCTAAGATGCTGTGAAACAGCAAGAACTGTTTCTCTAACATTGGCAAAAGGACATTGTCACAAAGGTATTTTGAGAAAACATCAATTCAGAATACTGGTGATAAAGAATATTCCTTCATTTGCTGGATACTGACCAGCTGAAAATATCTTATTTAATAACTTTGTATTTCTATTCTGCAGAAAGCTGGTATACTGGTAAATTTGAAAGCTGTATGAAACAGTTTTATCTTTTTGGTTCTGCTTTAGTTTAAAATCATTGCTTTTACTATCTACTGCAAAAAAAAAAAAATCAAATATCCTGTTACAAATTATATGGCATTACAAATCCAGTTTTGGAGTTAGAGAAATGTAGGTCTCTTCAGAGTTCCAAATTACTGGCTGAAGTAGATTCAGACCTGAAATCTTATTAGCAATCTGCAGTATTCCTTCTTCAGTGTGGGTATTCCATTGCTGGAAGAAGTTGCTGAGAGAGGAAGAAAATCTCATTGTATTTTCTCATATCAAATTTACTTGACTATGTCTAATTATATCATGCTTGACTGTCAGCAGAAAAAGTTCTTGGGTAATGTTTTCCAAGAGCATTATAAAAGTTGCAAAGAAAAAAACAGCAATAGTGGGGATTTTTTTGGTCCCTATTCTGTCTACATGATAGTGATGTTTCCCTTTTTAGCCACTTTGGGTTGTTTCCATTTTTTTAAAACTTTGTGCTAAAATACTTCTCCATTTTGCTGTACCCACTAAGAGTTTCCCATGCCAAACTCCTCTTACTGGGATGATCACGTGACAGTTCCAATTCTAAAAAAAACCAAAACAAGCCTTTATAGAATTTTGAAAGAATACATTTATAGCCTGATCCTGAAGTCTTGTGGCTTCTTCTACTGTGTCATACAAGATTGTTAAAATATCGGCCACTTTTTTCACTATATTTAATTGAATCTGTGTAGTCCACAGCTGTTGCCTTCACAGTAAACCTTCCAAATAAAATAGCTGCTTATATAACCTAGAAGCCACAGATTGTCTTCTCTAATATATCAGAGAAAAGGTGTTTTACAGTGTTTATTTTCTATTATCAAAAGAAGAAAGGAGGCTTGGGAGCCATCTCAGACTTTGATTTCATTGAAAGTTTTATTTTTCAATTCAAGCTTAGGATGATTATGATAGTAATAATACTATTGTCTCAAAGGGTTAACTCACTTTTCTCTCTAAATCTTAATATATTGGCACATTATAGTCCATTCCATAGGAAATGTCATCACTTTGTTGCAGCCCAATGTCACTGTTTGTACAGGACTGTGCAGTTCAATCTTACTGTTATCTTGAGGGTCAATACCAAAGGCTCTTGCAGTGGCCATTGCTCTTATTAACTTATTTTCTATCCTTATCTTGGTAGCTGGCAAGTAAAATATTTTACAAACTCTGCAGCCTTTTTTGCACTTATTAACCCCTTAACACTCACAGTCAATATGTCACAGTCTCCTCTGAAAATCAAACCATGATGTACATGAAGCAACCCATCTTGATTTTATTTCTAACAGATCTTGTGTGTCTGAAATCAATTCCAAATGTAGAATCTATCCTTCAAGAGGTGGAGGCTTATTCTTTCGTGTCACAGAAGCTACTTAACTTGAGGAATCATTCCTCTCCCTTGCAAATTTTAATTCCAAGAATGTAAATATGACTTTGAGCTGTGCACATCAAGTGAACATGATGAACACAAGGTCTCTAGGAGTCAAATTTTTCATTACATACTGGGAAAACCCATGTAGTGTCAGCAAGGGAATGTCCTGTTATCCTCAGTCACTGTCTGGGTCCCAGTTGTGTACACATCTCTTGGCTCTGGCATTTGGACATGAGGTCTGTCCTGTGATCAGCAGTCTTCAAACAGGTTAATGAAATTTGTAATGCATTTCTCCTTTTTACCAAGGGTTGTAATAGTAATGACAGATAGTAGCACTGATACATTTTGTAGCAACATACAAACCCAGCATGGGATTCCCTTTCTCTGCCTGTAAGTGTTCTGACACTGAGACTGGCTTGTTCTATATCAAGTTGCCTTGGCTCTTGTCAGCCTCTCAGGAATCCCAGACACATTACTGTACAACCTGCGCTGCTCAAGTCTGATGAACTACAAATGGGAATTGTGGAGAAATCCTCTTCCATGATTAATGGGTACCTTGAAGGTGATCTTCTCTTCAGGACTTTAAAGAAAAGCCACTTTTTCTTGGCAGTCTGTTTTCTGGGTTCTTGTTATGTATATTCTAGCTGCTGAGGGGAAATTTTCTCAAATCTTCAGCTCTGCCTGATGGTCATCTGGAAGATAAAGCACAATGCAAACAAGTAATTACAATAAGCTAGGGATGGCCAAAGCTGATCTCTTCCTGAATTTGTTCCAGCTCTTAGAGAAAGCATGTGAAACCTTGTCTACCTCTTGTATAACATCTTGCTGTATTAAAAATTTATAGTAAAGAGAAGAATGTGACAATTTCCTTAGAAATTCTAAATACATTGTCTTTGTCTTCTTTCACTAATCTTACCTATGATTAGGTGTCACAGTTTTGTCTCATAAATGCAAAATAGATAATAAAATACATGCTTTCCTTTTTCATCTGTATGACAACATTTTCAGTTTTCACACTTACCAGTGTAGCTGGCTGTTTCTGACATTTGATCACAAACTGCAAGGAACACCTCATCACTGTAAGTTTATTTGTAGGAAGAACTATAAGAATAATTAGAAGCTGTCATGCTGCTGAAGTAAAATATTTTTGAAGCAAGGATAATGTACTTGTTGTGACTGAAGTTTGCAGTCCTTTTTCTCTTGGGGTAAAATGTATTCTGTCAGTGTATTCTGTGCTTGGCAGTACTCTTAATATTGTTCTTTGTTTTCACCTTCAGGACCAAAATATAAGAATTTACCTTCTCACACCAGTTTTTTCATACTGGGCTCCCCTTCTTATTGATCCCTATGCTGTAAGTTATGGACACTGCTCCTGCAGTCTGCAGCTATATTTTACTCTCAGCTGTGATAACTCTTGAGTTAACTCAGCTGCAATTGAGGCTTCTGCATGTTCCGAAATCACTGAGAATACATTTTCAGCAATGGCTGGTGATTAAGGGTGCAAAGGTGGACATTTCTGTAAGAGTGCTGAAATTATTGGTGCTGAAAGTGGGACATGATTACTGAATCTGGACAGTCCAAGTGAATTCAACTAAAAACCCCTGACTCCTATTATCCCATGTAGGAGGGCAACAATCATGCCACAGTCTCATTCCAGGAATGTGGTTGTGCCATCAGCCTCAGCCTCATTAGCCTTGTGCTTAGTGCCAAATGTAGCAGAATTGTCTTCCTGCTTTCTGTGCTTTCTCATGAAACTGCTTCATCCTCTCTCACAGAACTTACAACCCCAGTCCCTCCACTACTAACTTTTTAAAAGCTGTTTAAAAAAAAAAAAAAAAAAGGAAGGAAGTCAGTTTCTGTCTTTTATTTAGTTACATTTTCTCTTGATCTACAAAAAGCTGGGTATTCAGACCTGCAGTGTATGAGAATTTAGACATCCAACTGATTTCAGTAGGACTTTTCAAATCCCAAAAACTGAATGTAAGAACAACTTCCTCTTGGTCAGACTAAAGGTTTATCTTGTCTTGGCACTGAGCAGCATCAGAGCACAGGAAAGCATATCAGAAGACAGTTAAGTACGTACTGCTGTTTCCCCAAAATGCTCTGTCAGCCTCCAGTATTTTTCAGAGCAGGAACTTCTTAAGCCAAATATATTCTCTTTGCATTTAATTGTCCAGGTTGGGTTTTCTTCCACTAATTTCATGACACCGCCTTTGTTGTCCCTATGAACTTTTAGCACCTTCTAGTACTATGGATTAACTATGTACTATGAAGTAATGTTTGTTTAAACCTGATGGCCCCTCATTTTAATGTCAGCCTGGTTTTACACTCTTATCTATTTCTCTTCTGTGTAATTCAATAGTTGATTGGCCTATCTGTCTATCTGAAGCTGTAGACTCCTGTGTCTGTGTCTCTTTTTCATACAGAACCTGTTCCATACCTGTGGTGCACATAAACATACATAAGTCATGAAAAGGAATCATGGTGTTGGCATCTTGCCAGACAGAATGGCAACATAAATATAATCTATTAATTGATTAAATGGATGAGTCCCAGTAAATGTTTTATATTCCTGGATTTCAAGCTAGTTCTTTCTTGGTATTTGAATCCTTAAACTTCTGTTCATGGTTCTTTAATTTGTAAGACATTAATTACATACAGTTTATCACTTCAGTGTTCAATGTCCAAAGATGTATTGAGGTAGAAATCAAGTGGACTGCCAAGATAATAGAGTTCTGCATTAATATTTATGTAGTATTTATGTTTATTAAAATGTATTAATATTTTCTTATCTCTGAACTTTTCAGTCTGTCTATCTACCTGACTGGGGTTACTCATCACTTACCCCTCCTTTATCCTAATAATGGATTCAGCCCTTTGCATCCCTTCTCTCATCCTTCAGGTTAGCTCTTTTAACCTAACAATCCTTAGTTTCTTGACTAGGAGTTTGTTACAATATCATTCTTTTGGTTTCATAAGTTGGTTTTGTGACTATATGTGCATCAGTGTAGAGGAATTCTTACTATTTATTTGTGTAAGATAGAAGGTGTCTCAAATTTTTGTTTATTACTTTACACCAGAAAATTCATGCAAGGGAGAGAAATGCAGTTCTTTGAGGGCTCCGTAGACAGGAAAATTCCTTTGTCTCATGGAGTGCAGCAGAGTGAGCACACAGGTGCTGTCAGGTGCCTGCAGGAGGATATGAGCTGCCTGACACATTCAGTTCCTGGCCAGTCACTGCATGGCAGTGAGCTACAGAAAAGCCCCTGGGAGACAAATACCTTGTCTTCATGATGGAGAATCAAATACTGCAGCAAAACGTCCCCAAGAGGAAAACATGGAACTAGGAGAAAGGAAAAAGAGAGAATTACAGAAAGGTATTAATTGGAATAAGTTTTTGCCTTGGTTCTTTTCTAAAGAACTTCACTTTTTGGAGACATGTGGCAGAATGTTTTCAGACAGTGCTAACATATTTTATTCCCCCCTCATCTCTTTGCTGTTCATTCCTTTTTAATGCATTTCTTTTTTCACCTTTTCCTTTCTACCTTACTTTTTATTCTCATCAATCATCCTTTGATAGCTTTATATTTACCTTTCTTTGTTTGGCTCAGTTATTGAAAGTAAGCAACTACTTTTGATGTCTCATTAGCATTTTTTGAAGCTTTCTTCTTGCCTCCCAGTTTCTGGTTACAGAAGTGTAACAGTTGTCATGAAACCAATATCATAAATAATGGAATCTGTATGTTTATGTATCTGATGAATATATAATATTCAGTTCCCATAATTAAGGCAACTGAAAAGGTTTTAGCATATAAATAAAAAAGCACTGTCTGCATTTTAAACTTAGGGAGTTACACACAGGCAGCTTCAGAGCAGCCACGAGCAGAGGTGCCAACAACAGAATCAGATAGCACTGCTGGGAAAAAAATACATTCCTGAGTTTGACATCTGGGTCCTGCAGCTGGAGTGACTGGAAGAAGAAAGGGAAACAGTACAGACTGTCATCAAAAGGAGATACTGGTGCCAAGTGGAAATTGCATACAGATGCCACTTTTTTACTTAAGACAAATAGCTCAACTATACAACAGCAACAACATCCAAAGATGTGCTTAGAAGTGCCTGATGGGTAAATGAGCATTGCTTTTTGTAAGCAGAACTGGTTAATAACTAGAGATGTGAGATTTTGAAGTTGAATTAAAAGTCAGATATATTTTAATGTTTGAACAAATAAGAATTTTTATGTATAAAAAGGCAAAGAAAAAACATGGTATATTCCAGCTATTTTGTGAGTAACTCATTGTTTTAACATTCCTGCCCAATACCTCACTTGGCAATATATCACTCTTGCTCAGCACATCACTTAATCACACAGGGCCCACTGTAATTACTCTGCTGAAAAGCCCAAGTATCTGAAGCAAAAATTAGTCAGAATTACTTAGACAACTTCCCTAGAACCATGTGACTCAAGCATCTCAACAGATAAATAATGGGTATTCACAAATAAAATGGAAAAAGTAATGTAGGCATTAAGGAATTTTAGGAGTTGCTTGGCTGATCAATATGATCCTCTGGGGAAGACAGATAATCAGGTAGTTCTGTGTGCTGTGTAGTACCTGCTGTGAATACAAAAAGGTTGTGTGCCCTCTTTGTTGAGGAAACTGTGCAGTAAGGACAGTAAGAAAACAGGAAACACAAGAGCATAAAGTACCAGTAGAGATGCTCTGCCTAGGAAAGGTACCAGCAACAACCCTAATGAGACTGTGACTGGAGAAGAGACTGGATAATGCCCAGAAATAAAGAAGAAGGAGGAGGTAGATTTAGATTTTAGATTTATTTAGACCATGAATTAATGGTCTGCATCTCTTGTACAAAGGAAAGATGTCCATGTGCTGGAATCACTTCTACCCTGGTGGTGACTTCAGCAGGAAAGCTGGAATATCCGGACGTTCTAAGGATTCTCCTTTGTTTACAGAGGCAGTCCCAGGAAAGTTGTAACATCTTCAGTATTGCAGATTTTCTGTAAATATTTAGAGGTTGTACAAATTCCAGGAGCATCAAACCAAGCATCTTCTACAGCATAAATCAACCTTAATAAAACTGTTACATTACCATGGTATCTGATTTTAGAGATAGAGTATTTCAGGCTTCTCTTTCTATTACCAGATCTTCAGCATCTGCAAGTATATCCCAGGCTACTGTACTAAGAAGAGTAAGTGGGAATACTTATTTGGGGAGTAAGCAATTGGTGGTTTTAAAATTCTGTCTACTGAAATACTTGAGGAAAAATAGTGTAGTTTGGCAGCTGAATAACTCCTTCACTGAAGGACACTTTACATAATATACTGCAACCTGAAAGGAAAAAAGCTTGAACCCAAATCAATCCTATACAAACAAGACCCTTTCTTGTTTAGCTTGTATTATAACTTGCTGTGTTGGTGCTATCTGAAGCAGCATCAATGAGTCTTGCTACCATTTGGGNAATAACTAGGAAATGAGCATCAAACTCGGCATTATCTGAAGATGTTTGTTAACATGCAGGATGTTCCTTAGGGCCTCTATCTTGAATGAGAAGAGTTTTTATTCAGGATTGCTTTTTGAAAAAACAAGAGTTCTTTTGCATGCATGTCACTTTGGGCCCTACTCAGGCAAAGAACACTGTCTGATGCTCTTGGCACAGTTTCCTTGGATATAACTGCTATAGGCAGCCTTATTTGGAAGAAGATTATAACTTTTCAATGGTGAGAATGGATACAACCTTGCATACTTGCCTATAAACTACTCCTGTTGCAGAGTCTTAACAAAAATCATAAAACCCCGTGGCTCTCTACTGAGGGATCTCTAAAGGAAAAACACTATGGAGTGAAGGTTGTGCACTTTCACCAGATCAACTGTGATCCTTGCCTTATTTTATAAAAAATACTACATTTTTCATCTAGCTGAGAAAAAGGAAATACCTTTGTACAGGCAGTAGTCTGTGCTTCCTAAGGAATGTTAGGCAAATTTATTTGTTATTATACAGTAGAATAACAAACAGCTGGAGAAGCAAGTTTTAGATGGGTGCCAACTCAAAAGTACAGCTGTGGAGATCAATGAAATTGAAGTTTCCTATCAAAATAAGAGATTATGACCCGAAGTGTAATCAGTTGGATTTGTGGGTGTTGTGTCTGTGTGCTTCCACAGATTTCTTAAGAGGACAAACATAAGTTTCCAGAAGTATGTTCTTACTTGAGGCCTTGCCTACAAAATTTACACCAGTGAAAAAAATCTAGGAAGTAATGCTGGTGTAGTTTTCTGTAATACTGGCAGAGTCTCAGAAACAGCTGAAGAGCTGAAGGTATTAATCTTTAGACTGTAAAATCCTTAAACTGTGAAAGCCATCCGCCAAAAAGTTAAGAAAGCATAAAGCAGAACCTTGTTAACTCAGAGACAAAAGGGATCCACTCATACATTCACTCTTGTGTGCTTTGTATAAGCATCATCCTCATCTCTAGGGAAGCAAAGACTTAGAAGAATACAAATGCTGTATTCATGTTTATCTAATTAATTTATAGAGAGATTCCTAACTCAGCAGACAGTTTTTTATCTATCAAAGTCAAAGGTCCTAACATATGTCAGCCTTCTTACACAGATGTTATACATTTGATATCTAATAAATAATTAAACATTAGATTCAGCAAAGCTACACAGAGTATAGATTTGGCCTATTCAGTATTTGGAAATTCGAAAACCAAAAATAATATAGATACCACAATGATTTTAATAAGGCAAAGTGAGGTTGTTGACAAGATTTGCTTTGGAGACTATGCCAATTTATGTTAATTCAGTGCAAAGTCAGGCTGGGATATTGAATACATTATAATTTTCCACTTTGTGCCCACTGACTTGTAAATCTTGAATAATTTGCTTTTTACTTCTGATGGTTTTATCAATTGCGTATTTTAGATCGAAGTAGATCTTTAAATAATGTCAGAATAGCGTAAGTTTTCACCATCTTTTCAGCTACTTTAAATTATAAATGAAGCCACCATGTAGCGTATATGAAGATACCTGCACTTCAGAAACAATAGGAGTGTGGCTGAAGTGTGGTTACACCAGCAGATGTGAACTAATTTCTCATCCTTTCCAAGTCATAAACAATTAACTGTTTCTTTTCCATAAACCCAGACTACCTATTGTAATGTAATGGAACAAATACAAAGCATCTGGAAAGAAAATAATTATAATTAAATTAGTCTTTCCAATTAGAGAAAATGGTGAGCCTTTCCCTTGATTTAGAGTTATAATAATCATTTGTAATCTGATTTAAAAGGGGCTTATGGTTGCATTCATAAAACTGGGAGACATTAGGATTGACATGACCTCTTAGGTATCTAGAGAAATTATAGGTCTACAGAGGTAAGAATATATCATTAAGTCCTGAGCTGACAGCAATTTTTTATCTGCACTGACCTTTGGTTGGATTAAGTCCAGTCATCAGAAAATAATTCCATTTCAAGCAGCTGAGCATTATTATCAGGTTTTGCTCATTCAGGATTAAGTGTACCTCAGTGGCTGAGGAGCTCATTAGGATGAGCTGTCCGTTTGCTGATGGAGTTTGTGAAAAGACTGAGGAGGAAAACACGATGGAGCTGTTTCTCTCTGGTGTGGGAATATCCTCTGCAGCTCTGTTTTTGGGTGGTACAGAGTTCTGTAGTGTTCTAGACTCCACTGACTGACAGCTAGACTACAGCACATTGTGTTCCTACAAATAATATGGACACTTAAATGTAAACATAAACTGTAGGAAGCTTTTGTGGATTCCTGGCAGATCTGATACCCAGATATCTTTTGCTGCTAATTCACAGAACCATTTCAGACTGGATAGTGCCAGTTGACAAAGTAGATCTGCCTAACCCCCGGCAGAAGTCATAAACAAAGCACTTCTCAGCTTTTTCTGAGGACAGTGCTTACTCCTATAGGTGCTATTTTAATCCTACACAAAACATTGCAAAGCAGGAGGAGGAGCCCTCTTGCAAAAACAATGTCCCTTGTCAAGGGACATCGGGGCAAAAGCTCGGGTTTCCTTGCAGTCTGAGAGCCACTGTCTCTCGGGAGGTGCTTAATCACCATGCTGTTGTATTTGATGGGGTGCTTTTGTCTTGTGAGTCCTTTTGAAAATGTTGAACTTTGCATAAATAAATATTCACCAAGTCGGAGAGAGACTAATTCTATAGCTCAGTGGTCAGGACAGCCGGGGTGGATAAAGGGACAGGTAATCACAGCTGCTTCCCTGGCTGCATTGACATTACCTCGGCTAATATCACCCAACAGCACCACTGTGGGTGAAGTCAGTGTCTCCTCAGCAGTTCAATCCCATGTTCCAGTTCAGGAAGATGCACCTTCCATTTCCTCTCAGGACATGGCTTGTAGAGGGCACAATGGGCCCCCAAGTTTGGCTGGCTACTGAAAGAGTACATGTAAAGTGAATGCCACTAAGAACAGAGGATTTTAAAATGGATTCTGAAGTGATACAAAAATCTTTGTTCTCATTTTTTAATTGTTACTGAAACTGGTAAATGAATGAATGAGCTCTCTTCGAAACACCTGGATAGCAGAGTCATCTTAAATATCACAGACAAAGGATCTTGTATCCTTCATTTGTGACAGTTTTTATTACAGAGTCCCAACAAAGTGCTTAATGAGGGGGCAAATTAGCTTGTAGGAAGAAGCAAGAGTGAGGAGATTCAAGGATTCGTGGCTCTGTTGAATTTGTTTTCTCTGGACTGAAGTATGGTTAAACTGTTGGACTGGTGAATACACTACACTGAATATTCATGCAGTTGCCAGGCTCTCCCCTTTATTGCAGAATATTAGGGGAGCCATATAGCTCCATACATTCAGACTATACAATCTGAGCAGATTTAATCTGGCTTCAACATGACTGGGCTGACTACATTTCAACTTAGTGAAACTAATTATGCCTTTGAAGCAGGGATCTAATGTTTTTTCCTAAGCAGTTTTCATACCAAGAAGCAGCTGCTTTCCCTAGCTGATAGGCTAAGGAGAGAATCACAGAATAATACTCAAATGAAGTGCTTTGTTGTGGTGTGGGTTTTTTTGTTGTTGTTTTTGTTTGTTTGGTTGGTTGGTTGGTTGGTTTTTTGTTTTGGTTTGGTTTTGTTTTTGGTGGGGTTTTTTTGTGTTGTATTTTTGGGTTTTTGGCGGGTTTTCTTGTGGTTTTTTTTTTGTTTGTTTGGTTTTTTGTTTTGTTTTTGTTTTTGGTGGGGGTTTTTTGTGTTGCATTTTTGTTTGTTTGTTTGTTTTCTTTCTTTTTTTTTTAGTGATTGTTAAATGGGAAAAGATCTGCTCTGTGCTTTTCAAGTATTCTACTTTTAAAAATCACACGAACATCCACCTCATTCAAAAAGTCCTGTGGTCTCTATATATGAAAGTAGAATTGCGCTGTGTCTTAACCAATAGCTGCATTAAATCTAATTGACATCTATTAAAGATCTCTTTAGTTCAAAACACTGTTATTCAAGACCTCTCTCTTGAGCTTTGTTTCAAAGAAGGTGCTCTGTGGGATCATGATCATGTAGTCAACAGGTAATGAATGATATTTTACCTCAGGAGCAAACAGAGCTCACTTCCCTTAATGAGGGGCATCTGTTCTCTCCATACTTTTTTAACCTCTTGCCCCCTACCTGCGAACTTGTGTGTTTGTTTAACAGTTTGACTGTTTACTTAAGGAAATTTTGACAAGATAGCTAAACTGGTCTAACAACTTGTTGGTCCCAAAAGCCAGGGTCCCACTTCTTTGCTCCCCTGACAGCTCCCAGGTGCATGAATCTGCCCTCAGTTTTGCAATTGCTCTGATTTTTGACTTCTCA
>VZTR01029159.1:0-235281 GCA_013400775.1 Chaetops frenatus | reverse complement strand
CAATTCAGTTCACTGTGCTGGCTGAGGTCTATTCACTTCCTTCTGTTGATTCATTTTCTGTGGCTGGTGGGCTTTACAAAACCAGAGGCAACCTAGGAGCTTATTGCTACTGAAATAAAAAGTGAAAAAAGTAACAACTTCTCTTTCTTTGCTTAGCCATGTATGTGATTGCTAATTTTTTTAAAATTGAGTGCAATCAGCCCTGTTTCTGAGCTAACTTCATTAAAATAGTATAAAATACATTAAAAAAAGATACTGTCTATTAAATCAATTAAGTCTGTTAAAAAGAAAGTGTGATTTTTCAATAGATGATGCACAGCAGGTGACAGGTCCACAGGATTTAGAATCAGACTATTGAAGATATCAAATGAAAGGATTAGAAGAGGGAGGGAGGGAGGGAGACTAAAGACCTTCCCAACAGAGGAAGTCAGCTTCAAATTCCTGTGAAACTCCAATCTTCAAGAGCTGAACTGGTTTGCCAAGGAGTCACATGAGCAGAGGCCGAGGGGTCTGCCTAGGTAAGAGTAAAGGAGAGAAGGAAGGGCACTGTGAGGTGTGAGACTCCTTTTTGTCCTGTTGATTAGCAGATGAGCTCAGTTACCTGTGTCAGTGCATTACTAATGCCCTGCTCTGTGCAGGAAAGCTCTGTTGGGGATCACCTCAATGGAGTTGGGGAGAAAGAGAGCAAGCAAAGCAGGGTGGGGGCATGACCTGAAAGGCCTTGAAAAGGAAGGTGATGAACACTGAGGGGCAGGGGAGGACAGGAGCTCTACATTTCCTTTACTGTCAAATTAAATTTGATGTGAACCTTGCCCTTGTACAATAATCCCTTCTTCCCTTGTATGCTTGTTAGACTCTGGCTTCTCTTATCGATGCATTCCTGTACTGAGTTCCAACAGTGACATTAACACTTTTATGGGATATAATTCCTTAATTCCTCCCACAAAGAGCAGGAATGACAGATTTCAGGCTTGCAATGAACCTAATATTAACAAGACACATTTACTGCTATCACAATAAAACATGTCTATAAAAGCACCAGAATTATTCTCTTGCTTCCCACAGATTTTTGAGATGGAACTTGTCTGTGGACACTCAGGTCCCAGTTTCATCTTCTACTATCAAGCATACCAACATTTCTCTCTCTGGTGAACCCATGTTCAGGCTTGGCAGAATCAGTGTTTTTAAACACTTTTTAAACACTAGGTATTTTCCTCAAGTTAAAAAAAAACCCCAAAAATATTAGCCTAAGAGAGGACAGTATTGAAAAGGAGCAGCTATAAGAAAGGTGGCAAGGAGTTGTGAAAGGAAAGTTAAGGAAAGATGTTCTACTTGAACTCCCCAAGTTTATTTTGTGTCATGTCTGTTTAGGAGTGTCACAGATTAGGATTATCACCAGTGATAATTCTTGCTGTCTGGTTTTATTGTAGCTTGCAGAGTGCCAAATTCCTGGCAAGTTCATGTTCTTGAAGCTGTGCTTGCATCAGTGGTGACACTGACAGGCAGGTAAGGGGCCCCCTCAGCCTTTCTTTTCCAGACCCCTCTCTGGAAGATCTGCCCCATCACCAAGTGCTGAACAGGAAAGAGCCAAGGAAGTAAACAAATGTGTGAGGGGATTGCACTTTAAGAAACTTGAGAGTAAAACCAACCTTTGAGTTTAAACTTCTCATACAATATAGAAGTAATTTACCTTTCAGCTAAAGAAAAGCAGATGTTGAAATAGAAATGCATATGAGAGGACATAGAAACAGTTGTGAAAGATGTAATTTTTTTTTTTAATTGAAGAGTTAATTTTTACTTTTTCTTGTTTGTCCTGGATATTTTGCGTAGTCTTATTAGAACAGATTCATTACAAATTCTCTAAAGATATCTTTTTCAAGGAAAAGTAAAGTAGAATAGAAGCTGTGAAAAGAGGGTAGTAGGAATAAAAGGCAGCATCAACAGCAAAAAAGTCCAAGTCAAAACCAAACCAGAACAGAAGGCAAAGAACTCTTTGCAGTGTAACCCTTCAAAAATCCCTCCTAATTACTAATTACTCTGACATGTTTGTGTGGTGAGAATCTGTTCCTGGTGTCGTTCCAAAGGACAAGTATATTTTAAATGTTGACCTATTTCTTTCAAACACTGTGCCACTGAAGAAAAATTACCTTGAGACCATTGATAGCTGGGTATGCAAATCTTGCAAGCCTTCACTAAGAGAGAACCATTTTGCTGAAAATTTATTTCTGTTATGTTCCACCTGCTCCATACTGAGAGATTTAGTTGCATGTACATCTCTGACTGCAAGTGATATCAGCAACTTGTAATCTTCATTTGTAATTGATTTGGGCTATAAGGTTGTACACTTTAGGTAGCATAATTCTTTAGGTACCCTGCTGTCTCTGAATTCAGTTGGAGTTTGTCACTGAAGCCATCTGTTCTTTCAAGAAAATAGTAGTTTTAATCAATACCTGCTACATGTGTAATGAATCCTGATTCCTCTGAAGTCAGTGGTAGCTGTGCTGGAGCCTGGCTCACTTGTATCAGCAATTGAAAATGGTGCTTGTAATCTACGTCATTATATACATATATTTATGTTACATATTTATAAATAAGAAAACACAAAGCACACTCATAATCAGCTTCTATTAAAATGTGCTTTCAAAAACAATGAGTATATCATGGTTTTATTGTATGTCCTGTTAGAACTAGAATGGTGGGAAGATAGTAAGACAATGGTTAAAACAAATTCTCCTTAAACTTCACCCTGTTGGAGATGAAAGATTTTCAGAGAAAATTAAAATAATGACAAAAAAAAATTGTTGCTTAACAAGAAAGGATTTTAAGAAATCCATGCCTTCTTTATAAGCAGTAATCCCAGCGCTCATGTAATTTCAATTGACATTTGATTTATGGCTGTGAAAAGGAGTCTGTATAGCTCTTTCAAAACATAAAGTGAGGGAGTGGCATCCTTTGAGCAAAAACCTCTGGGGCTCTATCTGCTTAAGTGTTTCCTAAGTTTCAGCACTATGAGAATATGAGAATACTCCATTGTTAAGGGATTTTGGAGGCATGCCTGGATCAAGGAAGTACTTCCTCGTCATGCTGTTTCCTTTCCCAAACAATGTAAAAAATGGCCTTTTCAACCAAACATCGAGAGGTGGTCACTTTGTACATTGTCCAACTAGAGCACAACCATCATAAGATAAACCATTCACTTGCATGAATGGCTCTGTGTTATTACTGCCACTTCCTTTTTATTTTCATGGTGATTTTGTTTTGATTTATGTATATGCATAGAAGTTCAGGCCCCTATATGATGATTGTGTCATAACACTGGCCAAGAAAGCAGCAAGTGACTCCCCCTGCTCATTGCCCTCAGTATACATTCACTTGGGCAGCCCCACTGCACCCCTCAGCTTTTCACATGCTCCTCTAATGTGGCCTTGGTGCCACCTGGTCAGACAGAGTAAAAAAACACCTACAAATAATGGATTGCCACACAAATAATGGGTTACAGTGTCATTTTACCCCCCTCCTTTAAGTGTTCTGACTTTACTTCCAAACAACTTTTCAGAGGAAGCCAAAGTAAGTTCATGGACATGTTCTGTTCTTAGTTTAGCCTTGCATGATCCAAAGGATTTCTAACTAATCTCAGGTACTCAAAATGTGTGCATTAGAGTATTAGGTGAATATCCATGTTTTAGTCCAGTATTGCTGTTGGCACATTGCAAAAACCATAGCAAAATACTTAGTGCCTTAATTCTGTGGAAAAAGTCTTTGTAAATACATTATATATCTTTTGAACTACCATATAACAATTTAAACTGGTTTGTAACCAATGCTCAATTGTTTGTAACCAAACTCACATTTGTCCTTTGTTCCGTGTCTTGAGTTGCATATTTAAAATTATTTGGACACAGCTATTATTTTATGACTTCAAGAAAGTGCTGAGACTATGCATTGTGTATATCTTGAAGAATGTCATGATTATTCTGTGTGCTGGAGAAGAGGAATTTGGAAAAAGACTTGGAAAGTCCCTTCAAAAACTTTGGAAAATTCTTGGTCTATGTGGACTAGTCCAATGTATAAATCACAAAATTAGGTTCATTCACCTTTGTCACTGAATTTACACTTTGAGAAATGCATTTACTGGGACCACTTTTGCTTCACAAAGATCTAAAAAGTAACAGCCTCAACAAAAAAATCGTCTTAAGGTGATTTTCTTTTGAAATGCAGTAAATTATTATTTTTTACCAACATGTATAGATGGAATAGCTCAGTGGATTTGAGAGAAATTTGCCTTATTTTCTCTGACTTACTCATAGGTAAAAAGCCAGAACTTGATTCATAATTTCTTGCCATGTTTCCTCATGACAACTTCATCCAATCTGCAAATATTTGCTTTGTAAATAGTACAGATATGTATGATATTCATATTTATAGATATATAAATTATTTAGACATGTGTCTTTTGACTGATTTTTGTTGCTGAAGCAAAACCCAAAGAACTTGCCACTCCTTTTCAAGACAGTCTTCTCTCCATAGTTTCATCAATTCTACTGAGAACAATGGCAGTTTTATAAAAATCATCCCTCTGGGGCATGGGTTTAAGTTTTTTTTAAATTTTGCTAATTAATTTTCTACAGAAATTCTTTCTGTTGTTTGTTTAGTGTCCTTTTAGTGGTCTTTGGCAGTAACATGACTGCTGAGTTTATTCTGTCTTGCACCCTCTTTCCTGTTAGCTCTGCTTGAGGTAGCAGTTGGTTGACTGAAGCATAATGGGAATAATCTAAGTTAATGCTGGGGGCTCTAAACATTTCCTCAACAAATAAGCAGCAGCGTGTTGATAGCCTGTAAGTATTTTATAAGTGCAATTAAATCACAGTGATTGATTGGGCTGGGGTGAAAATCAGAATCATTTAGAACAGCAAATTCTTCACAGGAAAACCCTCACTAAATTAAGAAAACACACAAATGAACAACAAAAATAAACCATTTAAGGAGTGCTGCTCCTATGCCATGTTTTCCTCATTTCTCAGTCCTGTTTAGGAGGATCAACTTGATCAAAGTGAGACCTTTTGTTTCTTGAGAATGCATCAATTCTGCTGTTAATTTATGTTGAGTGACAACACACATTAGAGTTAACTGATCTAAAAGTTTAGTTGCTAAAAGCAGGGGAGGAAATCAGTGTCCTTTCCATTTTATCTCACTTTGCTCTCCCTTTGCCTAGCACCAGGTTACAAAATCTTGCACTTTTGTAGTACTTGTTGGATTCCTCATAGAACACATTCAATTCACTAAATTGTTGGAAAATTACCCATTTTTCTGCCAGGTTTTGTGCTGGTTCAGCACTGAATCAGCTCAACACAGAATCAGATGATTACTACTGTCATTGCAAGGGAAGGAGTGCAGGATGCAGCCAAGGCTGCAGCCTCCTCACTGGAGAAAAGGGAAGTTGAGACAGAAAGGTCTTGTGTTTAGGAAGATATCTAATATAAAACATGGAATTTAGTGTATAGTTTAGCATAGTGGTACTGGCTCCACAAAATCACTAGGGTGCTATGCTTGTGAAAAAGTTGGATAATACTCCTGCAATATCTGTGTTGCCTGTTTCAGTTCTGTCTGACTAGTAGATATTAATTTTTTTTTTCTTTTTTTTACCTCTAGGTTGTTTTTTACATTTTTTTATATATAAGTAACTTATATATATAACTTATATATATAAGTTGTGTTTGTTTTGTTAATGTAAGTACAAATACTCTTAATGGCTCTGTTCTCTTAGGTATCCATTACTTCTGAACGCACTCTTCTAATGTGAAGACTTGACTAACTAGACAATTAAGATTTCAGCACTAATTATTTGTAATCCTATAGTCTGGCTGAGTCCTACTAAAAATATTTTCAAGAACTAGTACACATTCTGTGTTTTTAAAAAGAACGTGAAGATTGTAATATTACCTCAAGAAAATCTGGATGTACACAGGATAGGGAAAGCTCCACAGAGGAAAACCTCTTACCTTCCTCAGAGCAGATACACTTTAATAGAGTAACTTTATTTCTAGTCAAAAGTGGCTTTTATTCAGCTACATTTGATTACTATTGACCTGTGAAACTAAATTTAGAAGCAGAGCAAAAGGCAGAAGAAATGTAGGATTGCCTTTGTACATATGACATAAAGGCTAGGCACTTGCAGTAATCTCAGTTTGACTCTTGAGGCTCTCAACTTTAGCAATTCCTTAAATAGGTTGGTTTTCATTTGTAGATATTTTGCCTCAAAAATTTATCTAAGTGATAGTGTAAGTAATTCTAAATATAACAACTATAATGTATTGAGTACATAGCTACATTAGTTATAATGAGTAAATGTATTCTGGTGAAGAAAAGTATTACATGGAACTCAGAGGTGTCAACTGAACAATAAGAATGTACTGAAACTCACTTTCCTGTTTTTCACAAGACATGCAATTTTCTAAGACATTATAGTGTATTTAGAATTCTAAATAAAAGCATTGAGAAAAATTCAACCAGAAATGAAAATACCACTCAAAATAACTTTTTTTCATCCACTTTTATTTTACCTTGAACAGAAAATTTTGCAAACCATCAATTACTGAAAATCAAGGGAAATACCCTAGCTTGTAAGAGAGGAGGCTTTGGTTATAAGTGCCATTTCTACAGCAGAGTTAAGCTATTGTAAACCAAACATCTTGTAGTAAGGTAAAAATATCCAGCCAAACTTTTAAGAATAACAGCAACACTGAAAACATTTACATATTAACAACAGAGAAATATTTTCTAAACTTTTAACAGCAATTTTGCTACAATCCAAAGTGTTTAGTTCACGTATCTATACATACAGACAGTCACTAAAACTTTTGTGAACCAACCACTTGTCCACAGGACCTGCCTAGACAGTTTGTCATCAATACGAAAGGTTTTCTTTATATAAATAAGTCAATTAAACTTCACAGAAACTAAGAGAAACAATATAAAATTCCAGCTGTAAATAAATCTGTACATTATGGTCAGTCTTATTTGTCTGAAATCTTGCGCAACTTTAAAGTGTCTCTTTATAAAACGATTGCAAAGGAGCAGCGTTAGCTGGAGTGGAAACTCGAAGACTCAGACTCTGTAGAAACAGAAGAATGTCCTGCACGTTTGCCTTTTGAAAGAATCTTGAGGCTTGATCCTCTGCTAACTGATGTCAAGGCATTTTGAGCTGAAGTTTTGAATTTGGCACCCAAGAAGGCATACAGAATTGGATTCAGGCAGCAGTGGAAGAATGCCAGGGCTTCTGTAATGGAGATCCATTTGTGCACTATGGTCTCCAAGCTGCAGCGGTGTCTGATGACTCCCAGCAAGATGAAGGTGTCGATGCTGATGCCGATATAATATGGCAGCCAGCAGGCAAAGAAGGCAAGGATGAGGATAACTGTGGTCTTCAAGGCTTTGCGCTTCTGGTGGCCTTTGGAGTGTGACAGCTTGGATATGATAATACAGTAGCAAGTCAGAATTATTAGACCAGGTAAGACAAGTCCTACCAAGATATGCTGGAATCTGAAAGAGATCAGCCAGTTTTCGTGAGGGTACATGCGATCACAGAGATACTTTCCTTCTACTTCACTGGTACTGGCAAAGATAATATCAGGCACTGTCAGAAGCAAAGCTGGCAGCCACACACCTACGTACACCACCTTCTCAGCCAATAGCTTTCGTGGGCGCTGGCTGTTGGTAGCATGGACTATTGCCAGGTAACGATCTAAACTTATGAAGGCCAAAATCAAGACACTGCTATAGAGGTTGACTGTGTAAATGACATGAACTGCCTTGCACAGAACATTCCCAAAGTACCAGCTTATGGCTGCATCCACAGACCAGAATGGCAAGGTGATGACAAAAAGGAGGTCAGCCACAGAGAGGTGCAGCCTGTATTTATCAGTCATGCTTCTTTGCTTCTTCTGGTAGCCCATAACAATAATAACCAATCCATTGCCGATTATTCCCGTTAGGAAGATGATGGAGTAGATTGTTGGCAAGAAGATCCGGTTGAAATCAGCATTCTCATGCTGAAAGCATGGCTCTTCATAGTCTCCATAGTCACCCGAACCAATCTCATCTGTGCCATTTTCAGAAAGTTCAATTAATAACCCAGATGACAGCTAAAAAAAAAGGAAAAAAAATAAAATCAGATGTTAGCTCCTCTGCAAAAACTTGTTCTATATGACAATATGTGAAGAGTTGCTTGAACAGTCTCCACTGTCACAAATGGGCAAACTTTTTGAAAACCAGATGGAAAGTACGTTTACATATACATATATAAAATACACAGCAAATAAGTTTAAAAACTTCCTTTGTCTTTCTCTGAGGAGTCAGATCTTGCTAAGGGTAGGGCATGAAAGAACAAAGAAAGATAGTGGCTATTCCCAGAAATATTGTTGGTACTGGACACTTCAGTGCTTTAATCGGATGGACACTACAAATGGGAGAACCCAGAAAGTGCCAGATGCGAGAGGTCTGTCCACACAGAGCATGACCTATCACATTTAACTCTTACAATAGAGAGCTATAAAAAAAAAAAACAACTTAGAAATGCTGCTGCTCCCAAGTCCCTTCTCATTAAGAGGATGGGGTCAAGGAGAAATAGAGAAGGTACCCTCGGCTGATGTAATAAAAGATAAATAATAGCAAGCATTCCCTGCTGAGAAGCAATTGACAGCTCCACACACCCAGACAAGGAAAAAAAACCCTAAAGCCCATAAAGAAAGAAAGAAAGAGAGAGGTGACCCTAATCAGGGGAACTCAAACCCCGTGGAGGGTCACCACGATGGGCCACGTTCCCTCCCTTTGTTCCCCACCCTCTGCGGTTGCGGGGCAGAGGTTGAGCGCGGCCAGCGCGGGGCTGCAGCCAGACGGACCAAGTGAGCACAGCGGTGGAAAAAGGAAGCGAAATTTGGTGAGGGCATGAAAGCGCGTCAGGAAACCACCAACGGTTTTGGCCACGGCGCTAAAAGCAATGCTGGCGGGAGAGTGCCATCTGGCTATGTGCAATTCCTCAGGTTTTCAGATTATTTGTTGTCATGCCCTGTGTCCCACGAACCCCCGAGCCCCGCGCAGGGCGCGCCCGAGGGTCCCGCAGCGCTTCACACGCGGAGGCACCGGCTCCACGCGGGCATTTGCTGTGCGTCTGAAGTTGGAACTAGCCAGAGATCTCCTTTTTGCTCCTAACTACTCTCCAAACCGAGGCAGAGGAGCTGCCTTCGGAAGAGTGGGACGCTGCCTCCTTTCGCCCGGGGAGCGGGCGGGACGGCTGGGCGCTGCCGCCGCTCCCAGTCCCACCGGCAGCCCGAGGTCTGGGCGCGCACAGTGCCAAAGGGATGCCCTTCCCTGGAGTCAGAACACTCCAAACTCCTTGCCTCTTCCCCTCTCACCATTCCCGTAGCGCTAATTGCTCTATCGGCGTTTTTAGTCCACAAAGGTGCCACATGTCACTTGAACTGACGGCCGAGCAGCTTAGCCCCAGGGAAGGAGCGGAGTCCTGCAGCTGGAATATACGGCGGCTGCAGCTGTGCCAAGGTCCGAAGCGCTGCAGGCAGAGGCAGCAGCGGCCGGGGCTCAGAGCCGAGCCCTGCCCGTTCGCGCCCCTCAGACCCCACCACTGTCCCGACCCCGCCGCCCGCAGCCTCCGCCGAGGGCACCTTTGTTTGCAAAGAGCGCGCACACGGGCAGCCGGCCGCGCTGCCGGCACTTACATCCAGGCTGTCGAGGCTGCTGTCCATGCTCAGAGCCATCGGACGGCTCCGCGATCTCGGGCTGTTGACGCTGCCGCAGCCGCGCCTCTCGCAGTGACACCGCTCGCCGCTGCTCCAAACACGCCCCGGCTCTTGTGGCGGGACGCGGCGTTTATAAGTTCCCGGGCTGCCCCCCCGCCCCCGGGGCAGCCGCGTCTGGCTCCTCCCCGGCGGTGTCGCCGCGCTCTCGGGCTCCGGGCGGGCGCCTCGGGCCTCTCTTTGTCTGCCGCCCCGGGCATGGGAATTGCACTTGCCCGGCGCGCCCGCGGGGGCCACGCTCTTCACGGGGGCATTTGCCCCCCTCTGATTGATGTGTTCATACAAGCGGGCTTTTGAATTTCCCCTCAAGAACATTCTTTGAAGTGTGTTGTAGAGCCCTGTGTTGCCATGGGTACTCCAGGCGGGCTCCCAATGAAGTCACTGGTCCAGGAGTCGTGTGGAGGAGGAAGAGCAGAGGTCCTGTATGCCATTCAGAATCTGGCAACTCTGTCCTCAGAATTGTCTCTTCCCCCCTGCTGAGGAGAGAGGCTGCTGGGAGAGGCAGGAAGCAAGGGCTGGTCCCTACTGAGGGATGAGAGGTTCTACAAACCTTGCAGGGACTGCAACGTGAGTGGGCTGCAGGTTGCCCTCTGAACTGCTCCGGCACTCCTCTGGGTTTGTGTGAGAAGTTGGATGTTTCAGGTAGCCGGATAATACTAAAAAAACCCCAAAACAACAAAACAAAAAACCAACCAAAAAAACCCAATAAATAAACCCCCAAACCCTGAAATTATATATGTAGACTATATGTAGCCTATCCTATATAGGATAGGTTTGCAAGAGAAAACCAACCCAAATATAGAGACAAACAAAACAGAATAATTGATTTCCTTTGCAGTTATCTCTGGGGTCTCAGTACTCTTAATATTCATGCAGGCAAATTCATTTGCAGAAAAGGTTTTGATTAGCGTCGTGTGTCGTGTGTGTGTCCCATCCTGTCCCGTCCCCACCCCCCCCAATTTCACAACTCACAACAAAAAGTTATAGTGAGTAACTATATTGAAAATAATTAATTTAGTTCTATAGATTTACTCTTTACACTTGAAATTTGGAGTGGAAAGAAGAAGGAAGAGAATATTCTTTATGTAATAACAATGTGCTCAAATTACCCTGGTAGCCTCAAGGGATGCTAAAAGCAAAAGTTTGACAAAAATTTTATTCTAAAATGCACCTATTATCTGTTTACATGCTTCGAGTTAGTTAAAACACCAGTTTCAAATGCAAATATTATTTTCAAGTTTTTGACAAGTGTTACTATCTTACTCTAACAACTCTAGAACTCTTTCTCACACACTACAGTGAATATGTGTTTGGTTATGGTTAATAACTAAATAATGTTTATCTTTAAAAACATGGGATGTAAGGTATTACCTATAATATGATTGTGTATTTTAACTACACTGTAGTTTGATAGTAATTCGTATTTTGTTAGCAGGTCTGAAATATCACATACAAGTTGCATTAAAAGCAAATCATAATTGATTATAATTCAGGAATTACCAGTCTTCAGAAAATTCAGTATCTGCATTGTGTTTATATCCAGAAAAATCTGAGGGATACCTTGCTAGAATTCTATAGAAATAAAAGATCTTCTCCTGAGTCACCATATTTAGATACTAATCCTAAACTTGTGATACCATAAATCTTCTTTGAAAACAAATGTGACAAAATTGTGATTATTGCTATTCATTCCTTATTTTCCAAATAATCTGTAAACACATTCACTGCTTTTCAGACACACAAATACGAAAACACATTCCCCAAGTCATCACAGAATGTGCAGCACAACATTAGATGACCAGGCAGATAAATGAGCAGATGAGGGATTCTTGTATATGAATGAATAGGAACATGTCTAAATAGTCATCTTTCACTCTTTCACTTATGGGGGATGCCCAGCTCGTGGCACCTGCAATTGCCAAGCAGTTTTCAGCAGGGATATGGTGCTGGAAAGGCTCTCCAGCCTGCTAGACATGCAAACCTGTGAAGCAGATTTTCAGAAATATGCATATTGAAAAGGCTCTAAAAGACATGGAGCTGCACATAGGGGAGGTGAGCTTTAAGGAAAGATTGGTTTCTACCTTGCCAGAAATTCATATGGGTGACAGATGTATTTTTTGGAGAAGTATTCTTATCTTGGAGGGGCGTAGATGTTTAAACACTTCTCCTTCTCTAAATGTGCAGTGCAGGACATTAAAATATACTCATAGGGGAGGTGACTTGTGGCAATGGCTGTAGATGAGCAAGAGACATAAAATAGAATAAATATAATAAATACAATACAATACAATACAATATATATGCGAGGCCTAGAGCTGTTTGACAAGTTTAAGAGTTGCCCTTTTTTGGGTGTGGATAGCATGAAGTGCACTGACGTGGGGAGGGATGAACAGGACTGTGGGTTTAGGTACAGCCCAAGCAAACAAATGCTCCCACAGCTCCATTTTACTGTGCAGATAAACCAGTAACAGCAAAATATATGATGTAGAAATTGATTATGGTAATTAATGGGATATGGGACAATCACTCAGTTATTTGTGTTCGTAGATAGCCTAAGAAATTTGGAACTGAGGAATGGTTCACTGGATTAGCCCTGAAGCATGGTAGTGCTGAGTGAAGGGAAATTTGGGGATGATACCGATCTGATGAGATGTTACTGAGGCTTGTTTGGATGAAGGTCCTCTAAAACTGCCATTCACACTGCTACTTTGTTATCTATGATCTCTTTTGTTTCCCCTATCAGAAAATCCATGTGAAAACTTCCTTTGTTGCACAGAGGACCATCCAGGGCAAGTTAATGATTTCCAAAGTGATAAAAGAAGGGAGTTGTTTCTGCAATGCGTGTAATTCAGAGTCAGCTACAAATCTTCTTGAGACAGAGCTAGCAAATAGCAATTTCCAAGCTTGTGTTTTGCATTACGTTTTCCTGGTCACAGAATTACTGTGAAAATCAGCCCCTTCCTAGCCCATGTAATACATGTTTTTATTACTGAAAACACGCCTTCTAAGAGTCAAAATCCTACGTGTCTTACACTGTTATACTAAGAGTACAATTCCTCAGCTTGTGAATCATTAACCTTTTTTTTTTTTTTCCTAAAAAGAGACATAAGTGATGGTCATGTAAGAGCAAAGTAGTTGCTAAGAAATCTTTCTAATGGTAAAAATATTATTTTGATTCAGCATCCACCGAAGTAGAAAAATAAACTGTATTTTATTTAACCATGACCCTATGTTAAATGATTTACTTAATCTGAAGGCTTGACAAGTGCCTTTAACAAGGTAAACTTTTAGCTAATAAAACTTTGATGAGACAGTTTCCTGTAGGAAACACTTAACACAAAGGAGGTACGATGAATAATATATGTAAGATATATATATATGAATATATGGATATATTCATACATTAATACCACCATGTATTCATTACAATAGTGTATTAATAAATAGTTTGTGGGTTTTTTAGCATTAATGGAGCTATACTTTCCGGACATATAGAAAATTGTATCATAAAAACACATAACCCGCAATATGGCTGAAATTACTGTACTATATATTAGAAAGTGAATAATTTTCAAATATTCATTGATTTTCTCTGTGCATGTCAATTCCTGTACTGGAAATCTTCTGAAAGTAGAGTGTCATCTGAAAAATTGACAGAAAATGTGCTCAGGAGTTGCAAGACATCAACTTTGAGTAGTGGATTTTTCTATTCTCTAATTCATTCCAGGGAAGCGATGCTGTGGATTTGCCACTAGATGAGAAGCAGTTTCCTGATAAAACTCAGAAGTTCATTACAATACACTGGATTGACTTAATGACAAATGGGTCTTCAAGTGGCCTGAAGTTGTATACATAGAGAGGAAAAGGATATACTCTCCCTTTTCCATCTGATCTTTCTGTTGAAGTGGGAAAGGTATCAATCTTACGCCTGTTAGAATGGTTACAAGCGGTTTGCTGGGGTTGGGTTTCAGTTAATGGCTTTCTTTGCTCTTGGTTCTCAAAGCTGCCTTTCTCCATTTCTTCCTGCCTGTGCTGCAGTGGAACAAGCCTACCAACTGTTACCCTGATCCTGGAAGGAAAGTGTCTGCCCCATTTATGGGCAGAGTGCCACCTATACTTACTAATTTGAAAGCACAAAGACAAAAAAAACCTGTAAAGGAACAGGACATATCTTTCAATTAGTAGCATGTTACATTGCCACAGAAATAAGTCCCCTATGAAAGGAATTATACTTGAATATCAGAACAAAATTAAAGGAAACACCTTAACATGACTATAAGACAACAGAAGTGTTAGCACAAACCCCAGATTTCTCTATGTTTCCTTGCTTTTAGCAAGGACAATTAATTTTTTTTCCTTTAAGTATTGCCACATGGCCAGTATGTCTAAAGTCAGCACAGAAAAGTCAACAGGAAAAAAAAAGAAGCGTTATCCTCTAAAAAGAATCATAGTGACTCTTGTGTTTTAATCCCACCTCCATCTGTGGCCTGCAGCAAATCACTTAACCCTCTGACTGTGTTCAGCCAACTGTAAAATGGGGATAACAATACCTACTTACCTACCTCAGAGGAGACTTGTAGGGATTAATTGGTTGATGTTTGCAAGGCACTTTGAAGACAGAAAGTGCTTAATTTAGAGCCTGTTGAAATTATTGGTGACACTGATCAGCTAGAATTCAAAGGGGACCAAACTCATTAAGGTTCTGATCTTCCTCCATTTGGCTGTGTTTATGGGTTAGCAAATCTCACTGCATGCGGACAGTTTATTGTTTGTTTGGAAGCAGAGTAGACTAAAAAGATGCTTTGAACAACTTTGTTAATCCTTTTAAAAAACATGTCTTCGTTTGCATATCACTGGAGCTGAAGGGTTTATCTTTGATGATTCTATAGCAGAACACTTCTGGAGACAACTTGAAGTGGTTTTTTTTTTTGCAGAACTGTGGGCAGATCAAAATTGTGAAAACAAAATAAAGCCTCCCTACTTATATCAAAAGTAGTTTCCGTCCTATAACCAGACAGGATTTTGGCTGTCAAAGTGTTTAGACAGATTTCTGTTCAGCTATGAGATGTGTTTCTTATGATGTTCTTTTATGCTGTGAGGTTGCAGCAGAAACTTCCTCCAGTTCAGTTAGGATTACTAACTAAGGATAGGATTTGTTTCTGGGGATCCATGCTAAGAGCATGCTATATCTTAAGAGCATATGGATAAATTAGAAAACCTGTCCAGCTATTCACACCCACATGAATATTTGCCAAATGTCATGATTTCTTGTAGATAGCTTCAGAAACACAGTTATGTCTGGAACTGGTCATTGCTTCTCCTGCCTGTGAAAACAGGACTCAGCTACTTAGAGACTAATAAACTGAACAGGGCCCTGAGCATCCTGGTCTGGCTTGGAACCCACAGGTTCAGTCCAACCTGAATTAATCTGTGACTCAAAATGACTCCAACAGACCATGTCCTCATCCCTCTGCTACTAGCAGTGCCCAGAGTTATCTGGATCAAAACATACCCCTTTATGTTTAATTACATTAAACCCATTTGCTCTACACAATGGAAATGGCATTTTGATGTTGAGTTTCCGCCCCGACAGTTTTTCATCAATCTTTTATTGAAATGGTGTCTGTGGAATGGTGTGCTTGGGATGCAGTAGAATATGCTAGCATGTACCGTGTTTTCTTTATCATTTTCACACATTTCTTCTACTTCTTTTCTTTGGATGCCATAGTAGGCATTTATTTTTCACACCTTGTGGGCTTCTGGGCTTGTTGAAATGATTTACTTACCTCATTTGCCCACTTGTCTACAAAGTGGCACTGAAAGCAGAGCAGGAGCAACCACTCTTCCTGTTTAGCTCAGTTTGGCATCTGAAGCTCACAAATGTTTTATTTTTATTGCATCAGCTTTGAAGTAAAATCTGTACATGAGGATGCTGAGTGTCAGCTCAGGTACTTGTTTTAGAATCCAAGATTTCTCCTGGTTCAGCAAGTAGGAAAGTTGTCCAAATTTAGTGATGAGCATTGCCATAATTTATTGCTTTTGGACCTTTCCTCCCACTATTTCCCTGAAAATTCACTTTAGAATTCCAAAATTCCAAATGCTTTTTTCTTTCCTTAATGTTAGAAACCAGGTTTGCCATATGCAATTAAGATCTGTGTAAGAGTGAGACTGGGCTTATGTTTTTGAGTCAGTCCTTCCTACTTAGATAATATAATTGACAGCATTAGCTCAGTAACTGGGATGTCTGTTGAAAACATGACCAAACAGTTCTAAAACAATCAAAAAATCTCCATTAGATGATGACAAATTTTTGGTCCTGCTGCCAAGCCCTCTATATACAGTACTTGGCAAAGTACCATGAATAAATACCCATGTACAGCCTGCTTTATCCATTTATTTATAGCCAAATATAAGGATGTAGAAGGAGAGCTGTAGGAATATTTATGGCAGGTACATTCTTTTCTCTATTCATTAATTGCAGGGGAAATGAGCATGATATTGCATATTTGTTATTTTGAGCTGATTTTTTAGGAATAGTGGTATTTACTTGTGCTGGTTTGAAAATTTAGTAGGTAGAACTTGGGGCCTAACTTTGTAAATAATCACTGAAGTCACACAGTAGGATTTCTTCTCAGTCATTATCCTTTTGAAAGGATGAGAACTACTTGAAGAAATTATTGGCATATTGACCCTCTTTTTCTGGTTTAATGGGGAGGTAAATCAAATTTTCAGGGTATCTCTTACCACATAAGGAGTCACATGATACAAAGAGCTGATTTCTTACAACTGAACTTGCTAAACTGTGAACTTGCTGGTTTAGATTAGTTTTTAGGAAGTGGAACAGGCAACTTTAGACAAACTTTGTGCTGAACCAGGCATCATCCTCATGATTTCAATAATGCCTGGAATGAAGACTGTACAAACATCATGGTGTATGCTCTGGCTCAATCAACAGAAAAGTGACAGCATACTAGTGCCTGATCCAGGTCAGACCCATAGGGAATTGGGAATTCAGCAACAAAATGAGGAACTGTGAAGCCCTCACCTCTACAAGAGAAGCTGAGGCAGAATCCTTAAGAAGCATAATGAATAGAAGATAAGCACTCTAGAAGATAAAGGGCATTAAAAATCTCTTCCTGCCTTTTCCTTTTGCACAAGGAGAACTGCATTTGGTTTGTACGTGGACCTTAAGGTGAAGTATCTCTGTTCCTCCCTGCCAGGGAGAGGAGAAGTCTCCACCTAAACTTAGACCAGCTCTTTTTCCACTGTCTCAACAGACTATGGTACACATCACAGAAGCATCTAGAAGCTGAGTTGTCATGAATATATTTGGCCATGTGTGCAGAGTTCTTCATGCTTCAGTATGCCTAGTTATGCATCAGGCTACATGGAAAAAAAAACCATCTTCCCCAAACCTACATATAAACAGAGAGCAGGTGAGTGTCAGTGGAGAAGAAAGAGAAAGCACCATCCAAACAAATTTTGTTTAGGTTTATCATCACCCCCAGGCACACCTGAACAAGAACAGGGAGAGTAGGAACTCCAATACTTAAAACTGATAGTTCCAATTCAGCTTATTTTGCACTTCAAACCTTTTCCGTTTAAAACTGTAGTCTACAATCCTCTCCCTTCATTCATGACTGCAGTACAACTGAACATGGGAAGAAAAATTTTAGCCCTAAATACTCAATTTATAGATGAATATGCTATTCTAGGAATTTGCCATTATTTTAAGCAAATGGTTCTATATTTCTGAGGTTATTTTTCAGTGAGTGAATTTTGTGAAAAACATACAAGAGGGGAATTCTAAAAATACTCCTAGGTTACAGTCTGTGTTCAGGACAGTCTGTACCAAATTATATTCGATCTTTTTTTTTTTTTTTTTAAACGTATAAAAACAGGAAGAAGCCTTGCTTCTTTGGAGGACCCTGACAAATGTTTCTACCTGACTCTTTCTAGAAAGATCTCTTTAAGTACCAAGCAGGGGTCACTGTAACCATGGATACTTATACTCCATTTTCCCCGTGGTTTTCTGTGAAAAACTTGGTAGGATGCCCAGTTTAAACCACATTTTGAGTTAGGTAATCATAGGCTCTCTCTGTTCTTAGGCATTGTGGTTTCAAGTTTTCAACGGTTTCTCTGTGGTTTGAAAGCTGTGTTTTTTATTCCCTCTTCTTTTCTGAGCAAAGAAGATGTTAAAGCAAAGTTGCTTGATAACACTTATTCCACCAAAATAATATATTTTGGGAAGGTTTGATTGCTGTGTGGTTTAAAACTGAAAACCACTAAGAAACCACTTTAGCATCATATTCAATGCAAAATATCTAACATTTTACTGCATCTGGAAGGAGACCTCAATCTCTGGAATTTGTCAACATGCACCTAGGAATTAAGAAAGACTTGATCTGTTTCCAACATGTATTTTACAAGTCAGTCACAGAAATATTTCTAAATGCATTTTAGTGAAAAGCAGAATACTTATCATGATGTGGCCTGTCAACCCTCCTTTGCTGCTTTGATATAGACCTACAAAGGATCTGAGGGTGGTAGGAGTGGTGTCATCCAGTTGAAGGGAGAAACTAATTATAGATTTTTCTCACCTTTCGAAAACATCGGAGGTGTTGAATAGGTGGACAAAGGCAAAGATTCCCAATATGAATGAGAATAAATGAGTATATGGAAATGGAAGCTGCTCTGCTGGATGTGGAAGCAAAGCTCAAGAAGACCAGAAGAACCCTATCAGCTCCATCAAATTCTGAAAGGACCGTGTTATGCCTTGTAATGGTTAATTTTTAATAAATCTGTCAAAACCAGGACAAAGTTATATGACTATTGAATGCATAGGATGCTCTTCAAGTGCTGACAATTAATTAAGCTAGACTCTGAGAATTAATACAATGTATCTAATATGAAGGAGGACATTTATAACGGAAAATAATAGTGATGACACTGAAAGGGAACCAGTAGGCTGCTGGAAGGCAACCAGGTGAACTCTTCAACTTTCATAGGTGCAACGATGGTTAATCTATTTTGTGTTAGCTTTGGAACAAAAAGTAGTTAACTCCTGAAATTCACTGCCAGTGGAAAATGAGGTGCCACTGAAATTGGGATATCCTCAGACCTGAGAGAAGTGACAAACAGAAGAGCTGAAGAGCAGCTTCTTCTTCTGAGAAGAAGACACAAGCAGAAGAGCCAGTTGCAGGATGAGTCTGAATTTCTCCTGTACATCTGGGAAAGCTGCATTGCTCATTGAATGCATCAAGTAGGGTATACTGAAGGGAGAAAGAAGTACTGAAGGGAGAGAGGGCTATTGCTGCCAAACAGAGCACTGAAAAGGTGTCTTCTGAAATATTTTTTACAATTCTTAACAAGAAAAATGACTTCAAATGGAATAGGTGCAGAGAAGGGTGATTGGGGTGAAGTGTAGAATGGAGAGCTGCTCCTGCAAGAACAGGCTGAAAGAGCTCCTTTTCAGCAGTTCACAAAAGCGATGTTGAAAGGGACAATGAAGCAGATAGACATCTGGAAAAGAAAAGGAATACTGGGACCAGTATTGGCACACACATGACTGGATGTAATACCATGGTGAATACACACTGTAAAAATATGAACAAGTTGTTAACTGTCAGAGGAATGAGCTTTAGGAATAGTTTCCCCATAAAAGAGGATTTTAACCAATTGACTGCTTTGATAGATTTGTTGGCATTGTTGACCCTAGATCAGTCCCATTATCCTAAGTTCTGATCTGAAATTCTGTTCCTTTGATAGCTACAATGTCTGTGAAATTTAAAATATCACATACCTGATGATCACAGAAAGTAAGCATTTGTGAAACTTTTATATTATGCATTTTTTGCTAAATTCAAAACTTTATGTGTCTTTCTTTTTGGTCTCAGGAGCCATTAGTGTAGCAAGGTCAGTTTTATGTGAGATGGAAAGAGCTGCTGAGAAAGTACCCTTCTGGTGCTTAAAGACAAAGTAGTACTGAATAGATCATAAAATCCTGATCTTGTTCTAAGGGAGAAGCAATTTTCAGTCACAAATGTTAGATTTTAGTGTCCAAGCTATGCCAGAGTTGGTGAGCAAATCTCTGTTGACCAATACATAACTACTGCTCATGTCAAATGTGTTTGTACCTTAAAAATTTGTTTCTTAGAGTAAAATCAGTCATATTCTGTACTGCTGCTTATCACAAGAACTCACCCAGAATCATTGTTCAGTAGTTTCTGACTGATGGTGTGAGAACTGCTATTGTAGAGAAGATTCAAGAAAGGCACATGTTAGTATTTGAATAGAAGTCAAACACAAACAACTCAGATCTTATGAACAAAGAGACAGACGAGCCTTTCCGTCATCTGTCTTACTGACAGTGGAAGGTGGTTTCCTCTAGGACAGGTAGAAAGGCAAGAAGGGGCAAGTAAAGGCAAAATGTAAACACACAGAGCCAGAATCTGGGGGTCAGGAGGAGGTCAGTGCCTCACGTGGAAAAGCAAGGTCTAATTGTGTTCTTAGACTTTGATTTTTAAATTAGTACCCTGCTAAGGGAAAAGCTGCACTCTAAACAGCAGATACCTTGGTTGCATTATGTTAGATACTAGGGAATGCAACTGTAATCACAAATCCATTGTAAAGTTGGTTTTGTTAATTGTGATAGCTTGGATACTACCAGAATATATCTTTAAATTTTATACTTTGTTGAATTTGAATGCTCATTTGTATCTGTTCTTATGAATTGGATGTACACATTGAAATAGAAGTAATGCAGTAAAGAACAACAGCTTGTCTCGCCTTCTAGATAATATCTAGTTGATTGCAAAGCAAAACTTGTGCAGCTTCTTACACCCCAGTCAGGGGCAGATGGACAAGAAATGGCACTGAGTGTTTAACTGGCCTCGTGCCCAGTCTTTAATGTAAAGTCCCTGAAAAGGCTCTTAGTTCTGGGTAACAAAACACTGGCAAATCTGCCTGTGATTCTTTGTAATATTCATGACATGGGAACCACTTCCCATACAGGTAAATTCCATCTCAGAGAGATAACCTGTGAGCAGGGACTACAGAATTAAAACTAAAAGGCAGTAAACTTCATGGTAAGAGATGAAAGGAAAATATATGAAAATAATACTGTATATACAATGTAATACATGTACACTCATCCCAGAACAGCTTGTCCAACACAAAATATCATACATTAAATAAGAGAAAGAGGAATATCAGCTCAGTAATCTACTTGCAAGTGCTGGTACCAGAGGTGTAATGTCCCTAGGAGCCAGACTGACTTGTGCATTGGCTTTTCACAACAGTGATGTGGTCAGCTGGGAAAGGAGTGTGGAGCCAGGCACAGCCTGGATCCTGCTGCTGTGCCCAGGGTGGAGAAATCACCTCCTTGGCAGCAGCTTTTTATTGTGGAATGAGGGCTGCTTCAGGTTAAACAGTGAAGAGAGTGAGGACAGCAAAGAAGAAAGATGAACAAGAAGTTCAGAAGAAGCAAATAAGTAGGAATAGAGACAGTGGGGTCACTGAGGGACAGGAGCATGAAAAGATGGTGACAGATGAAGTTGATAGTCCCTCTCTTTTATTTTTGGTTGTCACAAAACCATAGAAAAGCAACCTTATCCTGGTGCATGGGAAGAGGTGAAGATTTCTCAGTCAAGGAGCAGGTCTGAATTGCTGCAGGCTGAGCAGAATGACAAATGAAAATGGAGACAAAAATGGGAGCCTTAGGGGAAATTTGTCCTAGCTCAGTACAGACAGGGATAGTACCAGAGTTACACAGACTGATTTATCATCCAAGGAAAAAACACAAGAGAAACTAGAGAAAATAATGGATTTACACTTTATTTCTGTGAGAAATACTTTAAATATAAATAGGCAGACACAAAGTTCTTTAATAATACATGTTGGTGCCTTTGAGCTTGTGTCTACATTAAAAAGAAAGGAATTCAATGCATGTGAAAGTGTAAGATTGGCAGTCTTCAAGACATGGAAACCGGTTCTAGTCCTAGTGCAAGGAGAGTAAAATCGGTAGAAGACAAATATGGATGATGTTATCACTTCCATCTCTTGCTGTTAAATAGCAAATCTCTTTATCTGTTTGTCAACCATGTTACTACTTTGAAAATGTAGTTTTATATCTTTCTACTACTATTAAACAGGAAACTTTTGTTATTCCTGTGATTTCTTGCTTGCAAATGGAAGAACATGTACACCCATTCTCTGCCCTTTGAACTGTGCAATGGTGTGGAGGGGACAACTCTCATTTTAACTGTAACAGAGAAAAATTTTTAGTGTATTCCCCCTCTGAACCACATGACAAAGGACCAAAAATGATCACCCCAACAACTCACTAAAAGAGCATTTTATCTGATTGCAGGATTTCCATAGATGGAAGGGCTTTATTTTCGGTAGAGTAGGGCTATAACCCCTGAGAGTCCCACCAGTTTCATTGCTAACCATGAGGACCTACCTACAGAATAAAAAGAGTTTATTTAGTTCTTTCCTTGCAGTAGTCAATGGGGTGTCACTCAGGTCGAAGTGTAAGATGGGGCCACTTGTCCATTAGAAAGTGGAATGAAACCACTAATTCATTTTATGTAGACTACAAACCAGCTGCCAGACAGTAATAATTTTCAGTCAGTGCTGACCTGGGGTAGATTTAACAAGTGACCTAGAAATGAAAAGCTGGGTAGGCAACTGCAAATCCCCTGAGTTGTTTGGAAAGACATGCCTCTAAATGATTTAGAAATGTATAATTTAGTAAGGGACAGACAGTGTGTTTTAATTAATATGCATGTATTTTTCTAGGTTGGATTTTTTTTCCAGTTTACTTGATACTGTAATTTATATCAGTAAAAAATGGGTGTAAAATATTATTTCCTAAGAATAGTTACATTTTGTGTCGACTTTACATGTAATTAAATTAACCCATGAACAGGAAAGTAATGCAGAATCAAATTCCTGCAGGGCAGATTTGCAGTTATGAAAATGAATGACAATGCTGTGAGTAAATGCAGTGCATTTTAAAATTACTAAAATATTTCTTTAGTTGTCCCTGTCAGGGGAGGTACCCAGGAATGAGTAATGAGACTCTTCAGGGCAGGGGCCTGGGCAAAAAAAGCTGACACTGTTAGTTCTGAACAAACATGAATAACAGGAGGGCAAATCATAAAATAATGAATGGCCTAGAGAAAACAGAGGAGGAGCTTATTGTCTTCTAATTTTACAAGACTAAAATAAGGGGACAGTCAATGAACTTAATATAGATGTGACCTATTGCTCTTTGGCTGAGGAAGTCACACAGCTGGGGTGCCTGAGAGCCAGTGGCAGAGGGAGGTCACTGCCCTGGTGTGTTGGGAGCACTGCTGTGATTTTCAGATTGCTGAACCTGGAAATGGACAGGGATTCCAGAAAGGAAGAGACGCTTATTAGAATATTGTATATATCCAGAGCTATTCCAATCTGTAATACCTGCTCCCACAATAATAAGTTTCAGGCAGAAAAAGGATAGATGGCTATTCACTTTTTTTTCCCTTGTAGGGTTAATCTTGTAACAGTTTTCTTCCCTAAGTTGGTTCATTGTGGAATTGGAGCCCATAGAAAGGAAATGGTGGGATTATATTGCTAGGATAAAGACTCACATTAGTGGGGCAAGCCATTAGATCTCCTTACCACTAATGTGAAAATGCATCTTGAGAGATCCATGGAAAATATAATAGCTGGCATGAGGGCAAAAAGCAAAACATTTATCAGCTGGGGTGGCCACTAACAAATGGAGGCAATATGTGCTAGGGCCTAATACACTGTAGAAATTCACATATTTCTATTGACATAAACCACAACATTTTAATTTACCCAGAGAGAAGCTACACTCCAGTCCTTGCTACATAGAACTTGTCAGTTGAGGCTCCAGGGTTTTGATAATGGCTCTACTTTTCATGTGCTGGATGACTCCAGGCAAACCATTTCCCTGCCACTGCAGCAGCTTAATGCTTTTTGAAAAGAAGGTAACACATTGTGTACTGGACCCCAAGAAAACCTTGAATACTAGATGATCTCATAGCATATTGGCTGGGTTAGGAAACAGGCATGGTAAGTTAATGTTTCTTTAGTTTGTTAGGCAGTTGGGATTTTTAGGAGGAGGAAAACCCAAAGGCAACCAAAAAATCTACTAAATTTGGGTTTGATCTGTTGATAAAAGTGACCCCAAATTACCCTACATTGACTGTGGCAATACTGTGCCTAAGATGAGGGGATGCTACCACTGTGGCCTGCCTGACCCTCTGTCATGGTCACAAAGTCACCTTAAAGCCCCTCAGTTTACTACAAGGCTTTACTCCCCAAAGGCTGACCATGCACACCTTTCACCTCTGCTAAATCAAGGTGATTTGTTGTCTTATTCCATGTCTGTTGGGGTACTATTATGCTCATTTTCTGAAACTGCAAGATGTATGAAATATTTTTCTTTTACTTCCAGGCAGCAAGAAACTTTTAGCCATATTTTGGGCTGTTTGAAGGAAATATTGAGCTTTGCAGTTTTCCCCATAGATGGTGAGGTTGCTGACCTCTATTGAAAGAGTTTGTGGGATAGATGCTGAGCCATTTTTGTCTTCTTCACACCTAAATTTTGCTCCTGATGTTGACAGTTTCATAGTTCCAGTAGGATAGAGCTGTCATCAAGGGAAGTTGAGATCACACAGCATGAAATGGTCCCTCATTTAAACGACACTGAAGGAGAGCTTGGACATGGAGAACAAATAATTTAACCTAACTGAATATCCTGATGAGAGGAAAGGAGAGGACTAAACATGCAGATGATACTGGACTTCCAGTGGTTTACACTGGTTTGAAGGTTTAAAGAAATATCCTTCTAAACATTGATTATATGTGTAGGCACAGAATATTGGCCTCCTCAGACCATTAGTCTATGAATATCTGTAGTAAATTTCCAAGGAATTGATGAAGAAGAGTTCTTTTTCTGATCAAGGTAGAAAAGGTTTTATCAACTAGGACAAACCTCACATTTCACTTAAGTTTCCATTATGGTTTTATCTCTGCAATCCAAATAGAAATGTCTGAGGTTAGAAGAAATGGTTGCCTGGAATAAGTTATTAAGCCAGGAGGCAAAGAAATTTGTAGCTTAAGCAGAAATTCCTTGTTTTGTAGTATACATCCAATGACTTCAGAGTTAATAGTGCCCATCTATGGCTGTCTGCAAAGGGAGTTGCCTATCAGTTGGTTAGGGAAACATTCTGAGGTTTCTCATGAAAAAGAAACATGGGTATTTCCTAAAAAATGTAAATGAATTTAAAAATAATGAGGAACAAACAGAGCAGAGCTAACATGAAAAGCAATGAATTCGGAATATAGTTCGAGAAACTGGACCCTGGGTTAGCACCTCTTCTCTTAAACCTTGAAAATTAAGAAACATCAAAACAACGGCTCCTGATAATCCCCTCAAATAAGGCTTGAATTCCTGCAGCGATCCCTTTGCTGAAGGGGCTGCTTTGTGTAACAATGAGCCCCATACAAAGGTTCCCTGGGGCAGGAAGATAGGCAGGATGCAGGCTTGAAACTTTGCTGGCCCAGTCAAGACTTTTCATAGCCTTGGGCTATACAGCACCAGTTAATTTGGGGAACTGTTTAACTGACTTTTAGTTATACAATGTCCCTCTCTCTGTGTTTAACTGAAAGCTCCTGGTTACACCAGTTGGCATCACTGTAGTGCTTCTAAAATAACGAGAAAGCTGAAATCAGTGAATCCACGTTGCAGGTACAAGTATAGGTGAAGAGAATGAAAACAAAGAAGTGAAAGTGAGTTTTTGAGTAATTTTGCTTTCCCTTTTGCTACAGCTGGCATGATTTCTTTATAAAGCAATGGCCACTGCCACTGACTACTCAACTGCAGCTCCACAATAAAACCCCTTCTTCTTCCCCTTGTTCCTCTCCCTCAGCCCTCCACCCTGAAAAATCCCCTCCTGAGCTTCATTCCGAAAGCAGAAGGAGCTACACATGTTCTGAACATCCAGCAATTACTAAATACCTCTCTATTGCCAAATTAATTTTTCTACGGTACTGAGACCCACTGAAGTTTTCTTTTGTTTGTGATGTTCCCACGTTTGTATCTCTCAGAGATAAATTATGATTTATAAGCACCTTTCCATTACTTCATTGGAAANCGGGAGAGGTGGCTCAGTTCTTAGATTTCTAACTTAAGAGGTTGTAACTCAAACTGAAAATCAGAGAGCAAAGCTAAAATGGAAAAAAATTGGCAGCATCTTCCAAGAACACAGACAATACATTGTATTTTTTAAACATACAAATTAATAATTCTGATCTTTAGCAAAACTTTATTGTGTTGCTAGAAGGAGGTCTTGTATTTTTGAGAGTAGAAATTTGATAAGGAAAGAAAGCTGCAGTGATCAGGTTCTACTTCCCTTCTCTTAATTGCAGACCCACCTAAAAATAAAATCTTAGTGTGGTGTCACATGAGAGGAGAAAATGCCATCAACTTGCCGCAGATGGCATCCTGGTTTCTGTGGTTCATGGTGAGCATCTTCTCTTCATTGACGTAACCAAAAGGCAGTTGGTGACACCAATTGATCTGAAACCTCCTGCACACTGGCACTTTTTCTGCTTCTTACCTCAAGGCTTCTCTGTGTTTGGTTTCAACTGTAAGTGAAAACTGATTTGGATTTATCCCTTGAGCTGAGTATTTCTTGGTGTAATTTATATTAAAGACTCTTTTTCCCTCTTGAACTGTAGTAGAAACAAATATAATACAATCAATTCTGTGTCAGAGAAATCTTTGTTAAAATAATATTTTCTCTTCAAAACTCTGCCCTTTTTTTTTGGTTTTACCTCTGTTTTTCAAAGGCAGAAGAGGCATCTAGTAAAAACCAAACTGCTTCCTTATGGGAACAGATCCAACTCAGTCTTCTCATCATCTCTGAGATACTTTCCCAGAAATCTTAACATCCTACATAATTGGAGGCAGTGTGAACAAAAACACAGTAATTCAAGTAATTTTTATGGAATGGTGCCCTCCTCTAAGTGACTACATTGATTAGAAGGAAGTAACTCAATTTTAGAGAGTTTGAATTACATGTCCACGCACACTTAAAACCAGATCTGGTGAGACTACTTGTACAGAAAAGTGTACAACCAATGCAAATCTTTCCTTTTTTCTCTCAAATAATGAGGCACTCATAGAGAATTAAATTTATTTCTTTCGCATCAAGAAAATTTTAAATAGTTAAGTGTAGAGCTGTTTGAGGTACAGGCAGCATAAGGGAAGGTGTACAATAATTATAGAAGCAGTTAAGGGGTTTCAGATCTTGCAGGCCTAACATGTCAGAACTCTGAATAAGAACCTACATTCCAGCAACATTTCCTATTGCAAGATTTCCAAGATTTTGATGAGAGCTCAGAACAAAAGCTTCTCTGTTTCTCCTGGGGTTTGTGTCAACCAGTTGTCTTATTATTCCTGATACTTTGCCAATTATATTGTATGCTTGGAGAAAGGGATGAAAAAGCAGCTTTTCTCCTCTAAAGAGATTTAAACTTCAAAATCTTGTTACTGTGACTCTGAGCTGCAGAAGGCTGCCTGAAATGCCAGCTATGGAGGCTCTGCTGGCAACATTTTTACAAGGTTCCACATAATGGCATTTCTATGTGATTACCTTAAGGTTATAGATGTTTCCATAAATTATAGATTTAAATTTTTTATGGGTAGGAATCGTAGTACAATAGATGGGATTAGAAACAAAACCAGCATGACGAGCAATCTTTATTTGCTAGATTTCTTCAATTATCTATAATTTTGAATACTTAGATTTACAAACTTATAATTATTTTAAACATATTTTTGATGCAAATATATTTAATTTGGTTGTCTGCAACTGCCTTAAACATTAAAGCAAAGTAAAGAAGTACAGTCTTTCTATGCATTAACTGTGCTTTAAGGAAATGTGCTTTTATACTTGTATCTGTGGAATAGCTTTGTCTTAGTAGAAATGCATTATTTGTATTTGCATTGTATTGTGTGTATAGATAACCTTTAACACAGGTTTTGCAGTGCCACAGAATAATTTAGATTTTAAACCTTCTTTCAGCTCTTAATGTGCATTTTAAAATTTTATTTCTAGTATTTCCTTGTAAGATATTTTTTGCAGTCATTAACTAACTTCTACTTAATCAAGCTTTCTATTTTAAAAGTCTTGGGGAATAAAACCCCACTCATTTCTTTCATTTTTAAATTAATGTCTTAAGTGCCTTCTGACAGCTTTACTAAGACAAAATTGCCACTATACGTGCTCAATACAAAGTGAGTAATTTTGGATTCAGCTATATTTCCTTAATTAAACCCACAAGAATTGCATTTATTATTAATGCTACTAGTCTTTATTGTTTTATAAGATCACAATCTGCCACCAAAAAAATGATATTTCAAAAGTTCAAATCCATGCATGTCGTAGTCTGAAACAGCACCAGCTGGAGAAATTTAGAGTAATTTTGATCTGATGTGAGAAAGTAATTCTCAAATTTTCTGCATATGGGCATCTAGAATTGTTAGTATTAGTACCACAGTACCTGAAGTATTTTTCATTGAGAAAGCTATCAAATACAACAAAGAAACTTTCCGTCAGTTTATGAGAATTTTAAATATTTTGTTGCTAATATAGTCCAGAACTAGAAATGAAACTGAAAGCTGGGTCGTGGGAGAAACAGTCATGTGGAGTCAGTTGTCTTTTTCCCAGGACTTAAACTAAAACCACACCAAAGTATGGAGCTATGAAGAAAAGTGCTTTGCACCAAGAACAGTCCTGTGGATAGCAGGAGGCTGAAGAGCAGCAGGAGGGAGGAGCAGTAACAGAGCTGCAAATACAGCCTTGGTCAAAGATACCTTTTGAATCTGCTTATAATTTTAGGGCCATTTTTTCAATAGAAATTGGTTATTTAACATACATTCTCTCTTGATATCTATAGTTATAGTTATAGTTAGTTATAGTTATAGTTATAGTTATAGTTATAGTTATAGTTATAGTTATAGTTATAGTTATAGTTATAGTTATACCTACCTACAGCTTCTTTTTCCAGTAGAGACTGTGTCCTTTTTTTAGTACACATTTTCTATGCAACACAGAGCAAGATTACTCTTAATTAAGGAGACAGATTCTGACAACTCTACAAATGATTATTTTACTATCTGATATACCAAATACCCATAAGGATCAATAAAAATTAAAGAAATTCTAGAGGGGTGCGCCACCAGTAGTCACAAGGCTGGTGGCAAAATCACATTTATGAGACCACAGAAATACTAGAAGAATTTTAAGTATAGCTGAAGTTTTGATATGCTTTTCAAATTTTTACTCTGTTATATAAAATAGTAGAAAGAAGCAAAGAAATTGGTTTATTGCTGCAATAAATTAACCTAAAAGAAAGACTTAGAGGCCATGGGTCTGAATCCTGATGTTGGTATTAATGACACAGCAAGGCAGCATTTCTTGTGTAGCACTGCAAGTTTATAAAATTGAAATATCATGCTTGTGCTATATTTCATAGATGGGAGATAAATGGAACTACATGTCATGAAATATGAGGGACTAACAGAATCTGGTACAAGCACTTTGTGAAATTATAAAGGTTAATAAATGTTATCACAGTAGAAAATCTCCATCATCAAATCTAGGGAAAATGAGGTCTTTGCAGAGTTAATTCCATTGCATTGGCCTTTTTTGCATACACTACTTAAAAAGTGTTGTTGAGGACTGGCAGAGGGCATGTTGCAGAGAAAAAGATCAAAGGGAAAGGTTTGTCTTTGAGACCTCATTCAGTGGAGAAAGGGTGTGTTAATGATATTGAACTCCTGTGCAGCATTTTATTTTTAGATATCCAAATGCTGTGATGCAGAAAACCATTATCTCTGTTCTACAGATGGTGAGATTGGGGCACAGAGAGTTATCTGCTAGGGCCATATTGAAGATTGTGAGGTCAGGAGCAGAACTGACTAGATCTCTTTAACTCTGTCTCAGGACAGAACAACAGGTATTTGTATTTGTATATTCTTTAATAGCTACACTCACTGTCATACCTGACTCTCAAAAACAAGTTCAGCTATCTCTTGATTGCACAGCAATGCTCCCTTTCTGCTGTAAATTTTGATAGCATTAGTTATATTGGTGCAATTTACTACAGTCAATTTTGCTGAAGCAATAAGCCAGGTCATCATTCCATCAAGTCTGATAGGAGTCTTTAGGGGAATGCTGGTATGGGGTCAAGTAAGCTGCCTCCTCCTCCTCCTCTTCCTCCTCCTCCTCCTCTTTTTGTTATTATTATAGTTACTCCTTGTTTGGGTAGTGTCTGCAACGTTCTGGGCAATTTCCCAACATAAAAGAAGGCAATATTTCCTTCCCTAAGAGGTTACATGATAAAAAAACAGACAAAAAGATAAAGAGTAGAAAAGGTCAGAATAGAAACCATTAGTGGTTTAGCATCTTGTCACGTTTAGTGAGTTTACTGAGTCACTGAGCAATCTCCAAGAGTCCTTGTCTGGCCATAGAAAAAAAAGAAGGCTCTTCCCATATTTAATAATTTGATCTGTTTGTATGCAGATGATTGTTGCCCATTCTTAAGAAAGTCATCTTTTTGGCACTTATTGTTGATCTGGGAGGGCACCATGAAAAACCTAATGTTTAAATAGGGTTTAGGCATAGAGCTCCTACTGATGGTGAACCACTCTGCACAGAACTTCTATAATCTGTCCATGCTGGCTGATTTTTTAGTGTGTGAATGGGGGCTATTGTATTAAAAATACAAATCAGTGCATGGGGGCAAAGCTGCACACACCAGTAATTGGTAATAATCCAGTTCATAATAACATTACAAAAGAAGAACACATTAAGAAGCCAAATGTTACAGAGAACAGTAATAGGACAGATCATCTAAGGCTTTTAAGTCCTCAATTCAAATCAAGTTTAGGTCTGTATCTACCAAATGTTACTGTTTGATTGTTTTTCACAAGACCTGTAATAAAGACATTTGCCTGTCTTAATTTGTGTGCTTACAGCATGAAAATTTTGACTGCAATAAAAGTCTTGTTTTAGCAAACTTCATAGATGCCCTTAATTTACTTTTGCCAGTGTGGGGACACTTGGAAACTCTTAAGTCCTTTATGGGAATTCCACCTGCATAGAGCCCTCATCAGATGGGTTACCATCCTTACTAGGACTAAGTTTAAGTTTAAAAAATGTGTGTTTATAAAATGCAAGCATCAGAACAGGGCTGAAATCAGAGATTACACTTCTTAACTTGATGGCTTTGAAAATTCAGAACTTGGCCAATTACTTTGATACTATTAATGAATCGAATTTTATTTAGTATTATGTTATTTATTCATATTGCCTGTCTAATGTACATATTAAACCACTTAATAATGGTATAAGTATCTTCATTGGAGCAATCCATTCTTCCCACATTATTCTATTGCTGTATCTTTAGCTGCCATAAAAAATGCTCTTTCTCATCTTGCAACACACATTAGAAGACAGATAAAAACAGAAACAGCACAAAATAAACCTCAGAAAGGAACAGTATGCTAATCATCACAGTACTGCCAAGATAAAATCTAACAAACACGGAAGATGGGAACAGGGGAAAAAAGATCTTCCTAATTGCTTTATAAGCAGAGTTAGCAAAAGATACCTGATAAAAATAGACAAATTAAAATCTCCAATGTCAGGTTAAAAATACATAAAATTTTAAAACAATCAGATAAGAAAAATACTAAAGAAAAGTAAAGGAAAATGACAACATTTTTGTGATGAGTTTTTTCCTTGGACCTTATTTCTCATGTGATCTAAGCATTTGTAGATTTGAAATAAATTTTGCAAAATTAGTGTTTTGCTGAAATATTTTTCACTTTAAGTGTTGTTTCTTGTACATTAAGAAGACTGGGGATTTCTAAACTGGAAAAAATTTTGTTCTTTTAAAATATTGTAATTGGCTGCAACAGACTGCCAAGTTTGTGTAGTATCTCACTTGTTACTCAGTTATTGATAAAATCCTTTTCTTTTTGGGCTCTAATGGTGAGGTTTCACAAACAATTTATGCAAGGGTTAACTGTAGATTGTTGCACAAAACGGTGTTTTTTACTCTTTGGAAACTGGCTGAAAACTAAGTATTTTCAGTGTTATTTTTCAGTAGGATCAGTGAGCTGATCTTGTTTATCCTTTGGCTGTGTGATCTCTAGAGCCCACACAAGGGAAGTGGTGGGAACACGCAGCTGGAGATAAAAGGAAGTTGGATTGCCCTGTTCAGGAGCAGTGCAGTCTTAGATCAGCTTAAATTGACTGTGAAATCTCACTTTTAGTAGAGGGAAATTTGCTGATTTACAAAGCAAGGACATTGCACTGTTGCCTGATTTCTGTCTTACATGGGTTTAAATTAGCAATAACTTTATTCAAGTGAGTAGGCTTAAAATAGTAGGGAAGTGCTAGGAATATTTTTTAAATTAGGAAAATTGTTATACCCATCAAAAGAAACAAGTTCATTTCTTCAGTGATATCTAGAAAAGCTTTTTATATATTCCATTAGAGCCCTTACAAGCTTCCCATTTTGGCACAAGTTCTAATGGGACTGTGGGATCTGCCCAGGCTGACTTCTCCTTAATAAATTTACTTAAAAAGTCAAAAAACCAACCATGGAAATGTGTGCAGCAACTTTCCCAGTGCCAGGCTGTGGCTCTATCAGAGCACAGATCTTCTCTTACATTGAGTGCCTCTTTGCCTTGGAAATTGGTTGTTGGAGGTGAACATTCCTATGTTTTTGTTTCAATGGACAGGTTTCACTGACTGGCTATCATGGCACTGAGAGCCCTTAGCAGCCCCTTGGCACCTGTGCCACCCCCTCCATGGCACAGGGCCCCCCTTCAGCCCCCAGTGCCATCAGTCCTTGCACCACAGAGATGCCAGGCCCTGCCCAGCCATGGGCACCACGGAGCCAGCTCTGCTCATGTCCCTGTGGACCCTGGTCCTTGTTCTCTGTCACACACTTTGCTGATGCCCTGGGCTGTCCCCAGCTGCCCCAGCCTGTCCCACTCCCTCGTGGGAGAGCTGAGACAGACCCTGGCTGCTGCTTTTGTGCAGTTCTAACTGTGGTGAAGCAGGCAATGGTTTCAGCTGTTCCACTGTATTGTAAATCAATATCCATCACAGAAAAAAAAATGGATATTCTGTTGGTTGCCCCCTGTTTTTTTAATTCTGCCATCTCATGCTTCTTCTGGGGAGATTTGTTTTATAGTAATTTTGCACAGAGCTAAATGTATATTTATTACATTCATTATATGAATTATTCCTGGCCAATCAATAACTATCTGATACAATTATTTTCTAGCAGAAAAGAAATTAAACTGATAAGTGGGCAATCTCTGTGGTCAGTAGAGTTTAATATTTAATGAAATTATTGAAATGTTATTACTGTGGTATTGATTTTCATATTAAAAGTTACAATTGAAAGCATAATTTATGCTATTTTAATTGGGTTTCTCTTTAAACTAGAAATATATTTGTGTACTTTATCTTAGAAAAGATTTTGCACAACCTTGATATTTCTGGCTGTCTGGCTCGAGTAGTCTGAGATTTCTTTTTGTCGTTAAGTGGGGGAAAGTTCTTTGTCTGTCACTCATCTTCGAAACAGAAGCAACACTTGAGTGAGAGCTTCCCTGTCACCTTCTCGTGTCTCCTTTTGTTTATCTGACACTGTTGTGAGACATTTGGAACCCTCCAGCTCAATATAAAACATTTGTTTGGCAGGTTGGGCCTCCTCATCCTTTGATGGGTACAGCACATGTGAAGAAGAGTTGTTGGACACATCTGATCTTGTTCTATGTGCCAAAATCTATAAATTCTTCTGATTTAATAACTTAGAAAAACCCTCCTCCCTGTCCTTGAAAAAGAGCAGCTCCAAACTCTGTCTACTGAAAATATTTCAGTTTCAAATCAGAGCAAAATAACATACTGCTGCTGTTTAAACATTGCTGTTAAAAACCTAGTACTTCACATTTCTGCTCATTTGCTGTTTTCTGAATGCTGGGATTTGAAGCCAGCTGAGAAATGTGCTTTGTGCTGCACATGCCCAGGCAGTCCATTTCATTTCAGATACCACAGCAAGAACAGGACCTTTGCTGTTTTCTGTAGTTAACAGAGATTAGTTTTGAATTTATACTCAAGTTATACCAAATTTCCTTATCTGAAAGGATACAGAGAGAAATAAAGTAAGGAAGAGGATTTGAGATCAAAAATTCCATGGTGCATATGTGCATTCAGATTTTTTTTCATTTTATTTAAGGGAAAATGTCACATAAAGCTGCTCAACTAATTAAAAATGCCATCAGATTTTATTTTCAATAACATTTATTTAGATGCACACCTGTAAGTGGAACTACTATTGTTCAGTGCATGGGAAAGTAGCTATTCCCATTGTTTTGAGCAGGGAAGTGTAATCTGGCCTCTTGCAAACCATTTTTTTTGGCTATAAGGATTTACACTTTGTCTGTGCCTGTTCTTCAGCAGAGCTGCAGTGTCCTAGGCCATGCAGAGCAGCATTTTGAGAGACTGGGGGACACACCAGTCAATGCTCTGAGAGCTTGTTTGCACATCTGTAGTTATTGAATGGCTCCATTTGGTCAAGTGGATGGACTGGCACGTTTTTATAGTTTGAAGATGCTGGGTTCAAATCAAGCTGGCTTGGGGAAAAGAAGACACGTGATTTTCCTTAAGAATCACCACAGGGGCTGTGCTCCCTGTTAGCACAGTCCTGCTGTGCCACAGGAGTGCCACTACAGCAGGACCCAGACAGCAGCTTTCTTACATGAGGTTGTGAAAAAGGACCAGTAGGGTGTGGATGTTGAGGTAGAAAAACTGGGTACAGGTGAAGTTTTCTTGCCACTAAGTGGCCCAAGGCCTACAGTGAGAAACCCCTGTGAGTGGCCTGAGAGAGTTGTCTCCTGCACACTGAACTTGCTGTGAAATGGGATTTGTTTTGACAGTTTGCACTTTAGGGAGAGCAAAATAATATTCACTGTGTTTTTGAGACAGCACAGGAGCTGACAGCCACCACTGGTGTCAAGTAAGTGTGTGTAAATAGACATGCATGTATAGGGATAAATAACAAACCACACTGTATGTGCCTGCTTGAGGATGGATGATAAATCATAGTGTATGTGGTATCTCAGTGTGCTTGTGTATGTGCAAAGGGCTGCCCTCAACTATGCAATAATACTGAATTACAGCTAAGCCACTCTGCTTCTTTGTGAGAGGAAATCAAACATTTGTATTCACACAGAATACTCTGTGCAATGACCTAAGATACCTTTAATTACAAATAGATCTGGAATGTGCTCTCTGTGTACCTGTCAGCATTGCACCAAGACTCTCTGCAGTGTAGTGTTGGTACAACATTCACCTTTGAGTTACATGTTCTGTGCACTTCATGCATGCAGATCGTTAGAATTAGAAAACCTTGGTTAGAAAATGCTGTAAATATCTAGCAAAAAGTTTTTATTTCCCTCCCTGAAGTGATTGTTAGTAACCTATCATCACAATTAAAGACAGAGGATAATAATTATTTTCTGATCCTAAACACTTCTAATCTCTTTATGCCAAACCAGGTGAGGCACAGAAGATTCTCTATTAATTCTCACTGGTTTAATCTGGGACACAGATAAGACATATTTGACTGATTCTGTTAACCTTTGGAAAGATGAGTCTCAGGAGAAGAATGAGCAAATTGAAATTGCAAATTCAGGAAACAGTATTGCAACTTCAATACCTTGAGTGAGGAAACAAATTGAAGCTCTGTCACAACTTAAGTTGCAAAATGTAAAAACACCAGACATAAGTAAAACAAAACCTGTCATTAAATCCATTTATCCATTTTGATAATGCTTTTAAAGTTTTTTCCCCTGAGACTGTAGACTTCTTTATCTTATGGAGAATTGTGTGCAAGAAAAGTTTAAAGCACTGAAAATATATCAGAGAAATTTTACAGAAACTGCAATAACTCTACTAATTGCATTTATTGAAATATTCAAAGCTAGCATTTAATTGGGGTAAACTAAGTTTCACTGAATAGTTACTGAGATATTTTCCAGCATATTCAGTTGCCTTGATATCGTGTTCAATTTGTTTCATGTTTCAAGCTCAGCCTAAGCCCTTGTAGCTTTAAAATGGTTGCCAGCCCTTGAATATACAACTTAAAATTTTGTGTTTGTGGCTTCAGAGATTTACACATCTGTATTTTCACTACAGATCAATGTATGTGCAGGTAGCAGTTTATCTCACACTCCTGCCTTGTGTTTCTTTCCGTGCTATTGCATCACCAAACCCAGTTCAGTGTTGTCATAGCAAATTTAACAGCAAATAGAGGCAGTAAGGTTTCATTTGAAGAATGGGCCCATAATCTCAAAATTAGTATACAAATGTTCAGAATGCAAAATGCTACATTATCTTTGAAGTGCAGACCCAAGCCTATGGGCCTCTTAATTTTGCATTTACAAAATACTGATGACAAAGGAAACTTCACTTAATGTTATTGTGGTTTTTGCCTTTCCTTGAAGAGATTTGACATCTCTTGTGAACAAAATAGTTACTAATAATGGTGGGATGTGCTAATGACCTCTGTGTAAGCAGTAACTATTAATAGAAATAAAGTTTTTGGAAAGCTTCTGAATTCATGTGGTTTGCACTATTGCCAGGTGAATTAACAGTATTTTTCTAGAGTTTCAAATGTTAAAACAATTTTTTATACAGAAATTGTCAAGCGTATTATGAAAAGACACATTCAATAAAGAAGAAGCTTTTTAAAATTCCTGTCTTTCATTTCAGCATTTCCTATTTCAGTTTTCCTTTTCCCATGTGTTGCAATTTAACAGAATTTATCCACATGCTCAAACAGAAGTTGGTTCCACGAGATATGCATGTGCTGAAGCCCCTTGGCTTCAGGAGGTCACTAGAGCATGGCTAAGCTAAGCTCAGCAGTGACTTGATGGCTACTCTTGTAACAGGGGATAATATTTTTTGTGCTTCATTGTAATAAAGAAGGCAAGGGAGTAAACAAAAGAAATTGAAAAGCAAAAAAACCCAACCAGATTAAAAAGGAACTTCAGAGAAAAAGTCATCTGAGCAAGGTTTGTGGAAAATACCAATGTTGTTTGTGTGGTGAAGTGTTAGATCAGCTGTGAGTGCTTGCAGATGTTTGACAATGCAGAGTTTACCTTCTGTGCCTGCAAGCTCCAGTGCCTGAGTTCTGCAGAGAAGTGTCTTCTGTAGGAAACAAAGGGTGCAGTTGTATCAGTCCTTCCCTCTCTATAGACATAATGGGGATTAGGGTTATTCTCACAGAGGCAGAGGCAGAAATTACCTTTTGAGTTTTTGAGTGCAAGGCTGTGGGACAGACTGGAACAAAGCGGGGTTGGTTACAGAACACAAGGATGCAGAGGAACCCTGAAGCTGGAACACGTAGCTGGTGATGAAACAGATTACATAGTCAGGAGTCTAGGGATGAATTATAGTCCCAGATAAATTAAATGTACATGAAATTAAATTTAAAACTTCCATTGTTTCCTGCAGAGTGGAATTAGGAAGATTTGAGTCTAGCTGCTGCAGCCCTGGTACAGAATCCAGCTCCTGCCTTCAGGGATCTGTGTAGATCTAGGTTAGGGCTCCAGCAACCACCGGTTGCTCAGATGTAAATCTGTCCATTTGCTTCAACAGTGTTACCCCTGACTTGCAGAGTTGCACCCCTGTTAGGTGTTAGACTTTCTTCTGCACTGGCTTATGCTGTCCCCAGAATGAGCACTTGGCTCTGCTGTGGGCATGTGCCCTCATCTCTGCAGTGTTTGTGCAGAAATGCGGTCCCACGAGGTAACAGCAACAGACCAAGTGTAGCTGCTGGGGAAATCGTTGGGGAGCTCTGATGCAAACAGGATGTGATCTGGTTCTGGATGTGGGCTGTAAAGGCTTTGTGTCAACCTGTGGAACACTCCAGAGCTCAAAAGTGCCGAGAGGCAGGTCCCTAGAGAAGTAAAAATTGCTTTACAATAGAGTGTCAGAGGAGCAGAAAAAAAGTGCCTAACAGAGCAGGGACTCTAGCAGTATTCTGGGAGCTGAGAGAGAACCAAAATCAAGGTTTAGGAAACCAAAGAATAAAGATATCAAACCCTAGAGATTTTGAATGGCCTAGTTAAGACAACCACAGGGAGTTAGGCATCCTGTCAGTGTCCCGTTTATAGTGGACATATAGTGTTTATGGAAATGTATGCAGATAGATTAGCTCTTTGGAACACTGTTGGAAAACTGTCAACAATTCTTTGCTCTGTTTTTCTGTAAACATTTATATTATACGTTCTTTTATATTTTATGCTTCACAATGACATTTGGCTTTGCCAAATGTATCTCAGAGGAACTTCATTATTTTTGTATTGTTTGTGGTATGAGCATGAACTTTGACTTCCTGCCTTCCAATTTAGTTTGGTGTCTAGCTTTTTGCTGTCTGGGTCACTCATGTTACAGCTGGAGTTTCCTGTTTTCAAACCCATATCAGCCAACCATGTAAACCTGAGGGTCAGCTCGTTTAGAAATGATGCATGATTCCAGTCACTTGTTTACTGAAATAAATTAGATTTACGTAATGAAAGCTGTCAGGTGCTGTATCAATCTTCTGCACTAGTCAAAGTACTTCCTTATTTACAATTCTTGTTTATTGATGCGCAACCCAGCTACTCAAAAATGCCTTATTTCACTTGGAGGACAAGTGAAAATTTCTTTCAGACAAATCTAATATTGAATTTTGTGAGCCTGATACAAAAAGTCATTGCTAATGAAAGTCAAGGGTATTCTGTGTGTAAAATCTTGGGTGAAATAGTAATCATTTGGGTCTAATGTCATACTCTGTATCTGCAAGTAAGAATGTCCATCTGTATATGTGTATTATCCCCTCTATCTGGAAGAGGAAGAGGAAGGGAGAGTGGAGGGACATCCTTGGGTACACATGATCCTGAAATCTAGCACTTCCTAGAGAGAGTTTTTTTAGGAAATAGGAAATGCTGTTTCCTGGCTCTAAAAAGAAACCCCACAGCTTCTGTAAGGATATGTGTGGTGGGTCAGTGTGAGATTACCAGATCCATCTCTCCAAGAGTAGAAATGCCAGGTCATTTTAGAGAAAGGGTCCCCACAGGGAGTCATCTGAAGATTTGTTGTCTTTGGGCACTTCTGGGGGTTCTGGAAGGCAGGGCATTTTGCCTCTCTCTTGGTTGTGAGGGCTAGATTTTCTCAAAGTGGCTTTCTGATGCCATCATTTCTAAAACATCAGCAGCATTGCCAACCACAAGCTTCTCCTCCCTTGCCCATCAGTGAGCCTCCAAAGCATCAAGAGATTTGCTTAAGTCATGAGAATTTGAAGCTGCCACACTTACAAAGTTCTTTTTATTTGACTTCTTGTTTTTGTGTCTTTAGGATACACCCAAGTCACACTGGCCAGTGTTCCTCCCAGAGGTCACATGGTGGCCCACAATTACATCAGCTGAGGCCTGACCCAAAACACGAAGGTGTTACGTGCAATAAAATCCTGAGAGTTCTGAACACTGCAGCAGATGGAGTGCAGTCAAAACTGGCTTGCTCTTCCTTTTCTGATTCAGCATGAATTCAGAATAACTTTTTTTAAATCTGTAGAGTGTTTATTCTGCAGCAAAAGAAAGTACATATTCATCGGGTTTGTGTTGCTTGATTAACTGTGTCCCCAGAAATGATGATTGCTAATTTTAAAAGGAAAAGCATTTAGAACATTTAGGTGTTGCTTTTATTTACAATTAAGGAATCTTTGCAGAGCTCTAACAATGTAAAATGGCCCTTAACTGCATTGAAATGGCATTTAAGCTGCAGCAAGGTAGTAAGAATAATTTCCTCTGATTTTCCTGTCCATTTAGGGTTTCTGTTCACATCTAAGGAACTGTCTGTGTTTGATGAACAGGCCAACTAGTTTGCCTGAGCAAAATAGGTGCAGCTTCTTCATGTATGGGATATTCATTGCCAATAGAAAGTATATTCTAATCATTCTACTTGTCTTGTGTTTTTAAAAATCAGTTTGTGGGATAGATGATAATATGATGTGAGTTTCACCTCAAACAAATTCAGATTGTCAAAGCAAATGTTGCACTAAGGGTGTGAGTACTACTAATGGAAATAACTGGGTCACAGACAACCGTGAGAAGAATCAGAATATTAACATTTTCTTTTACTTGACATTCATAATATATGATTGAGAGCTTCGTGCATATTTGACCAGGCCATTGTCAGCTGCAAATCTGAGTTTTATATTTTTATATTCACAGCTTCCAAGTCCCAGCAATTTCCTTATGAGTCAATTTTGTTTGTGTGAACTTACAAGGAATTATAAAGTTGAACTTTATCTTGTACCTTTTAAAAGAAAGTATGCTGGCAGCAGATGGGGGCTATGGCCCTGTTAGCATCCTCCATGGGTGGAAGTGGTGCTGGTTTGTTCTAGACAGACTCAGGTATTGTGCTCATCCCTGGAGGCCCTTCCCACTGTACATTAAGCCAGATGCTTGGCGTGCTCCTTGGGAGCAAGATGCACACAGTGAATTAATCTGTCAAGCTTTTAATATGCAAATTTATACATATATACACACACACATGCACAGAGAAACACAAAGAGAGGTGCAGGCACACATTGGTATGCACAGTGATCTTCTTTTGTTTTAGAGAAAATAAGGTCAGACAAGTGCAACATAAACATGGAGAAGAAAGCACATTCTCCTTCTCGAGGGAATTCCTTTTGTAGGCCTGTGGCAGCAGTGCAGGATATTCCTGCTCTAGGATGGATGAGTGAGTGTCACCATTATGATCCAGTTCTGTAGGTTCTAAACAAGAAGCTGTCAAACCAGCCTTTACCTTAAAGATGTATAAAATAATTTGTACATCTTGCTAGCAAACTGGTGAGCACCATATGATTAAACTTTATTGAACTTTATTAATCATTCTGGTGGATGTCAAGGTAAGACATGTTTAATACATTCATGACAGTCTGTGTTTCAGGGGACATGCATTGCTATAATTTGAATTATTGGCATTTCCTGAGGGTCAACACTTTCATACTCATGTTCTGCATTGTTTTGATCTAGTGGGTAGGTGAGAAAGAGCAGCCTTTCGGGTGTGAGCATTCACCCAGGGTCACGTGGGGTGTGTCTATTTTTAGGGCATTCTTTTAAGCTGTGGTGTTTCTGCATCTGTACCTCAGTGGTGCACTTCAGTCTCTGCACTACCAGGGTGCAGCAAGCAGTTTTGTGACTGGTGGAAACCAAGCACTAAGCAGAGAGCAATACTTAGGCTGTGGATACAAGGTGCCTCCTCCAGAGGAATGTGCATCTTCTTTGAGGATGATCTCCCAGCAGTTTGCTTCCTGCATGTGGGATGTTGCTGGTAACAGGAACATCACAGTGGTGATAGGACTGAGGAATTCAGGACACTTACAGTCCAACTTATAGGTGGTTGCTGAAGTGTTCCTAGGCCTTTGGATGGGCTTGTACAGAGAATTCGGTAAATGCTTGTTGGGATCAAAGGGGAGTCAGGGTGGTAAGAGCTGGACTGGCCAAAATGTCAATATTTAGAGGATAGGACATGGTGAGGCTGTAAGTAGCAGATCTATTGTGTGCCATAACAGACAGTACGTAGTGGTAGAGCTGGGACCAGAGTAGCAGTCAAATGTTTACTCAGGCTGACATCACTGATGAACAAATCAGAAGTCCCTCATCTGTTTGTGATATATATAGTTTTCTTCAAAGGTATTTAGCAGCATTCCTCCTAGGAATAGTGTTTAATTTAAATTAACCCTGTAACTGATTAATTACACAAAGTGTACCTTGGTTTTCTAAGCTGCTGCAGAATCTGCAGTGATGGTAGAGTAGCATCAGATTCCCTACCTTTCCTTTAAGTTTGGTATTATAGTGGTCCCCCATGCAAGGTAAGTTTCAGCCCTTACCTAATTAAAGCTCAAGCTGTAAACTCAGACAAGATGTTAAAAAAATTGAGAGCTTCAAGCTGCAGTGATAATTTCTAATGCTCTTACCTTACTCCAGTAGAAATTGTATGTACTCTTAAATTCCCCTTCAGGAATCCCCAGTAACCTGTAAGAGCTCTCTAATTCTGCCATGAAGATTTATTTGTATCTGTGGTGAATATTTGAAACGCTGACTCTTGCTTGTAGTTCATCTAGATCAGGCTTCTCCTCTGCTGTTATTTTACCTAATAGTGATGCAGCTTCTCCACATACCAAATGAGAAAAAGCATGAGCTCCAGTGGTTGCAGGAAATGTTCTGTGGTTGAATACTTTCTTTTTCTTTGTTTCTGTCTTCAGAGATTATATGTGATAACAAAAATTTTCAAAAACCCTCTCCTTATTTCTTGGATAAGACAGATATTTGAAGGAGATAAGAAATGGAAAGTACAGTACCAGGTAGCACACAGTTCTGGGTATTGATTTATCTCCTCCTTAAATCCAGCATTTCACTACAGACAGCCTGCTGCTGGATGACTTTCTGCTTTAGACAGATTCTCTACAAACTTCCTCATATTCAGGTCGTGCTGGGGGGGGAAACAGCTGGAACTTGTGTGGTTTACTGAGTAGGCAAGTCCCATGCACTGGAGCCAGAGACTGTCCTGTGTTTAATTTGGGCTCAAGATTCTGACTCATTAGTGATCCCGAGCAAATCACTTGACCTTCCTGATCTTCTGCCAGCTCAGATGGAAAATTAGGTAAAAAGCAAAGACAGCAGTGGAAACTTGGTTCTGTGACTGAACTGAATAGATGGAATGAGTAAATGTACAGGTGTTTCCCTGCGTTTACACGACTGATACCAATGGGAGCCACAGCAGGATTTAAACAAAAGACAGAAAATAGCACATTTGGCATTTTTTCTGGCTGAGCAGTCTTTCATAATATGTAGCATTTCAATGGAAACAACCCAGTACAAATATGTTAAAACAAAGCAGTTCAGTGTGCTGTTATTACCAAGGTGCCATCCATGAGGAATGTGAATTTGATAGCCACAGTAATTTTTTCTGCTCTTATGTTTCTCCTTGGCTTTGGCATTGCATTTAAAACCCCTCACTTCCACTTGTCCTGCCTTGAACAGAAGAGCCCCAGCAGTTGAGAAACTGGGGTAGTTTCACTGGTGAAAGGTTCCACTCAATGAGTGGAAAGGGTTCCCACTCTCAGAATCCCAGGGTCTTCTTCCTACTTCTCCCACTCTCTCACTCTGAGCCTCTGTTTCTATCTTACCTATCTCTAAAGTATTTGCATTGAAATGTTTTCTAATATATTGAAATCAGCAGTACTTGTAAATTCTAGGATCAAATAGTCAATTAAAAAAAATTGGTTTGCTTTGAAAAAAAAATAGTTAGTTGTGAAAGTGTGATGATAGCAATGGTTGTGATAATGTTGAGATTTTAGTGCCTCGAGGAGGGAAGGTACAATTAGCAAGAGAAATGAATAAAGTACAGCGTATAATCTGAGAAGGAACTGAAAACAGATAAAAAGAAAAGTTTTACCTTATGTTCTTTCTCCACCCACATTTCTAAAGCTCCTTTAAAAACTGAAATTCTGGAAAAAATTGTTAGAGTTGTGGTTGCATCATAGGCCACTTGATCAAGCTTATTATGATGTCACCAGAGCCACAAAATTATTTCAAGTCTTACTCCCACATTGCTTTTATAATTTTTCTTTGCATATCACTGTTACATTAGAAGCTGTGAGTTTGACATTCCACTAAGAATTTAAGACTGACTGACTTAGTCCTAGATGTAGTTTTATTGCATTGTTTTATTTTTATTACCATGCCATGGAAAACATGTTCATACTACTGAAATCCATCTGAGAGATATCTTATTACCTGAAAAAAAATGGGGTTTTGATCTTTGTACATCAAAGGTAATCCTTTTCCACTCCACAACTGGTTTAGGACCAGCCACGTGAATGCCACTTCTATATTTGTTTTCTGAGAATGTCAGAAACCCCCCTATTCCTCAATGCCTTTTAGTTTACATTATTTTTATTTTTCTATCTAAAATTTTATAACTATATATTAATTACATTTTTTTTCCTCTGGTGCAAATCAGACCCCAGCCATCGATGCCTTAAAACATTGACTTGGAGTAAGGAAATTTTATTTTTATAGTTATTAAATCTGGGACACTTTCCCTATTTAAGAATTATTTTTTCATGTATTATTTTCAGTTATTATGTGACCCTAAAATTATTTGGAGTTTTTTGACTCTGAACATCTACTGCCTCTGCTGGACTTCAGCCTGGTGCAAGCTACCTACAATACAGGGGAGATAAAATCTGAGCTTTGAACTAATCCTGTCCTGCAGAAACTCCTGTCTTTGAAATAGAAGTAAAACTTTCATCTGAGCTTCTGGGAGGAATGTCTGAAAACAGGACTGAGATCTGAATTTCACAGCCTGATCCTGTCTTGCTGATTGGAATTGTCCTATAGTTACACTGAAGTTATTTTGATTAAGGTAGTAAAGGAAACTGTTTCTGATTCAGTCTGATCCACCATGCCCGGGCTTCTTTCTCATGACTGATTAAACAAAACACCATTTATTGTGTGTGTAGGTAACTATGGTGACAAGAAACACTGAACATCAATGAAACTGATTAGAAATTGTGATTCTTTATCTTCAGAAACTTCTCTTTTGTGTGGAGACTTTCTTGTAAGTTTGGATTCATGAGTTAGCTTTGGGAAAGCAATCTCTAGATTTGCTCCCACAAACATCTGTGGTCATAGGTGCACACTAGTAATTTGTATGTGCAAATTAGCATTTTCAGAAGCAAACAAAGGCGAATCATTTGTTTAAGATGTGGATCTGGGAAGCCTGAGTCCTTTCCCAGATTCAAACACAAACATCTTGTTTGGCCTTGGACCTTGTCACATAAAGACTTTTTTTAAAGGCCTGTTCTTTCAGGCACTTGCATTTTCAGGCACAAAAGGTACTTTAGGCCTGTTTTATTTCAGATATTCTGTATATATGTAATTTTAGTTGTCATCTGTTAGAAACTTTACTTTTTTCCCTCTCTAAAATACATGTCCTAAAGCAAGGCAGTACAGCATGAATACTTTGTTTTCATATAGCAGCCCACTGTGCAGAACATCTTTTCACTTCCCCTTTCTGGACTATTGATGAGATCTTCTTAAAATAAGAATGATGTTGTTTTCTTCTACCAATAGGTTCCAATTGCTGGGTTGGTTTGGTGCTGTCTTTCTCAAACAGGTAGCACAGACTAATCAGGCCATTTTCATGTATGAATGAAGATTATACATAACAAAGTTGATAGAAGGATGCATCTAAATTCAAAAATTAATCTAGCTTGGCCTGAATCAATTGTGTGGAAAAGAAGCAGCTTTGATCTTGCCCCATGTAACAGAATTCAGTGGATTTTACTGTTCCTAAAAGTGCACCTGCTTAGGCCTTGAAGAGGATGTTAAGCATGTGCAGAAATTATCTTTGCACTTACTCTTTTATCTGTACAAGGCTTCTCCCTGTTTGTTATCCATGTCTGGAGTGAGATTCCATTATTTTTCCCTGTCTGCATGAATGCTTCGGGGACAGGCATCAGCTGCTAATGCCTTAGCCCTTATAATGTCCTGGTAGACAATTTCAGAGATCTTCACTGTGAAAGCAGTCTGGCTGAACTGGAGTGGAGTGAAGCTTAGCATTGCCAAGGTCTGAATCATTCATGTGGTGGGTTCAGTGTGAGGGATCTGAGGTTTTCTTTTTCCCTACAAAGAGACCCAAAATGAGCTAGCATGAAGAAGGAATTTATGAATTCCCTACAGAATATGATTTGTCCTGGCCATGGAAAGGTCACTGGTAGGGCAGTGTAGGTAGGATTAGACATACAGACTTGGCTTGATGATTTATATTTGGTTTGAAACTAATATCACTTTTCTGTTAAACTGCTCAGTTGCAGTCCATGACAGATGGGAAGAATCCACAGCCATTTGAACTGCTTATAATATTTCAGCATTTACCACTGAAATGCTCTAGTTCATTGCATGTTATTTTAGAAAGAATTAATTAAAACAAAAAAATAACATAAATCAAATTTTCTTTCTCTCCTTATTTCTTCTCTCTCTCCCCCCTCTCCTGTCTCGCCTTCTTTTCTTCTTTGGAAGTGCTCCAAGAGATACATTAGGAAATCTAATGCCAAATGCCAACAAAGACTCAACCAGTATCAGGATAAGACTTTATATATATATATTTTTTTTAGTACATAAAAGGGCATGCAAACTAAAAACTTCTGGTTTTTTTACTGAATTACAGATAAAGTACTGAATAGCAGTCATCTCAATCAGACATCAAGCTTTTTGAAAGAATTCCATTTGACTTTAATAATCGTGCTTTTTCTCCAAAGCTTTGTTTAAAATAAAGCTTTTTTGGGATTCTGACACCAAGATGTGTTTGTTCCAATCAGCTTATAGTAGAAGTGTTTGGTACTTCTTGACTGCAGATGCCCATGAACTTTAAAAGGTGTTGAAGGATTATTCAGCACACAGGGAGACTCAAGAAAAATATTTTATTGGATTTTTTATGAGAATATTACCCAAAATATGTTAGAGGAACCTATAGCAGAATTCAAGACTCTTTACTCACTTCAGCACCATAACTTTGCCAGATGCTGCTTCATTATTCCTGTACTCCATGGGAATATGAACCTCAGCCACAACTTTTGCAAGAGTAAACTTGTATTTGCCAACATTCCTTTGCTAGTGATATGGATGGATAAAAACATTAGCAAGTTACAGACTATTCTTTATCATTGTTCCTGGAGTTAAAACTCTGCCAGAAGATGATGAAATGTGGAAGGATTGACAGATAACAGCCTGGCACTTGTTTGATTTTCGAGGAAGTAGTATCCTATGTAGGACAAATTCCTCTATTCCTCTAATAAACACAAACTACAGTGTGGTGAATGAGATATTACAGAGCTAAAATGCATTAAAATGTCCAGGTAGGTGGGTTCAAGTCTGTCATGGAATGGGCACTTCCATGGCCTTCTTGGATTTGGAGCTACATTATATCACAAACAAGGCAAAGATTAGGTAGGGAAAGGTTAGGCAGGGAAATTTCTTGATTTTGATGAACTAGAAGCAATAATCACACAAAAGTGAAAGTGGAATGATATTTTCAGACACTGCCTAAAGTTGTTGACTTTTTTTGTGAAATTGTTTAGCAGACTAGCTAAGATTATAAGACTTAATTAGTGTATTTTAGGTATGGATAAAAACCCGAGACCCTTCCTTAGGAACAAGGGATGAATGAATACATGGCACAGTAGGAATCCTGAAATCCACTGAACACAGGGGGATTGAATGGTGCCACTAATGTGGCTAATTTCTGCTAATGCCACTAATAGTTTCTTTGTGGGCTAGCTATTCTCTCCATACCTTTCTCCACTATAGTACACTGAGCTTAGGCTCCCACATTCCTCTGGGGATGTTGGGGGCAATATACTCACTGACAATATGGGATATTGCTGCCAAAGATACAGGCAAGGGATTTATCCTGTAAAACAAATTCTGCCTATTTCATATAAAAATCTTCCTCTGACAAACGGTGGTATACACTCCAAAGCTAATCAGTGCTGCAAAACAAGTGGTCTTTAGTAGACAGCAATTAAGGAATTAGGGGGATTCTCTAAAAGGGAAAGTCCTTTGCAGTAAAATAGGTGCCATGAAAGTGACAAAGTGATTATGTGTCTTCTTTGGTGTGGAAGGGAAGTGCCCGTCACACTGGCTCCCAGACCCAGCAGGCGGGTTCCCCACCTGAATGGTCCCGGGAACATGTGGCTGCAGCTCGGAACAAAAGGAACATAAACAGTTTCGGGTGGGCTCACCGGCAGAGCCTGAGCCAGGAGATAAAATCTTGAAAGAAAGGAACAGGACTCAATTCACTTTCCATTCTAAGGAGGATGATGTTTTGGACTATGATGAAAAAAAGCAAAACTGAAAGTTGTCAAAAGGGACTGTAAATAAAAGTAGATTAGGATAATTTAGATTAGGATAATTTAAAGACTCAATGTCCACTGTCTGATCATTTGTCTCTCGAAAGAAACCACTTCTTAAGTTGCTATGGACTAGCTGCTCAGCACAATGAGAATTCATCAGCAGAAGCACAAACCTTTCCTGTTATTATTGCTAACCCATTTTTGGTAACCTGTTGTTCCAAAGTCCTGTGCTCTGGGGACAGTTACAGGATCTAAGTCAATCAGTGGCAGAAGAGAGAGAACTTTATAAGAATGGGACAGAAAGCAGATGTGTGATGCACAAATTCGTCCCCATTGTTATAAATATTCTCATTTATTTTGTCTTTTTCTGGTCACTAGTTCTATTCACTTTTGTTCATATTAATTTCATTTTCCTCTTCTCATTTTCTATGTTCTAGCTAAGACAAAGAATGATGTTGACCTGAATGCCTCGACTGCTTTATGCTCTGGTTTTGCCTGCCTCATTTGATTCCCTTTATATCTGCTTTTCTATTTCCCACCTCTGTATTCTCTTCCAATTAGTTTTTTTTCTCCCCTTTGTTACCCCTCTCCTTACAGTGATGATTTCTGTACAGTGGACACACATTCACCAGGAATTAGTTTCACCCCTCCAATTTACTTCTCAGTTGCTCAGTTGTGGTGACTTTCAGTCACTGGAGGGCCAAGATCCTCTGAGTACCTCTGACCTGAGCCCGAGGCCTTTTTCTGTAGTGGGCTCTGATTAGCTGCTAACAGGGGCAGGGAGGAGAAACTACAAATCTCTCTATTGTGAAATAATCTGACCTTCCATTTGCTGAAGTCAGTGACACCCAGAGAATCAGGATTGGGTCCAAAGTCTTGGAAGAAGCTTAAGCTATTTAAATTTTCATGTGTAGCAACAGAAATTGCATTCTTGACTCTCTAAAATACAGCTCTCACAAGGCCAACACTGCTGTTTATTCTCTCTTGCCATACTATCTCAGTTATGAATCCATCATGTTTGAGACCCTAAAATAGAGAGTCAAACAAAGCCACTTGCAATGATCCAGAGTCCCCATTACTACCCCTGCTCAGCTATGGGTAGGTAGCCTTGCATACATCACCCCAGCAATATTTACCCAGAGCCATGAAAACTGGAATTGTGCTTTGCCCCTGCTAGACAAAGTACACTTTTTAATAGGCATGGGTTGAAAGCAAATTGACTTTTTAAAAGGAAGCAGGCTGCTCCTCAAAAACTATTAGAGATTCTGTCATGTGGAATATCCCTATCGTGTTGACCTTATTTACAGATTTTGTGAAAAATACAGCATCATAACATTGATGTATAGACCCTCTAGCATCCAATTTCTTTAAAGGATGCCTCCATATGAAATGAGGATGCTGGTCGTGAATCCATGCATGCTGAGGCAATACTAATGAGAGTAAGCACTGTGGAATATATTGCACACAAAGACTTTTTTTAAATGTAGTCGTACACTTTGGAAATAAAGCAATTTGGCATCTTACCATGGCTACAAATGAGGTGGTGTTATGGGAGGGGGAGTCAAGCAATAAAAGTGACAGTGGTGGGGTGTTATTGACAGCTCTTTTCGTAATTACAAACTGTGCATGCATCTATCCACATTATCCAAGCTCTGGTCTTCTTTAGGAGTAAAACACAACCATAGGATAGTAACATTTCATTCAGTCTGTTGGAATAATGCTTTATCATAAGCAATTAAAATATCCCTTTTATTATTTTTATGCTTTTTATTGTTACAATCATGCTCTTGAAAATAATTTATATGCTCCAAGGACCATACCAGAGAAGTAGGTAAGATAGACACAAATCAGGTGTTTTACAGCCCAAATTTACAGTTAAGAGGTCAGGATTCCTTAGGGATTCAGAGTGAAGGCTAAGGAGGATTCAGAGCTGAAAACAACACGAGTGATAATGTGTTCCTTTGTCTAGAACTGCAAATGGCAGCAGCTCTGGGGAGCCTGTTGGAGAGAATAGACTTGAAACAAATAGGCTTGGGATTCCTGGGCCTCTTGCTGATAAGGGCTGGTAAATTGAGAAGCTGTAGTCCAAAAGATCGACCAAACAACAGTCTGCTGATGCTTGGGCTAATGTGAAGGACATTGGGGAAGGGAGTGTCCAGTTAAGGGCATTCTGGCAGACTTGTGACTTCTCCAGTTGTTTTTAGTGTCTCCATCTTCTCTCTTATTTAAACAAATTTAGCAAGAAAGCCTGGAAGTGTTTATTCTGCTAATCTTTCCTGTAATTCCAGGGAATTCTTTACTTGTCTGGAATGCTTTAATACTATCTGTGATTTTTGGGTCACAGTACAATGGCGGTCATTGTAAAATGATTGTATTTATGAAAGTGAATGTATGTTCATTTTTTCCACGTATATATGTGATTAACAAAATCACAGCAAAATACTAAAGATATCTAATGATATTTCAGAATATTTTCCGTCTATTTTCTCTTTTAAATTGGAAGGTAAGTGCTTTTTTACTTGAATTGATGTCAGTCTGTGAAAGCTGTGCTACATCTTGCAAAGAGAACAATTTATCAGTGTTACATAAGTCCTCATAATTCAGCATTCAAGTGTACAAGCGTCCCATATACAAATACATTCTGAAGTACTTTCAAATAAAATAAAATAAAATAAAACAAGTGTTTCTGTGATGTGAAATTGTCTTTTGCCTGGAGGCTGAAGTTATCAGGAGCAGAGAGCTTTAGGCTGAAAGGATGTCTGTTTGGCTTTCATACCTTGGCCAGCAGTGCATTTTGAGTCTGGTTTATAGAAATTTATAGCAAGTGTTGCACACACTTTTAGCCTGCATTTTTTATATGATCAATAGATCAGAATTGAATGATATCAGTACCTTAGAGTCAGAAATTCAATTTAATAGACAACTTATGAAATTATGCAGAACCTCATAGGTCTTTAAAACAATGTTAAAACTCAATTTCATGTTTGGCAAACAGTCAGCGTTGCTCTGTCGATGCCGAGTGAACACTGAGGTCACACAATAGCAAATTCTGCTCTTGGGTGCTCACATAATGAACAAAAACACCATTAAAATCAGTGGGGTGACTGACTTTAGAGCAGTGTGTACTGGGGCATGATGTGAATTTATGGGAAGAGTCTCTTCCCGCTGGATCTGAAGAGTGAGGAGCAGATGCAGACTACTGACAGAAATGGAGTTTAGATTTGTCACTGACAGGTGGGGGCCTTTGCTGACAAACTCCAGCATATCCATAGATCAGCATACATTGATTATACATACTGGCATATTGAGTTAGTTCAGAAGCAATCATTCTTCCAATAAATGATAAAATCATGTTCTATGCAACATTGCCTACTGGAAATTTGACCCCTGACTCTCATAGGTCTCCTCAAATCTTGTACAGCAATGCAAATGCTCATACATCAGGCTGCTCTGTGCAGCACAAATATACTCTTTTGAGCAAAAGAAACAAGTCCTTGGACAAATCTCCATTTTCTGTAAGCACTGTGCTGACATGTGATGGTTGGTATACTTCCAGCAAAAGGTGAAATTAGCTCTTTTTCCAATCATGAAAATTTGTTTCTGGCCTTAATAATGTGGGTTCTTTTTAATACATCTCAATAGAGTCAGCTCTTTATGTGGTCATCTGCACACCTGAGTTAAAAGGAGTTGGTTTTCTGAGATAAATAACCTTTGGATATGACTGCTTGCCATTCTCAACTTGTGCCAGCAGAGAAGTTCCTACATTTGAAAGGCTTGAAGATTTCCAGCTCTTTGTTTTCACCTGGAAGAATTTTAACAATTAGTGAACGGAAACTTCAAGGCTGTAACTGAAAAGTGTCCTTTCTTTGAAAATGAATTAGTTTAACTTATGGCTTATGGCAGTTACAGCACATCATATGAAATGATTTTTGTGGGACCTCATCCATCTTAATCAGCTGTGGCAGAAGGCACTTAGTTGGGAGGATTGAGTACGACTTCAGAACAACTCATTTCACCTTCAGTTGCTTAAAGGGGAAAATTAAGGAAGTTCCCCATATTTCTGGTTTAGTTTTTGCCAAGGCTGAAAACTAAATTATTATTATTAGTGCTGCTATTACAGCACTTCTATAGATTTTTGTTTTATGTCATCTAGGGCCTGCTACCACTTCAGGGAAGGTGATCCTGGTGCTGAGGGTGATCCCTGTGGTGGCAGCGTCCTCACTGATCCTGGAACAGATGACAGGCTCCATCAACAGCCCCAGACAAGGCAAGGGATGAACCAGGGATGAACCAGGTCCAGGGTCCTTCCAGGGAACCCAGTCAGGGGTAGAAGGAGACAGGGCCAGGGGTGGGACTGCAGACAAAGCCCCAGGTGGGTTCCAATTCCAGCCGGGGGATGAGGGCGGGATTGGGAGCCGATGGTAACACACATCAGCAGTGTGGATGCAGCCAGCGGCCTGCCTGCCCCGGGGGAACAGGGTCCATCCCGGACACAAACCTGGAGGCAAACATGCCTGCAGAACAGCTCCGGCAAGCACTGAAAGCCAGGAATTCAATGGAGCCCCGGGGCTGCTCCCCAGGGGCAAGGGAGTGGGTCCCAGGTGAGGCGGAACAGGGCCATTAAGACCTATTAGTGCCCGCAAATTCCAGCGTTTTAGAAAAGAGAATCCTTTCACTGCAGATCTTTATCCAGCAGTGGAAAATACACAATACACAGAGTTAGAAAAAAAGAAATTGTGCAACTCTGTTTCTCAATGTGTCTTAGTACCAGGTTATTTCTGTCTTTGCAGAGGCAAAATAATAATCTAACTAATATTTTAAATGTTTTTCGAAGAAGGAACCACAACGGAAGAGGAGCTGAGAGAATACCTGGGAAGGCTGTTTTAAAATCTTGTACATTTAATATGTGATCACTACCAAAGCTCTGAAAATAGTTGACAGAATTTGAAGCTACTCAACTGTAATTTTTGATTATTGTCTTTTAACTTGTGTTTATTGGGCCATTAGATGCATTAACCCAGCGTATTTGTCTGAAAGGCAGTAGAGAGGAAGAAGCAGGAAAAAAGAAATTATTTCTGAGAGGTGCCTTATCTCGATCCCACACTTGAGAGCTGTCGAGGGACAATGGCTGAGCCATTGGTTTTGAGAACTTTGTCTTAATCTCCTGCTGAGTTTACAGTACTGGTTTTATCTAGGAAGGACAAACCCTGAGAATGCAGAGGAAGAACCCCCTTGTGACTGGGTGTTTAAATGGGGTTCTCCCTAGTAGAGAGGTCACTGAGTTGTTAGGGGGGACAGGCTGGGGTGTGCAGTGTTTGAAAGAGCAAGGTCTGCCCATCCCAATGGCTGCCAGAGTGAGCCTTTGACAAAGATAAACCAGAAATGTCTCCAGCTCTTCACAGTCTCATTTTTTGATGACTGATTTGATGCTACAGTTAAATAATGGATGGTTTTTACTGTTAGGAGCTGTTTTGTTGATACCAGATGCCTGTCAGTATGTCTGAAGTGGAACTAAACAGGCTGTTTACACCTGACTCAGTGCATATGTCCTGATTCCTGTTAAACTGAATGTGTCTGACTAATCAGTTCAAAATATTAGTTTTGTATTTATTTTTGTTTAGGAAACCAGGGCTGGGTAAAGACGCACAGTGGCTGTGACAAATGAAATTTAGCAGTAAGGGAGAAATTAAAAGTGTCTTGTGTGCCACAGATTGACTTCCAAGTATATCTTTCCATATAAACTCACTTATTTTCTTGGTTGTTGTACTCAAAATTGAATGGTATAATGCATCCTCCAACATGTGCCTTCTGATTTTTATATTGCAGGCATCTGAAGTGAGAAGAAACTCAAGGGAGTTTTTAATAATAAACACTTTTTACCACTTATGGGACCCCTTTAATTTATGAACTACTCTGACAAATTTTGCAAAGCTGCAAAATTGAGTGAAATAAAAACAGCTGTTTTCTTGGTAATTATTTACCATATGATTTCCATAGCACTCTGTGGTACTACATTGCAATTAACTGATCTACAGTGATTATAAAGTGCCAGCACCACTCACATTATATCGGTGGCCTGCAAATAAGCTGTTACCAAATGCAATGAGCTAACCTGCACTGGAAATGCTGAAGGTACTGACCCATGCCTGGCTACATCCTTAATTCTCTCTATAAATGCACAAAGATAACACTGCTATGTCACTTATCAGAAGTGCAGTGTGAGCCTGGATGCTGAGACCCCATACAATGTATGTCACAGATAGATCAGTTCAAAAGACAATCAGACTCCTTATCTTCCCTGAAAATTCAGCTTTGTAACTCACTAGGAAAAGGGGTCCTTGTTTCAAAAATTATTTACTGAGAAACAAAAAACCAGTGAGTTTATTTGTCATAAAGGAGTAGAGTATAGGAGCCAAGGGCCTCTTGTCTCTTTTTGTAGAGAATCCTCCTCTGCCTGGCTCTAGAACATGGGGAGCACTGATACTCCTGCTGTCCTCTCAAGGAGAGATGGATGAGGAAGGTATTTACAGCTTTATACTTGTGCAGCCAGTGAACAGAAAAGGGTAAATGTGGTTTTTCTCATTCAGTGTCCTGCTGGTTGTTGGATTCAGTCTTCACCCATTTATTACCGGTTTCAGTGGTTCTTCCTGTGGAAATGTGCTGGGTATGGTGATGAAACCTCAGTGGACTTTGCCCAAGACTTCACATGAATTAAAACTCAGGAAAAGATTTCTCCTGGAAGGAAGGACAAAGATGGTGGTGTGCCAGCCAAGTGAATTGTAGCATGAGATGTTATACTCAAGAGTTTTGCTATTAAACTTCCATTGGAGCCTTTTAAAGAAATCCATTGCTTTGTAGAATGGGGAGGCCAATGAAATATTTCTCCTGGCTAAAAGCTGACTGGATATTTGGAATGAAGAGAATGGTAGCTTAGAAGGAGAAATTCTGTGGCTTTCAAACTATACATCAGTGAGTTACTTGCAGTTTCTTCTCATTGTTTGCTCAACTGGTATTTTCAAATATCTCTCTTTGTTGATTTTTGGCATTGAAATATGAGTAGGGGCACAACAATAGAAAGTGGAAAGGCACATTCCCGAGTTTTTGGGTACATTATTCCATGAATCTCTCTTGTCGTTGCACATGACCAATTGACCTTTGAAATTGTGTCAGAAATAACTCTGCATCTTGATGGATGACACTGACCTTAATAACAATAACAAAAAGTGAGTAAAAAATGCGGTCCCTTTTCTCTGTAATCACCATGGACTGCTGGCTGTCAGGCTCAGACTTTCCTTATTGTTCTTCTCATTTACAAGCCAGACAGCATTACAATGGTTTTTACTTTCTGGCCGCTGCAAGAGCTAATGTGGGGCTGGGTAGTGCAAGTGCAGCAGCCAGAACTCCATGGTAGGGACAGAGAGGAAAAGGAGTGGGAACTGACTTCAAATATATGGCAGAGGCTTTGAGGCAGGAGTGTCACAGTCTGTTGGGGCACACTGAGACTCGCTGGTGTTTTTCCAGCTTATTTCTCCTGTGAAGAAAAGGCTTTCAAACTTTAGTGATAAACACAGTGTTTGCACCTAGCAGCATGCACAGATGAAGACATTTCTAACTCCTGATAACACACAATATACGCGTTATTGTGTGCATATTCCATTAAGAAACAGACGTGGATTAGATTCTTGTGGGCAGATTGTGGAATGTTTCTTTTGTATTCATGGCTGAAACGGACTAATAGGATTTACCTGATTCAGAGATCAGATCAGGCCTTGTTTAAAGAAACCAAGAATGGGAACAGCAACTTTCTGTATCAATAGAAGTAGGGAAAAATAAAGAAATAGAATGGCTACAATTTCTGTAATACTTTTATCCTGGTGTGGCATGATACAACCTACTTATCATTTAAAAAAAAATTATGCAGCCATTCAGTTGAAAATGTCATAATTTTAAAATGTTAGTGATTAAAAGAGGTAGGAAATAATACAATGTCAGCAGTTAATGGGAAAAGTGCTATATATATCTGATACACCTTTTGTGCTTCTAGGTTTAGGAAGCAGAGAGTACTCACAGTATACAATTTACTAAACTTGTCTAAAGAAGCAAGTCCAGTATGATGAGCCTTTATCCTCATGCTTTAATAAAGGCCTTTGTGAATCTATTCTGATCGGATACTTTTCCAGATTTCATGCCCATTAAAGCATCAATTACCTCTGACATTTCTATCAGTCTCCTATTAAGTTTGCACTTACTAAATTTCCAGAAATCCTGAGCGAATTAATGCAGGCATTATTCAGACTGCAGAAGGACTAACTTAAAAAAGGAAGAAAAAGAGACCAGTATAATTTATGATAATAGATTTTGAAATAAATTGCTTCCTTGAGCTAATAACTTGTTCTCTTGTGACTACATACTCGATATTGCAACACTGGAAGCAGTTCTTTTTTTGACTAGATCAATTAGTTATTGTTTGTACAGCCCTTTGAAGGTGTAAAGTACCATGTAAATGCAGGCTTGTTATTATTGCTGCTTCAGTCAATGATCTACCAGGATCATATTCCTCTTTGCAAAACATATTTAACAGCTTTCCAGTTGCCTTTACCCACCCCATCAAAATGGTTGTCTTTTCTTGCTCTTCCATATTTTTAAAGAATCCTCAGATGTGTTGATGGGTTTTCAGTTGGAAGGTTTCTGTCTTATAATATTCAATAGCCACCTCATTGTGCTGAAAAGACCCAGGAGGGAGACAGGCCAAAGTTATTATTACCTATCATTACTTATTATTGCCTCAATTAACGGGTTTAAAAGCCCCCCAGACCTGGAATCAATAAGATCAGAAATGGAATAAATTAGTTATATTTACACTGTTTATTTTCCTCCCCTTACATGACTGAATCTCTTACCACAGGAATAGGGTTACATCTCCATGAATTTCAGAGCCATTAGAGTTTTGAAATGATAAAGATTAACCAAATTGAAATAAATACGGTTTTCAAAGGGGCTTGTTTTGGGGCTGCACAGCAGGGGACATCCTGCATTGTATGCTGAAGTCAAGTTAGATATGGAGACACACAATGGGTAAGTCGTTAAGCTTCAGTTGAATTTAGAGACTTGAAATATTCAAAGCTGGGGGGATTCTGGCTGTTTGCAAGGAAGCTCTCGGGTACTAATTCAGTCCTTCCTAACAAAGAGGTGGAGCTGCTGAAATGCAATGCTTGTTTTTCTCTCCTACTTTTTTTGTCTAACCTTACAAATATTTGAGCCTATTGCTGAGCTTCTATATGGCACAGGACAGGACTCTGTACATCACATCCTAATTATTCTTTCAGAACAAAATGAGAGCTAAGCAAAAAAATGGGAAAGTGAGAATAGGGACATTGCAGACATAGACATCTAAGAAATTGTGATTAATACCACTCACAGGTTTTATAACGCTTTTGTCTAGTGGCACTGGCCTGGAACAAACAATAACAAACCAACCATAATGTAACATCCCCTGAGAGCCATTTGGATCATGCAGGAGCTGGAGAGCCGACAGCATGAGCTAGTGAAAATTGCTCTAATTACTTGTTAAGATACACTCTGAAACCTGGCAGAGGAAGCTGTGCTGAGCACCACAAATGGTGCAGCAGTGCCACCACCTGAAAGAAAGAGAGACTCTAAGGGGGGAGGAGAAAACAGAGAGGACAATTAAATGAAAGCATGGGAAAGGGATTTCTCATTTTGAAATCTAACTGAAATCCTACTGCAGCCATTCCCAGTGAGGCTGGCCTTTGACCTCACACCCAGAGATCAGTTTGTTTTCATCTCTAGCACTAAATCCAGGATGTACTGGGTATGGTACACGTGTGAAACCTGAGCAGTAGAGAAAGGAAACTAGGACAGGAAAGGGTTCTCTCCTTCCATGTGGTGCCATGAAGGATCTCTTGTTCCCTGAGCTCCTCCTAGAGACTTCCTTCTGTATGCCTCCTGCTTTCCTTTCCTGCTTTTCCTTTTAATCTTCCAGAGATATTGGAAGGTGAAAGCAGAAGTAAGAAAGAACCACAGTCTTTACACTCTCTGTGTCTTTATGTCCATCTCATATTTGATGACTGGGTGACAAGATAGTAAGAAGTGTGATCACCAAGGAAATGTATTTACTAAGGGATAGCACTGAGCCACCTTGCCTTCAGGCTCTTATCTAGTGAAAGATACACAGTGCTGGTGTCCCAGAGCCTGTGGCACACCTGATGGGGCACCTTCACAACCTGACGTGCACCAGGGTCAAATCACTGGAAAAAAAGAAGAATTTAACTCTTTCTGATGGCAACTTGTCTCTCTGATATATGCCAGGGACTATTATGACTTTATGTTACATTAAATGTCCAAACTTAGAATGTTTCTATAAGAAACCATAATACTTAGGAATCTCAGATGTTATGATTAGGACAAGACAGAATATCACAGGAAGAGCTGAAAGTTCTCCATATAAATTTGTCAATTTAAAGCTTTAAAGGATTTATGATTGTCATCCTTGGCTGATTTTGTAGAATTGTCATCTGTCGGTGCAGGGTCTGGGAGGAAAGAACCACATGATCCTCGTGGTAATGAACAGCAGCAGAGAGAGATTTATTTTGTGCCCTCTCCTTTTATCTCGAGAAGTTTCAAAGGTTGATGGCTTTGCCATCTCATTGGCTGGGGTTATAGCTTGAACAATGCTTTGATCAGTGACATGTGCTACACGTGATTGGTAGAGGTTGGATTGATAGACAGACCAGCCAGGGGCTGAGACAACCCCTGCACTGTAACAGTGGATGACTCTGTAGGATTGTCATCCTTGGCTGATTTGAAACGCCCACATATTGTGGCTTCTGAAGAAAAAGTAAGAAAGACTGAAATGTGCTGTTTAAATAATTAAAAATTTTAACCAGTAGTAATTGTAAATATTTTCTCCATGTGAAAGGGTTTTGCATTCAGAGTTTCAGGCTCAGTTGCCACTTCTAGTCCTCTTCAACACTGGTGTTTATGAGTTGGAATCATTAACTCTTAGCAATCAAGGCTCTATTGTCATTAGGAACATTGCATTTAATTTAATGTTGGTTATGTGGATTCGAGTTTTTGGTAATGTTTCATTTGTTATTCAGCATTCCGGCCAGCCTCCTCAAGCACTAACATGTTATCAGAAGTAACTTTCTGATGATTAACCAGTCACAGTTTTTGCTGTCTTAGTAATGTCAGGTTTCTACTGCCAATTTTAAACATGGATTTCTAATAAACACTATTCCTAACAATTAAAGTAAAGAAAAGGTTTCCCAGTTGGGAAATAGGTTGCTGAGGAGTTTCTATCCATTTATTGGCAGCGTGAATCATGAAAAAGCCAAACAGGTGCACAACAGAGAACTTAAATCTTCTGTGAGCCTGTAAAAACAAACCCTCCCTCTTTTCTGCTGAGGTGAGTGTAAGAGGGAGCCTTCCTGTTTGTTTTTTCCCAAACAAGGAGGAAGCACTGAGCTTTATTTTCCTATATCTTGTTTAGCCACCTTGATTAGAGTCTACATTCAGGTTCCTTAATGGATAGCATATTATATAGGTTGTTTGAGGTTAAGTAACAATGGGGAGCATGGCTAGCACAGTTTCCCATGTCTCTAAATATAAACACAATAAGAATCCTGTTAAGACAATGAAGTAAGATAGAAACAGGCTTGCTGCTCGAGCATGTAGGTTCTTTTTCTTGTTTTCTGGCCATTATGTAAACTGACATTCTGCTTTTCTCATTTGAGAGCAGACCTCTGCCTTATCATCATCACTGCAGATGTGCCCAGAGAGTGTTTACCAATAAGGAAAAGAGACATTGCCGTTGTCTGGGTTGTTATTTCCTACCAAAGAATAGGGGAGTTGGGATGAAGGAGGAGGATGGAAGGCAGCCGGTGTTGAAACGCTCCAGGCGACAATGTAAGCAGAGCCACTGGTGTGTGGTTGGAGCAGAGCTGTGCCAGAGCTGCCACCTTCCCTCGGCAGTGTGGGTGTGCAGGAGAAGTGCTGACTGCTGCCATCCTGCTGGGTTTGCACTCACACTCACTGCTGCCATCCTGCTGGGTTTGCACTCACACCCACTGCTGCCACACTCTGGGTTTGCACTCACACTCACTGCTGCCATCCTGCTGGGTTTGCTCCATATCCACTGCTGCCACACTCTGGGTTTGCACCCTTACCCACAGGCACAACTTGCAGCAACTTTTGATGAAAACTCTGCAAGCTTTTCTCCCCCCCTCCCCAGTGATAGTTATACCAGATCAAACCCTTCCGTGCAAGTTTGTGACATCCAGGTCAGCTGGGTCTCAGACCACACAAGCCATCTCTGTGTCAGCCTGGTTTTATTCTAGTGCAGGCCATTTACACCAGAATTAGTTGAATTAATTAATGTAACCTTAATGCCAAAGCTCCTGCATCAGTAAGGTCAACAAATATTTTCCACAGATGGAGGAGAGGTTAGTTTCACTAGAAAACTGAATTCTCTGCAAAAATAGACAATACTTGCTTTGGAGCAAAATCAAATTAAAGTCTAAACAGAGGCAGAATATAACAATTGGTACGCTGGAAGAATGCTTGTGCAGTAATAACAATATTTTAACTGTTAAATATTCATGAATGTAACAGAATTTAATAAAGACAAGAAAGTTACAAAATTCAGCTGAGCTCTGGATCAGAGCTTTTCTCCTTGCTCAGATACAAGATCGTCTTCTGCCTAAAGTGGCTGTGACTGCTAAAAAGCAATTTCTGAGAGTCATGGAGTATTCAGGCTTGGGGTTTTAGATTGCTTCTTCACCTTCAAAAAAGCAAGCTAAACGTCTTTAGAAAGTGCACATGAACTCCACCAGCCACTAAAACCTTCCTTCTAACCACACAGCTGTCACTGCACACGTGGCTCTGTAGTTTCTGCAAAATACAAATTATAGCTTTCCCTAATTAATTGTTAGGAGAAGGCTTTAACAGATACTTGATTAAGATCTTGAGGCATAAACAGTTGAAGAGTGTAAAGATCTGAGAAGTGGTTTTGCCAGTGGTACAGCCTTATGCTGTTTGTTTCTCAGTGACACTAAAGGGTCTTTAAATTTTTGCAGTGGGAATAATAAGCACAGAGTTCAGGCCTCACTTATGTGGCTAAGAGAAATAAAAACCAGAGGTAAAAGTGAAATCCTGACCCTGTTAACAAGTAAACATAGAGTGTCAGGACTTGAAGTCGTGCTGACTTCTCCAAGCTATAAATGTTAAAAACCCAGCAGCGTCTATATTGGAGTGAAAACACCTCAGCTTCTGTGTTCAGTAAAAACAGCTTCATTGTCTCTGCTGGAGCTGATGAAGACACGCTCAGCTGCAGAGCAGCACAGGTATAACCAACAGCAGAATTTGTGATCTGTGGGTTGTTTGTCCAGATTCAGCCTCCAAGACAAAGTGTCACCATCTGTGAGCGAAGGTCTTGGCAGCTGTATTCCAGGTGGCCATTTAACTTGTATTAATATAACTGCACCCTCTGCACTGATCCCTTTGTGACAGTTTGGAGATGCCATAGATATGGAAAGCAAGGGCACAAGGTTACTTCTTCTGCACCGGAGTCACACACATTATGTGTTTTCACCTCCTGGGATTTGGGGGAGTGGTTCATTAGTGCGGTGGAACTTATTCAAGACTCTAAGCTTTTTCTGCCAGGTATTTGTCTTTATAATTACACCCTATTTTATTTTATTTTCTTTTTTCCCTCCCCAGTAGTACTTGTTTCTAGAAAGCTATAGGGTTAATGAGCCTGGAAATTTAAAAGAACCCTTTATGTAATTGTTATGGCACATTTTATATGCGTTGCAACATCATATTCCTATAGAGAAGAAAATCTATATTTCTCCATCATACTTTAAAGACTAATTCCCTGGAGTAATCTCCATTCTTTACTAGTTTATTCTAAATAAAATTGATTTTTTCCTGGGAGATTAAAACTTGCCTTGAAGATTGTGAATAGTTTTATTGTGTAGGGCTTTATTAATAGACTCCCTGCAGCCTAATTCTGTTTATACAACTTAAAAACAATAAAAACAGTTGACAGTTTTGTCAGTTGTGTTTGCTTTAAAAAAAACAGTAAAAAAGGAAACACAGAGCCCTCCTTCCCCTCCTGTAGCAAGGCCAGCGCTGTAAACAAACTTCAACGGAGCGTTTAGGAAGATGTGAGTCATGACCCGGGGTAGAGCGGGCTGTTGGGTTTATCTGTGAAATGAAATGTTTCATCAGGCAGGGAGGAGCTCCGGGGCTCGGAGCGGGCTGTGCCGAGCAGAACACGCGGGGTTATCGCGATCCATCAGCACCAGGGGCTGCGGGAGCCGCAGGCAGCGAGAGAGCCCCGGGCTCCGGCCCGGCCGGCGCGCAACGGGGGCGGGGCAGTGCCAGGCTGCGCTGGGAGGGCTGGTGAGCAGCGGCTTCTGCAGAGAGATATCGAAACTGTGCCTTCAGTCTGGGCGTGGGGAAGAAAGGAAGAGGAAAGAAAGGAAGAAAGAAAGAAAGAGAGAGAGAAAGAAAGAAAGACCGTGCACCGCTTTAATAATCACATTTTGCACTGGCCGGACTTGCCCCGCGGAGGCGGCTGCCAGCACGGAGCTCCTGCCTCAAAGGCAGGGCAAACCCTGCACTGCCACTTATCAAATGCAGTGTTTAACCGGCAGATAGGAGTGCAAATTTACAATTCATAGGTAATTGTACTCAAAGTAAGAGAAAGGAGCTGACATCGGAGGTGTTAATGCGGAGGTATTTAATTCCAAAGGTGGTTATCTTCACGGAACTGAGGGTCGCTTTGCAGCTGATCGGAGAAGCTTCTCAAGGTTCTACAGTCAGATGCCTTTCTAATCTGCCTCACTTTAGGAGCTGAATGAACCGTGGCTCTCCCCCCGGGCAGAGCACCGGAGTTTCTACTACTATAAAAGCAGGGCTAATGCAAACTTCTTTTTCAAGATAATTTGACAAAAGTGACTTGTGAGCTTGACTAAATTTCCATCAGCTTAGTTTTGGTACGGGTCAGGCTACCACAGATGAGTTCTGTCCCTCGAATTCTGTCGCCAAACCATTGATCTTAAAATTCCAATATTATGTTATTTAGCAGCTTGCATTCATTCAAGACACCCAGTTTTACTCAAGACACGTTCTCTATTTCTGCTTTATGGCGAATTGCTTCAAATTTTGGAATTTGTACTTAAATCTTTCTCAGCAAACTGTTACCTTAGAACGGGTAAGGATCATGCAAACTTTTTTCTGCATGAAACACAATCAAAACATCTTTCTTAAGTCCTTCCCAAGAACTTTCACTGAGTTCTTCAGCTGACAAATGTGCTCAGTAGTAAGCACGTGTGTATTCCTACTGATTTGAATTCAAACAGGTCTTAAATTTCATCAAGTAATGCCCTGAAACTGATGGTGGTCTTTTAATTGCGGTAAACCAGAAGTGTCTTCAGAGATATCAAACTGTGATAAGCATTTAAGTAGCCCAAATCACGACAAATAATGATCTTGTGACACAAGCACCTTGTAAGGTTCAACCTACATTTACACCAAGTGCTGGAAACTTTGTATCTAAATTCTGCTGTGGTCCTGCCCGTCGCCCTTAACCATTTTTTTAATTGAGCGAGTTCGCTCTTTTGAATAAAATTGTTGGAATACAACTTACAAGGTCCTATCCATTCATTTGTAAAAGGATTAAATTTCACTTTCTTTGTAAAAACTCGGGACGTCAGTCCCTAAATCACGTAGGTAAAAGTGTATTTAGAACACACAGGAACTTGTTACAAATGGGTGTATTGGGAGTGGGTAACTTAAAATGTAGCCTTTGTCACAGAAAGGAGAAAAAGAAATAAAATCACAATCTGTGTTTGGCTGGCCAGCAGACTGGGAGTGTGAACCAGGTCAAGGAATCCCAAACAACGGTAGAGGCTGAGAATTAAGAAACTCGAGAAAGGAAATGAGCTAAAAAGCAGTGTTTCTGAACAACGTGGAGGTTCCTGTGTTGGAAAAAGTGAGCTCTCCTATCTTCCTTAAGTCAGAACTTAAAAAGTGTTGAACTTTAGTCATCTTTTGTGCTTTCTGCTTGATATGGGAATTATCTTCAAAGCAGTAATCTAAAGTTTTCTGTCCACATAAAAAAACCCCCAACAACTTAAAAGGAATACTAAATACAACTGAAAGCAGTATAAATCTACTCAATGCTGAGTAAAGAAATTGTCCTTTTATCTATAAGTAGATCATTGATTCTGACATAACCACGTCATAGAGCGGGGGGAAGAGGAACTCCTGAGAACAGATCACCTCAGAGAGGATAAAAAAAAGAAAACTACTTTTACCCCCGGGAATTATATTTAAGACAGGATTTCTATTGAGCTAATCATAATCCAAGAAAGATGCTGTTATAAATTCTAGTGATATATGTTAAGATTTATTTTTTCATCCTCTCAAAATTCATTGAACTAATAATGAATGGGGACTCTAGGCCCAAAAAGAGAAAAAGCCATAAAAGCTTAGCTTCCAATATGTTTTTGGGTGAACTTGCTCAGTTTCATGAAGTGATTTGATCCAGGTACCAGGTACAGTGTCCTGGATCTGCTTCCAGTTACACTGGAGCTCATTACAGGGAGCAGGATTAATTTGTGTAGAAAGAGGAGAAAGTTGATGCTGCAGCCTTCTACTTTAGATAAAAACAAGAGATGCTTGTTCTCATGTTAGCTTCAGTCTCATCTTGTCTGATTGTTGTAATTTAGGATGTACATGCTAACATAGAATAAAAACACGTTTCAGTTTCTAGTTACCGCCTACACTTGGTATCATCTGATGAAATACTGAATTCTTTTTTGAATGATACTGAAGTGTTTTTTGATATTCGCACTCCTATTAGGCTATTAAATAAAACTGAACCCATTTGCTGGTCTTCTAAGAAAGATAATGTTTTGTATAACTAGAAATATCAGGAATGAATCCAATAGTGGTGGATGTTTTCTGTATAGACGGAGATACCATGGAAGAACAAGGTCACATTTGCAAAAAAAAAAAAAAAAAAACACAGAAAAGAAAAAAAGCCACAAAAATTTATGTTTGGTATTTTTTAAGAAAACAAATAGAGTCTCTTTGTGTATTGGATTAAATTAAATGCAACACAAATTGAGTTAGGCTAAACTAGAAAAGGTTGTAAAAAGAAATCTAATCAGATATTTTAAAGCAAGAATAATATTTAAATGCAAAAACACGTAAGATCTTTAGTGATATTATGCAACTTATTTGTGGTGTGTTTTTCTGCAATGTAATCAATGTTGTTTGAACCTGGCCTTTTTCTTGGAAAATTATTTTCAGCAATAAGGAGCAGAGGTGGAAAGCAGTGTTAACATTAGTCAGCTATGAATCTCATTAATTTAAATAATGCTGCTCTCAAAACTCATCCAACAGCAACAGCTCAGTTCAACAATTTCCTTTTCAGTCCAGTTCACTGCTATCAGCCTTTTAGCCAGTTTCCTCATCACCTCATAGTGTCCACAGCTTTGTGCTGCTCATTTTCCTTGTAGCACTGTTTGAGGGCTGCTACTGGAGTCCATACATTGTTCACAGAACCTAAAATAAATTGGACTGAATGTAGTAAAAAGAAGTTAATTATCACTGCTACCAAATCCCTTGTGTGCATGTGAGCCTGATGATATGGGATACTGGAGGTCTTTGGGAAATCCTAAAGTCCTCCAATTTGTGTCCAGCATCAGTCTGCAGGATACAATCATCTATATATATATATATAAATATATATAATTAATGTTAAATTTTTATCTATGTCTTGATCCTTAAGATTATTATGAAGGAACTTTTTCAGCTGCTGAGAAAGTGCTTTAAGTGAAAGTACATATTTGATAAATATGTGCTTCTTAAGATTTTGTGAAAGGTCATTTTTTAAATCTTATGAAATACGCTTTGAGAATATACATCTATGAGACAACCAAATGAAAACAAATACTTGGTATGTCCTATTTGTAGTAAACAGTGGGTAAAGAATAATTCAAGTTACTGGTAAATGAATTTCATCTTTACTTGACCTTTGTAAAGCAATAGACAAATAATCACAGGTCTCGCTGCATGGTTATTCCATTGTTTTTAGTCTCCTAGTGCTGTTCATGCACACAGGTATGGTGCTTACAGATGCATTATCATTTCCAAATAACTGCTTCAGGCAAATGGTTGATGGAGTGCTGCCATCTCTTGGTTATGCAAATTACACATTGCAAGATATTGGGCACTTTTCTGAGATGGAGATGCCCTCCCATAATAGCTTTGTTACGTGAAGGGTAATGCTCAGCTCTAATATTTAACACATTTACAGACATTTTCCATTTAATGTGTCCAGCAAGGTTACTAGACATTTTTGAGAAGCTTTGAGTTTGTCCTTCCTGTTAAAGATAGGGAGGTTGGCTGCTGTTAAGAAAGTTAATCTAAAAGCATTAAAATGCTGTTCAGACACCAAAGCACGTGGACCCCTGTAGCAGGTGATGCCAAGGAGAGACTATGCACATGTAGCACTAATGCTTATGGTTATGTGTGCTTCTTAATTAATAGGTAGTAATGACAAGTTGTCCTTAGTGAGAGCCAATTATCTGTGACCCTACAATAAAACACAAAGTAGAAAAGAACAGGCAGGTGATGGGACCAGACCCCTTGGAAGTGTGGGCACAGGATGGTACCAGAGGCCTCAGGGTCATCAGATGAAAGGAACTTAACAGCCACCTAAAATGTTAAAGTACTTTTTCTGTAATGCTGAAAATAATGTGAATTTAATCAGAACCTCAGGCACATTTGTCCCTATGGAGTTAGGGGGACTTGAGTCAAGCCCCTCCTGGTATTCCACGTGCAGTTGCTCACCCAGGGGCACCCACTGCCTACTGCAAGTCCTTATAAAGCCACACCACTCTTCCTCCCAGCCCTTTGCCTTGGCAGTTTCCTTGGGAGAGCAAGATGACAGATGAACATAAGACACTGTGCTGATTAAATGGCACACACTGAGCTTTAGTAGCCTGAATCTGAAGGAGGGAAGCTCTGCATCCCCTTTGTATGCCAGCTCCTACATTGTATTATGCATTGTCCTCCTGGTTATTATCTTCTATAATGCAGCTTTAAATTGGTTATTTATCCATGCATAAACATGTAGAAAATTCCACTTACTGGTAGCACTATTTATTCAGTTGGTGAGAGGCATCTTGAAATACTCAAGTTAGGTACTTCCTGGTCTGTACAGGCTCATAACATGCCACAGATATGTTGGGTAGATTTTGGTTAGTCCTTTGGTGGTTTGCAGATATTCTGCTTGGTCGTTAATTTTCTGCCTGCTAAGCAGTCACTCCACTGTTTCAGTTGGACTCAGACATAATAATTAGGACTTATGTCTTTCAGGCCTCCACAGGCTTTCAGTGATAGCCTAAAAAATGTTTCTGTCTCAGCTCCACCTACTACAACTTTCTTGGTGTCATATCCAAGGCTTTCAGTGTTGACCTCTTTTGGAACAGTTCTAGTTTTGAGAAGGTGTGAAATGTCAATTTGATTTAAGTGGTGTTGAGCAAATAAGCTGCATTTACATGAATACTCACAAGTTAGAGACGCGACTGTCACTCTGTTCTAAAATAAATGGTTGAAAATAAACCTCCAACACTCTGTTCAGGGAATATGGTGTCTCTAATTAGCAGAGGAAGGAAATGACACGTCTGCTGTATCCTAGGGACATGATACACACATGGGCCTGAGTAGGAAAGAGAGGAAAATACCTTGTTAATTAAGCCTTAGTTTACTTTTCCTAGTTCATCTTTCTTTACTCAGTTGTTTATAGAAGGTGACAGCAACAGTGGGAGATGAAATAATTAAATGAGGGTTTTTTTTAATCCTCGTTCTCTGTGTGAAAAGTGGCTGCAGTCTATGAAACACCCTGGTGGTTTGCATACTCTACTGCTCTTTCAATATTCTCAAGTCTCCCATGTTCCTTCTTCAGCAGAAGCACAAGATAAATAGTCTTGCTAATTGGTTGATTCAGTTTCTCATAACATCATCCTTACCAAATTCCTTGCTAAGTGAGTGGGAAAGAAATAAAGACTGCAAAATTCTTTCAATTTTCTTGCTTTGTCTGGGTGATGATCAAATATTCATGGAGAAAATGAAACACTTTCATGAGACTTAAAATTCAGAGTAAGTGGTTTTGAAACTACTGCCTAAGGACACGTTTTATAAAGCTTGGAAAAAATGGTCTGTCTATTCTTACCAGCTGTAATCTGTATGTGAGAAGTGTAGTGGGGCTACATTGAAAATCCTTTTCCCTCCCTTTCCACTTCACCAACAGCACAGCAGTTTAAAGAATGTGAAGGAATAAAGAATGTGAAGGCATTCCAAATTCACACTTGTTATGAGAAAGGTCAGGTAGCCATTTCTCCATTGCTGGTCTTGTGTATATTTGCATGGCCAGTATGGAGACCACATTTCAGCAGTGGTGTGAGAAAAACAAGGTGTTACCTCCATCCCCTACCAGGACAGCCTGAAACTGCAGTTTAACTTTGGAATGCCAACATTTCAGGTTTCCTTCCAAAGTGAGAATCTCCTGCTGCATTGCCAGCAGCTATGGACAATGCCACTCTTCACTGTATATAGCAGAATCTTGGATTATTTTTTTTTAGAACACTGTTTAGGTCAGAGAAGCATTTTTGGAGGTAGAATAGCCATGTCTGCATTATGTGAGAATTCTGAGCCACCTGCAATACCAGGAGAGAAATGAGATTCCCTTCCGCAAGTAAAAATAGATAAGCTGGTGTGGCTGAACTAGAAAGGCTGCTGGAAATCTGGGAAAAAAAGTGTTTCATGGCCTTATTTAATATCCACTGATATTCATGTGTTGCTTGTCAATTCTGATGGATATTTTATATGACCTGTATGACAACAATACAACCACCTGCCATGTTGATTACATGGCCTCTCAGGGGATTGTTTCTGCTCATTTACACCCTGCCTAGTCAGCTGTGGTTTTCATTCCCACTCTGCTCTCTTAATTGCAATTAATGCATTTGTGAGTAACACAGTTATTTCTTCTCATACTTTCCACTTTTGTATGAGGGGAGTTTTTGTGCTTCCTGCACCCACATAGGGACACCCCTTGCAGTTCGGGAGATTCCTTACTTTAAAAATATATCGACTAGTTTAATCAGGGGTGGCAATAAGTTATTCTTGTCTTCACTTCTTCAAAAAAGAAAAGAAAAGCTTTGCTTTTGATTCTTCCTCTTGTCTTTGTCAGTCACAGGCGGTCAGGGGGTGCCCCAGGTGAGCAGTTAGCTGCAGTTAACTTTGGAGGGCAGAAGTTGCTCCCTGGGTGTGACAGCAGCAATGTGCACATTCCCAGTGCTGGTGATGATGAAGGAAATGCTTCCTGCTCCAGGACTCGAAGCTTGGATGCTGACAGTGAGAGAGTGAATGAGCCAACTCACCTTGCAGAAGGCAGCCATCAGCACAGAGATGGCAGTTTACTGGGAAATGGCCATTTCATTTTCTGTGTTTGTGCTAGTAAAGGACCCTGTCAGCACACATTCACACACACAACTCTAAGTGCTACTGTCTTTGATCGATTACACTGCAAGGAGGCTGCTTGTAATTCTTTGTTTGTTCCAGTTTATATACTAGACTGTCTCTTGGTCACCTTATTATTCTGATCCTTGGGTGAATATTTGATACATAATCATATATTTTTAGAAATTATTTTATTTCCAGGCTCTTATGTTAAATCTAATTAATATTTATACTTTATTCAAATAAGGGATGATTTTTTCTTCTACATATTTGACCTTGTATAAGATAACAATCCTTTCTCTACTATAAAACTGGGATGTTTTCAATCTCCTCTTTCTTCACTGATCTAGATGCTAGCAGCAAGTTTTACAAGCTTTTGTTTTATTTCCCACTCCTCTTAGATGCTTCTACACAAATGTATTTCAAACAATTGGTTATGAACTATCTATATTATTCTGATCCATATGTCAGTGAAATTATATCAACAATATTTACTGCACTGAAAAGCTTTGAGAGCATCCAGCAGAACATCAGCTTGTCTGGTAATAACTTTGAAACAGAAATAGGTTACATTTTTTATAGCTTAAGAAAAAAAGGTTAATATTGATTTGAAAAATTCATACACAGCCTTTTTTTGTTTTTAGCATACTCAATAAAAGCAAGGAAGTGTGTGTTTGGGTCAGTTTTAAGAAAATGTGCAAATAATAGGAATAATACTGACCAGTCAGATTGTTCTGGCAGGTAGAAATATCTAAACCTCAACATCATTTGGTTACGTGTTTTTGTGTTGCAGAGATTGTTATGCTACAAGTTTTAAGAATTTCATGACACAATCAACTTTTCAAGCTGTCCTAGAGAAACAAACTCCAGCATAAAATTCAAGTACTGTAGGGACAGTTACATTTCTGCCATAGGTCAGCAACACTGTCAGGTTCAGAAAGTGAACTGGCAGTCACTCTGGTTTTACCCTGCATTTAGAAAAAGTTTTATTTGCCAGGGTGTGTGTGCTGTGTTTCTACTGTTACTGTTCTTTGCAAGTTTGCTCCTGTGCTTCATCAGGAAATTGAGGCAAAAAAGTGTTTCCAACTACATTATTCTGTGGCAGTGAAACTGTTGAAATGGTTCAATTTTAATGCAGGTGGGTAAAGATTTCATATCATTAACCATCTGTCCTCTTGATTCTTTGGTTATGGCTCACATGGCCTAAAACTTGAGATGACAGCATTGTTGGTGAGCATTTGGAAAGGAAGGCTGCTACTCCTACCCTTTTCAGTGAGCTACAGAAAGTTCTCTTTCTGACTTCCTGTGGAATATCAGCACAATTTGCACAAGACAGAAGAAAACAAAAACTTGAGATAAATAGCAAAATAGAACACAAATTAAGTGAAGTTTATTAATAGTACTATTAAGAAAAAAATACTAGAAATTTAAGTGCATACATGTTGTCTGTGTTCCTGGACTAGTGAAAGCATCTTTTATAGCAAAACTTACTTCCAGGCATAGCACAGAACTTTGCCCAGGAGAAAACATGAAAAAATATGTTCAGAGTTCTTAAAGCAGACAAACGATTTCTGACAGACTGGTGGGATATGCAGAGCAATAGTCTGATGAGCAGAGAAACCTGCCTTGGCATGATAATGATGTGTTTGCCTTGTGTAACTTGCACCATGGGGTGTAGAATGCACACCAAAACACACACCATTATAACAATTTTATGTTTTAGAAAATACACATGAAAAATATTCACACCATGAAGTTCTACATGAGGGCTGCAGCATCCTCCTTTTTTAAAAAATGACACTCTTAAACTTCTTACACTGTTTGTGCATGAATAACAGTTCAGGCAGAATGAGTACACGAGTCCTAATTCCACTTGACACCCACTTGAAATTTTAAAGCTCCTTCTCTATGGTGCAAAAATTAATGAGCATTTAATCAGAAACCCCTGAGAATATGGGGCAGGACTGTAAAGCTACAAATGAGAAGTATTCACTAACATTATATTGAGAAGAAAATCTGCTGGATATCAGCTATCAGGTTTTTTTCTTTATTTGTGAACAATTAACCAGGTAAATTTCTGGTTCTGAAGGCAGAAATATTCTGAAGAGCAGTGAAAATGTCTTCACAGGAGCTCGCAGTTAACAAGAAATTGTAAGTGTTTTACATTTAAATATAACTTAACTAAAAAACAACTCACTTTTTTTACTCAAACAGAGACAATAGCAGAATGACTAGTAGACCTTTCAGTGAAGAGTGACTAGCACCAGTCAGAAGGAATTTCTTTGTCAATACTAGTAATATTACCTCGACTATTTCAAATTATTAGGAAGTTAAATAATAGTTTGTTATGAAAAAAGAGCTGAAACATTGTTAAGAAAAATTACTAATTTGTTTGCATGTAGTTTGCTGCCTGTGGTTCTTGAAGGGTGTAGATTGAGGCCGCTGTCTCACCAGAGGGGTGTGTTCTCTGTGTGGCAGAACACGAGGATTTCAATTCTGCAACGCTAACAATGTAACTCACCTTTCCTGAGGTGAACAGTGCTTGTAGATATAATTACTGCACAAAGTGGGAGCTTCAAATAAAGATATAATCCCTGTTGATAAAGTGATTCATAACACTGTAAGTGAGTAGATGGCAAACCTAATTAGGCTGTTTCATAATGATCCCTTTCTGTATTTGCTGTTGCTTTCTGGGTCACTGTTCGGGAGACAAAAGCAGCTGTGACCACCATGTGATCCAGAACCTCCTAAGCCTTGCTCAGCTCTGCTCTGTGGCCCACTGCTGGTCCATGAAGTGTGTCATTGTCAGGCACCAGGAGCACCAAATTAACACTTGATACTGTTAAAGATGACTCCCAAAAAAAGGCAAAGGGTCATCCAGCTGATGACTGCTCGCCACAACATCAATCCACAGCTTCCGTCTTGTTCCAAACGTGATCCCAGCTGATCACCCAGAAATGCTGCTTGCTTGTACTCCTTGTTCAGCATGTGACAGCAGAGGCTGACAAAATGAGCATGTACAGTTTAAAAAGGAAAATATGGGATTGCAGTTAGATTGGGATTGCTCATTTAGAAACAGTGAAAATGGGAAGTCAGGGAAAAAAGTCTCAGGATCCTGACCTGGGAAAACCAAGGTTGTGTCCATGCTCTTGGCTGTGGTTCCAGGATGGACATATGTCTCTGTACATGTCACACCACATACCCCACTCACAATAAGCACAATATTAAACATTCTGTTTTACAATTATTTTATTTTTTATAAACTGCTTCATTAACTTCATCCATTTGAACAGGAAAGTTAAGTAAGAGGGTAAATTAAAGAGAAAAAACATTCAAACAGTCCCTATTCTTATTATAACTTTTAAAAGGATTTTCTTTTACACATTTTTAATCTGCTGTAATATATTATGATGTATTACTCTTCTTATGGATCACTGGTGGATAATCTTGTACTACTGCTGATTTACATCACTGCAAGCCATGCCAGTGTTTTTGTGACAATGTAAGGCAGAAGTCATTTGACTCACTTTCAGCTGGTGGAATTAAGAAAATTCATGCATATCCCTACGGTTCAGACCTTGAGAACTATTAATTGCCTTAAGATTAAGCTTAGGAACAGAGCAGAACACTTAATCTTCTAACAGGTCTAAATCTTATTTACCATTCAGCTACAAGCTCTTTATTAAAAAAAAAAAAAAGGTCTTCAGCAAGAGAAGCTTTTAATTGTAGAGATTTAACCCTTAACCAGATTCCTGGTTAGATTAAATCTGATCTAATAAGCTAATTGTTAAACAGCTGATGATGTGTGTCACATCTCTGTGGTCAGTTGCTTATGGTAGTGCTTGTACCATGTGCACCTAGGTTTGTGGTGCTGTCTAGGGTTGATCTGTACATGCCATATTCCCATTCATATTGTTTTTGTGAGATGCTTTTTAACCTTTGCAGCAGGGCACCCTTTCTTTCATACTTAGCATGGTGTAATTGAATAAAGTGCTTCCTCATACAGTCCGTGTCCATTGCAAACTGGCTGATCCTTCCTGCTTTGGATATCAAGGGTATTTTCCCTTTTTAAGATTGATGTTAGGAAGACCTGGCCTGGCATTTGTTAGTTTTCTGTGACAAAATATAAGATAGTCAAGGTGGAACTATCAGAGAAATTTTGGGCTCACATGAGTGGAGACAACCTCCAATGTATTGTTATAAAATAAATGTCTCTGCACCAAGAATAACATAACGCTTTGCATCTCCTCTGGCTGCTGTCCTCTCAAGGTAAAGATGTTCTTCCATGTAATTGTTGTGGAGAATAACCCTAAAATTCTGACTATGAAGGAAAATAAGAGCTTTACCAAACACAGAAAGCAGGAGAAGTTGGCTTCATGCCTATTGACAGATCACTGACTTTCAGTGCTGGCTTTGGCTACCTCTGTACCCTGTCAGCAGCCTGTGACACTGCTGCTTTCCCTGCCACTGCCAGTGTTTGAATTCACACACAAATTCAGATCATTCCTGCAAGGGAGTGATCCTTGGCTCCAGGTGACTCAACTCCCATGCCTGTGATCTGAGCAGGTTGAGCGTGAACAGGGACAAATCTGCTGCATCCCACTGGCCCCAGGTGCAGCCTTTCTGCGCTGGAGCTCATTCAGCTCGTAGAATACACAGTGACAAATTACTAAATGTCCCCTGTTTTTGAGAGGCATTCAAAATCAAAAGGGAGCAGGTGAGACCACTGCAGTCTGAAAGCGCCAGTTCCTTTTTCTTCTCTGAACACTGATAATAGCAATTGACTTGAGGGTGATAGCAACCGTCTCTGAAAATAAATGTGAAGCATTTTCCATTCATCTTCCTGTAATAACTAAAGGAAGCAGTTTTTTCAGAGTGTGTAGAAACCAAATGCAATTATTGCTTCCTTCCTAATACTGACCCAGCAGCCTAGAATTAGTCCCTGAAGAATCACAGGCAGGTTGAAAGCATCAGCTGAACACACCATCCCCACAGGCGGCTCACGGGACACGGAGCACCAGGAAGATCCCATCCCCATGGACACGGCTCACAGGAACACAAGCACTAACCACTAGCAGAAACGACGTGTTTGGAGCAGCTCGCTGCTGTCTAGATTTTTATTTCAAAACTGCTGATAAGAGATGACAAAGAAGGTGTTCTCCTGTCTCTGGTTCCCCCTCCAGAGCGGGAGGTTACAGCCCGAGCGCGGGGAAGGAGCTGAAAGGCTCTGGGAGCCTGTCCCGCTCACAGGCAGCTCTGCTGAGGCTTTCCGGGTCCCTGAGCTGCCCGTGCCCCGAGCAGCCCCGCCCGGCCGGGTCGGGCTGGGGAGGAGCGGGGGAAGCGAGGCCGGGAAGCGGCTGTGGCAGAGCAGGGAGCGGGCGCGGCGCGCCGGCCGCCGCCGGAGGGCAGCCTGGTGTATCCAAACCCCAAAAACTCCCTGGTTTAGAAGTCTCCAGACATGAACGGCTCCACGGAAAATGCTTCCATGAAATACTTGTTCCAAACCTTTAAATCTGCGCGTGGTTTTGCAGATAAACGCGCGGCCAGCACGGGGACATTAGCAGGTGCCCATACAGCCAGCGAGCGGCTCACGGGTATCGCTCCAGGGAAAATGCCAATCTTTATTCCTTCAATTTTCCTCAGAGGAGAAGGGAATTGCGGGTGAGGGGAAAGCTAATGTCTTTACAAACAAATTGGTGGGTGAAGGTATGGGTGTTAACGCCTTTGAACCGGGTTTTAATGTCTGTACTGTCTTTGGGCAGCAGGTTCGTTACCGGGCCCAGTCAGCCTGGCTGCTGAAACAGACGAGGGTCAGCACAAGCCTGAAGGTCTGCACTCTGAGGTAAAGTGACAGGTTCAAGGCGGGGATATGGGGTAGGCGGTTCGGGAAGGCTGTACCTTCCTAGTACCTCAGCCAGCGGGGAAAGGAAGAGGGCAACATGCGGCCGGGAGTGTGGGATAAAAGGAGGTTGCGCCCTCCGAAACCCCGAGAGAGAAACCCCTGCGGGCTGTGCCCTGGTGGACCCTCTTCTTTTATTCGAATAAAGTTGCAGGACTCCTCTGTCTCCTCTCCTTTTTGGACATAAACCCCTGGCGTTTGTGGATTTTCCTGACACGGGCCGGGCTCTGTTGCTGTGCTGTCTGCAGGAATAGGATCTGCAGACAGCCGGCTGCGTCCCCCAGGTGCACACCAGTGGGGACAGGAGCGCTGCCACTCAAAGGCTGAGACAGAAAATCGGGTGTAATGCTGAAGCTGAAACGGAAGGAGTAAAAGAAAAACTCACCACTCCCCAGTGTTTGACATTACACGTTTGGCTGTAATAGCAGATATATTAACCCTAAATTACACAGAAATGTCAAAGCAAAAACCCCATGAAAGCATCTAAAAGCATGTTTATTCCCTGACACTCTATTGCCTTTGAACTGTTATTCTATGTCTGTGTAGCTGTAATTTATGGATGTAAGAGAAAATTTCACAAAATCAGCACAGGAAGATAAAAAAGCTCTTCAGAGGAGCAAACATCTATTTTAAGAAAAAATTATTACCTTGTAGTAGGGAAAACTCTTCTTCAGATTTTTGTGTTTTAAGCATTTCCTGGTCTGACCAGCACCAGGGAAAAAACCAAAACAAAATAGTTTTTTGAGTCCCAGGCTTTGCAATCAGCCAGTGGTGCCACCTACATGTGTGGGTTTCAGAATTCCTCTGGTCTGGAGGATGCTGGTGCAGGTCAGAGATGGCACAGGTGCCCCTTCCGCAGCTCATGCTGTACCACAGACCTGAGAGAGGAGGGAAATCTTTTTGTACTGCATGAAAACAGCAGCTGATCAAATCATCCACCTGCAAATTACTTTAGGAGAAAACAAATCATGTGATGACTCCATTGAAAACAGCAAAGGGAAGTTGGTTTCGTTACCATTCAGGAAGGTGTCAAGGGATGGCCTTCTGTGAAGAGGCTTTATGACACCCCTTAGGTGTGTTTTTGTCTGATCCTTATTGCATCGACTAAGACTTTGTAGGGAATTCAGCTTTAAAAAGTAGCTACCCAATGTGCACACTTTCATGGTGTCTGTAATTGGAAGACTAAAATAAAAACCTATAATGTATTCAAGGATACAATATTCAACAGGGTTAGAACAGCCTATCCCTTAATACCTTTTGTGCAAATTTAGATCTGGATTAGGCTTAGGAGCAGAGCAGTAAGATTTGAGGATGAACATAAAGGCTGTGGGTTAACTTGGATGAAGTGTAATTCTAAGATGGTGTTCTCACAAGACTTTGGTCATAAATGTTACAAGCCTTGTGAGGCCTGGGGTGTGCAGAGGAAGGATATACCCTTATTTATACTGGAAAATATCCTTTCCTGTTTGGGATCCAACCTAGAACTTATATCCCAGGTATAAATTTGCATGCAAAATCCCTTAACTTTTGTTGTTATGGTTTCCTAAGTTCTTCTATAATTTATCAGTAGACATCTAGACTATAACACCTCATACATTTTCCATGACATCTAAAAAGCTAAATTTCCCAGTAGTTTAAATTATTTTCTATTCCAAGCACAGGTAAAAGATTTTTTTTCCTGTTGTCTTTCATTAGATTCTGCACAAAGCCTGGTTAACTAGGTGGAGTATATGAGTGAAGTTTGTGATTGCTTCTTATGCTGCAAGACTTTTTGTGATTGCAGGTGTTTTCAGGAGTTTAAATAATAAGGCTTAGTCATAAGATGTTCAGTAAATAAGATGAATTAAAAAATTTCAGCATCCAAACAGGTCTGTGTCACCACCAGACAAACAGCAATTTCCCATGTTCACAGCTGCAGGGACTTGGCAAAGGAACTGCACTTCTGATATTCTACAAGCCAACCCAAAAGCCAGATGGAAAGGCAGGAGGAGATCTGGAAACTCCTGGATGACAAACTGTCTTGTCACAAACACCCTTGCAATGCATTTTAAAACTGAAAGTCTGGACATGGCTAACAGCATCAAAAGCTGGGATTCTCCTGAGATCCCTTGTAGCCACAGTAGTTCCTAGCTGCAGCCATTGGAGTCAAGGTGATGCTTGGAGCTGAACTCATGGAAGTGAAGTTCAAGTAGCACCTGAAGATATTCATTCTAGTTGTAGAATGTGGATGTAACACAAAATTGCATAATAATCTTGGATAAAAGCATAGCTAGATAAATTGCAGCACTAGCAGGCCTTTTGATTAACAGGACAAGAGGTTCTCTCTGACAGACTGCAGGGCAAGGATCTCTCCTTGTCGTCTGTTTCCTCCCTGCTGGTGGTTTTGACTAATTCTCATTGGGCCCATCCAGTCTGAGGATTTTTTCCAGTTCTTATTTTCTGTAGAAGAGGTAGAGATTTACCAGATATTTGATTGCTGAATTTAACTGGAAGATACAGACAGCTCTAGCTTAGGAGCCTTCCTGAGAAACCTTTGGAAAAAACCACACTCCAGATAGGGAGTTCCTACATGTGCAGTATGGGAATATGAACACCACAAAGCCTGGGATCTGCTGGGGTGTCTCACCCACAATTCTGCCCTTACATGACACTTGTCCCTCCTGTCTCCCACATTTCCATTCTGATACTGGTGCTGTCTCCAAGAGCCCATGGAAGCAAATCCACAGGGACCCCCATCAGGCTCCCTCTTGCTGGACTGGGGAGGGTCAGGGTCAGCACATGTGTTGGGATTTGGGAAGCTGGGAGGTAGACACAGGCTATGCTCCTTCCCAGCCTCTTTGGGTGAGTATCTGGCATCTGTACTCAGGAAAGGGAATTTACAGCTGAGTGAATAAATAAAATTGTGAAGATCTGCCACACAGTCAGCATTTGTGGGATTCTGGCTCCTGAATGTCTCTCTGATCCTTTGGACTGGGATGTTTCCTTCGTAGCCATCAAACAGGCTTGGGCTGGGATGAAGAGAGAAATCAAGCAGCCTCTGCTTTTGCTTGCATGCAGTGCTGGGGGTTGGCTCAATGCACTCCTTTACTTAGGAAGAGACAGACTTTGCTAAGTTTAAATTCAGAAAACAAACCTTTCTGTAAATGCTTTCTCCTCCCACTGGAGCTGAAAAAACAGCAAAAGACCAACTGAAGTAAAGTTTAATTTGGCAAAAATAGGGAAAATAGCTATTATTTATTCATTAGCTTAAGCAGTGAATAACAGCACAGAACTAAAAGTGTGAATGACAAGAATAACACAGTGATTCCCATATAGAGCCACAAAATCTTGATGTAGGCAGAAAGACTAGTTTGATGTGACACTGATGTAGACAGGTAATTCCAAACAGTTGGTGTGTATTATCTTAAATGCCATTAAAGTAATCAGTTGTGAAGGTACTAGAGACTTAAATTTTCAAATATCCCTGGATGACTTGAATATAATGCTATGGATCTGAAGTGAAATCTTCCTTTAATGGATTTAAATCCATCACACAATATTTGAAGTCTTGAAAAAGAATAATTTTCAGGATTCTGACAGACATAATGTGAGTTCTTTTAGGCTTAGAGGTAAGTATTAATAATACAGCTGAATGAATGGCTTCCTCTTACTTTTCTGTGATTGATATATAAAAGAGAAATTTCATAATAATTTTGTGTCTTCAGCCTTTATCTTTGATTCCCTAAGTAAAAAAACCCATAAACATAACACCAAAGACCTTTTCTGTTTCTTTTAAAATGTCACATATGTAATTATTTGACTGTAAATACAGGCTCTTAATGTCTAAAGAGGAAACCTAAAGAAAGAGGTTAACTGAAAAAACTTCCATTTAAAAAAGTGTGAGTTAGTTTAGAATGTGAGTTGTTTCAAATGTATCAGTTGAACGACTTCAATAAGGGAGTGATTTTTGGATACCTTGGGTTTGCACAGCATTACAATATATATCATTCTCCCCATGCTTTGTTATGCACTGCAGACTCAGTGAGTTCCTTACTGCAAGTCCTCTGTACAGATGTGCTTTTAGACCTGCAGATAATCTCCTTCATTAAAAATATTGGTTTTGAGATTAGAAAAATGCTCTTTTCCTGATCTTCACAGCCCTAAGGAGGCAAGCCTTCATTGACAAGCTTTATTAAATCCAGATTCTTCTTATTTTTAGAATGGTACAACTGAAGAGGCACATTGTTGTGTGCATTATTTTGAGCTTCACTAATTGCTTCAGTCTGGAAATACTGGTGTTAATGTACAGCAAACATCCATGCATATTGGACAGCAGTTTTACCATGGGGAGAGACACACAAATGAAGTAGAAAACAAACACACCAGGAATTAACTCCTGGGATTTCTTGAAAGAAAAGGCATTGATAACCAACAGAGGGTGTTTCAACCTGTTAATGAGCAGATGTAGCTGGCAATCTTTCCTACCTTGCTCTTTAAATAAATCATTATATAGGTAAAGCCCAATTTCTGATGTGCCTTTGGTGAGTTGGTCGTGAAACATGCACAGAAGAAAGCAGTCCATGCTGCACCATTCATTAGGCTTCTTTAATGGTTATTTATGTGTATGTCAGAAATGTGTGGTGCTGGTGAGAACGGAATACCTGAACAGCTGTAAAGGCAAAACAGTATTTTGGAAGTTGTGCTGTTCGTTCCTGCTCATTACCCTCAGGTACAGATATTGTCTGGGTGCCCATTTTGAGGACTTGATATAAAAACTGCAAGTGACAATTTTTTTTTGGCAATGCCTTCATATTATTTTCTTCATATGAATTTAAAGAAGGCTTTTGATTTTGTCACATGTACTTGCCTGAAGTATGGGTATTTCCACACATGATGAGTCAAAGATATGATTTAATGATGTGAGTTTGAATTGTGCTGTGTTTTATTTAATCTCCTTTTACATTTGGGGAGCTCTGAAGATCCAGGCATTGTGAAAACATTTATCTAAGTCTTAATCTTTTTATTTGATCCACAATGCTTCATATGAAAGCAGCTCAAGGACTTTCAACAAGAGCAAAAAATCACAATGGACCATTTCAACAGTCAAATTGAAAAACATCTGATTTTGATATTATGATTCTTTGGAAATCAAAATACTTAGATGTAAAAATTTACTATTTTGTATTACTATTTTGTATATTTTGTTTAATTATTCAGCCACATTCATATAATTTTAAAAAGAGAATGCAGAAAGATTTTGAGATCTCACCAGTGAAGCTGTTAACCTGACATGCACTGAGCAATCCTGGAGCTTAGCAGGAATGCCAGTCCAGGAAACAGATACAGGATATTTTAGGTGGGGAGCCACAGTTCTTCAAGCACTTAAGGAATTATGTGCAAAATTATGTTGCTCAACTATCCTTGTGCCTGGTGACAGATGTATTTAAGTTCTCAGTGATTTTTTCGTTCAAAAGATGAAACTTTTGGAGTTCCAGTTTTGTAGTGAAGATTTTCCTTTTATGATTTTTCTTTCCTCAAGAAAGGTTGCTTGTAAGATTGTGTTGCAGAGGGCTATCAGTATTCATTTACAATTGCATTAATTCATTTGTAACCAAAACAAATTAAGAAATGTAGCATATGTGGATAGTCATTAGAAAGAAGTATTCCCTGACACCAAAAAGGAAGTAGCGAGATGAATTGCTTATATTTGAGCAAGATCCAAGACAGTTTTAGGGAAATTGAGAAGGTCTCATAAGATATTAATCAGAAAAATATCACTAATGCTAAACAAACACCAGAAAAAGCAGCATATTCTCAAAAATACACAGTATTTTATATACACTAGGAATACTTAACTTTTATGATTGTATTCCTAAATTCCGGTCAGGCTGAGCTTCAAAAAGTGGGATAGGTCAGAAATATTAAATACTGTGAAAACAAATTTCTCATCCTACAAGTTTTGGCTCCTTATTCCTAAAGCAAGCAAGGGAGAAAACCCAGAGATCTGTGGCTTAGAAAAGCTGCTTTTAAAAGAACTTTAAGAGCTAAGAAGAGACTCAGTGTCACATACTGAGAAGCCCAGACTTAGTGGAGCCTGTAAAAGTCAACTCATGAACTGTGCCATGAAATGTCCTTAGTGCCATCAATACACAGGCTTTGGGTTATGTGCACGTGGCCAGTAGAGAGAAGGACAAAATGGTGAAGTTGTATTTCATATCCTCTCTAGGCAACTGTGATAAAGTCAAGTCATATTTGTAGATTCAAGCAAGAGGAACAGGACTGATAATTCTGAATCATAGATGATTCAGAGTTTTGGACTTGTATTTATACAAGTGTTAAGGTGTAAAATTCATGTGGTTTTGTACTGATGGAGGGGATGTACCACACACATGCAAACACATAATCTTAAATAGGTAAATTACTGCATTCCACCACTGCAGTTGCAATTACATGATCTTACACCTACATATTGCTTTCCAGCAGTGAAGAAATGTCCAAATATGAATAAACCTCCTTCTATGCAAGGACATTACTCTCATACTGTGCTCCTTTCCAAACTGATATAGATTGGCATATGAAATGCACAGGCATGTTCAGTGAGAGAGTGAGAGAAAATTTCCTGACATTTTTGCATCTGAAATGGATGAATTCTCTGTTGCTCTGTTTTTCTCCACAAAATATTCTGACATCAAGGCTGTATGGTTTGTGCATAGCAGCACAAATGCCATTATCATGTTGATTGAGGTAAAGGGCAGAAGTGTTGGTCATGGCAATGCAGAAGAGAAGAGAAATTTCTTACAGCAAAACTAAAGCTTCAATCAATTTAAATGAAAGAAACCTCTGTACTATCCAGGGTGGAGGTACTCTCACAAAATCTGGGATCTTATAGTAAAGATCAGCATAGGGGAAAAAAGTGGAATGGGGGAGAGAATAAATCAGCAGAAAAGAGAAAACTGGCCTGGAAAAAAATCCAAATAGAGCAGAGGAGAAACATGAAAAGCAAACCAACCCCTTTGTTTCAGACTTAGCAAAGCCTCAGTGTGGATTGCAGCTTGAAGTTAAAGAACCCCACAACCTCAAGTTGCTCATGTCAGAAAGCACCCGAGCACAGTTTCAACCCTCTCTTGCCAACATGTATCATTGGTTTTATCTGGGCTGCTACAGCCTTTTCTTTTCTGACCTTTCGGGGCCCTTTATGGTCCATTCCAAACAGCTCCATTTTCTGTTTTTCTTTCTCACACCCCACCCGTCTCTGCTTTTCACTGGCTCTGAGAATTCCTTTAGCCTCTGTTCATACCTACTGCACTGCTCCAGATCTTCCTGTCCAGCTCCTTCCTATGTATGATCCTGGTCTCTACATTAACCTTTTCCCTTTCTTTGCTTTTTCAGGGTCTTGTGTTCTGTTAGCACCCCTTTTCCATAAAATGCATTCGTAGTGTCCTGCCCTCCTCTTAACACAGTCCTTGTGCTGGACTTAATGTGACTTTCCTTCAGTTTTGGGGCTTTTTGAGACTCCTGACAAAGAAATTTACCTCCCTTTACTTCAGTTTTCACAGCTGTAATATGGTGATACTATCATTGACTTCCTTTGTAAGATGTTTGCAAATCTACTGGTGAAGCTCTGCATAACAGGTGAATATTATTTCTATTGAAATCAATAGGCACTAAGGTGAGCAGTGGGTATCTCTTTAATGTAAGATCCTGTTTGATCTTCCCCTGTCCAGCTGAGACAAAGAATGTGCATGCTGTGTATCAAGTGCAGGCTGCAGCCTGAGCTCCAGCTCAAATTTATTTATAATACACAGTCTGTACATGATTTCAAGGTTATATCATTGGCTTGAAAACCCAGGATCTTGTCTTAAGGAAGGATTGTGAGCTGCATTTGTGGCTCCCTTCCTGCCATGGGCACAGGTACACAAGAAAGAGCGAGGGCAGGTGCAGGAACTCCCATCACTGGTCTGATGGACACATGGAAGGACATTGTTAAGTGCATGTTAAGCTTTCTACAGGTGCTAACTAAAACAGATGGTCATGGCTTTCCTTAAAATTTTCTCAAAAGTCCTTTCTCTCTATGTTGAGAATAAGCAAGAGCAATTCTCCCCAGAAGGTGAAGTTCAAAGCTGCTCTTTCTGAAAACAGACGTTTAGAAAGAAAATGACACATCAGTTTTGGCTCTGGCATCTTGTGAGCATTTCTAGGTGTCTTTCAAGTTACCCTTTTGTGAAACAAACAATACAGGTAAGAAGAGAGCTGGCATACACTTATCCTGCATTAAAATGAAGGTTCTATTGAAATTATTTCAGAGAGCTTTTTGGTTTTACATGAATCATGAGCAGTAGGCTTTTCTTAGTGGAAACATCTTAAACTTTTACCTTGTGAAACCCTTATTGCCAACTTCCCATTAGTTTTATATATAGGAGAATAATATGATGTTTCATTAGATACTGAAATACAAGATGTTCTGAAAAGGATAGGAAATATTGCATGGAAACCTGTGTTCCATAAACAGTGGTTAAGTTTTTCTGAACCTGTGAATGCTAAGTGTTACACATTGGTATTGTATAGGAATTGGTGTGGTTACACAATCTCTCAAGGGCATTTTCACACCCAGATTTTAGTGTTTATGGTATGATCATAAACAATCTGTCGATCAGTCATCTGTCAGTTAGTTATATATCAATGGATGTAGTGCTGTGTATTTTTATCTTTCCTTGTTTGCTTGTGTGGGTTGCTTTTCTTGAATTCATTTAATACTGACATTTTTACAAGAAACCATTGTGCTCGAATCTTCTAGGGATCTTTGGCAGGACTGATCACCTACAATCCCTGTCTCCCTTTATTTGTACCCACTTATTCCCATGATTTGAACAAGCCTGTTGGTAAGAGTGCTTTAGAGTTTAGAACTATGCTGAATGTGCAAACTCCCACTGTCCTGAGATGGACTCATTTCATTAGGTCTCCCTTAATTTCTTCTTCAGTGCTACTTTCTTTTTTCCTTCCACAATAACTTAATGTATAAAACTTAAAAGGTCTGCAGACACTGAGAAATGAAAAGGAGAGTGATTCATCTTGGCTGTGGACTGAACAATAGATTTCATCACTGTCACTGCTGAGCAGAGTTCCTTGTCTGTTCCTGACATGATAACAGTCAGCTGCACTACCAGCCTCCAGTGCCCCAGGAGGGAAGCTGACTGCCAGCTCTGACTGTGGAATTTATTTTTTTTTGGTAGCACCACAGAATAGAATCTAAAGCTGTGTCTATACTGGCAAACAAAAATTTAAAACTATTTGAATATTCGCTATTTCTATTTCCAGTGTAGACTTTATACAGAGATGAGAATATTTCTGGACATTCTTAATTAATCCATGGACCATATAAGAAAAGTAAAACTTGGGTAGCTGCTGGCTTGGTCTGCTCAGTGTTTAGTCCTTCCCAGGCCTGATCTGTGTGACCCAACCAGAGAGAGCTGGGGCCTCTTGTTAAGGCAGAGGGGCTGTTTATGTTTCCTTGGGGCAGTGTTGGTGAGTTTGACAGTGCCATAATCAACAGGTTGTGTGAGTGGTGGGCAAATGGGGTTTGGTAAGAGAGCTCAGAGGGCTCAGATCTGCACTTGCCCAGCAAGGCAGGTACTGCCCAAACGCCTGTGCCTACTTAGGGTGGTCACTAGGTTGAACCCTATCTCTAATCTGCCATTCTCTGAGGTAGCCTCTTCCTACCATTCCTCTTGACGAAGGAACATACCATTTTCTCTCTTCTGGTGCGTACCCAGGTAAATCTGTTTTCATCTCAGTTCTACTTTCTCCAAGAGCAATGACTGTATAGTTTCTTTAAAGAGTAGTGTTCACTCCAGTGCAAGCTCTGTGCCCGAGCCAGGAAGAACACACAGAGCTTGCTTTAAGGTTTTCCTTTAGTCATACCATTCCCTGAACCTGAGGAAGAGACAGCTCCTTTGGGAACTCTCCTGGAATCTCTCCTCTGTCAACAAGCTGACCTCCATCCTCTCTTCCTAGGAGATGTCTCAATTTGCTGGTGTTCAACCTCACACTTCTGCCTTTGACAAATCCATTTGTGGAAGTGGAAATGGGCTCCTTGACTGTCATCCTCCACCTGCATCCTGGACATCTGCTCTGTTGCTTTTGTCTTTGCTCTTCCTCCTACTACAACACAGTCACACAGGGGATTGTCACCATCTGCCCTAGTTGGTTACTTGCCACTAAATAGTGTGTAAATAATATTTTATTAGGTAAAAATAATGAAAGCATCATTTACTTTTGCAAACAAGCAGTTTACTTTATTGACAGTAGAGGGGCATGTACCAAGGTGATGGAAATTCCTAACTTTTTATAGTGAACTGCTTCTTGGAAAAGGGAGAAAACTTACTCTGAAGTGGAGATAAGAAAAATCATTGTCTGAATTGATACCATCTGAAGTCTAAGGATGGTAACTGCATAGACAGAGGTCTCCAGATTCATTTCTTGTACATCCAGTAGAGTTAATCTAAGAGTGGCATTATTTTGGACTGGTGCAGTGTTGATGTAAGAAAACCACTGTGAAAGAAAGGAATTATTTTTTTTTAGTATCAGGACTGAGCACAGAAGTACCTCAGCAGAAGATACAAAAATGTCTGTTTGCACTTGATAAGCAGTAAATCACTTTATTTGAAACATTTTCCATGCAATATGTCACTATTGTCTTTGCAAGGTACTTCTTGTATGTGTGTGCTCCAGTCTCACCATGCTATACACTGTCCAAATATAAAAAAGAGTAAAAGCTATCCTCAAACAGTTGAAAATCTAAGTGAAAGGCGAACATAAAGATAAAGCAAATAGATAAAGGGAAGAGTGGAAGATGTAGGGAGTACAAATGGTTTGAGAGAGTGAATCTTAGCCTTGTGACTAGTTCCTGCAAGAAATGTAGAGATCATGCTGGTATGGAGTTTTATGAATCATTTCGATAAAGCTGTTATCAAAGAACGAATCAAAATAGTTCCTGTTAAGAAAAACATTATCTTTGCAGTCTATTAGAATTCTTTCATTACTTGAAGACAGGAAATCTTGTAGCTACAATAGTAAATACAGTTTATGTGGATAAAGTCACTCAAAAAAAAATTATCTCAGTATAAGAAGGAAGTTCTCTTGTGGATTAGGGCGCTCTAAGAAGGTGAGAAATAAGGACTTGAGAAAAAGATTAATAGTTGAGCAATGTAAAGATCCATACTGGAACTTGTGAAAATTGCCTGGAAAGGCAATAAACAGCTTTTTTTTTTGTTGTTGCTGACAAGGTGAAATTACATGGGCCTTGTTAACTCCAAGAGATACGAGGAATGCAGAAGGATCAAATGGTGATCGAGCACTCAGTAATAAATGACAGGTGAGCTTCAGGGTAGACAGCTGATGGTAACTGATGCTGAAGAGACAATTGGAACTAATCATACTGCCTGATAGATTCTAAATTAGCTGTAACAACTCCGAGAAAAATACTTGGTCATTGCAGGGAACAGCACTGAGAAGGCTGCAGTTCAGTGCAGTCTAGAAAGAAATTGAGATGTTAGATTGTATTAAGACAAAACAAGTATCATTACAAGAATTTATAGTACACCTTTGCCTGTATTAAAGTGTTCAATCTCAGCATTCTGTCTCAAAGAGCACATGAAATAATAGAAAAGGTCCTAAAGAGAGCAACTGAAATGATGAAAAAATATCAAAACATTGCTGAAGAAGTAAATGTCAGGATATTTGAAGACAGTGTTAACGGGAAATTAATATGGGAAAATGTAATAGATGAATGATAGTGAGGTGAGTCCTCTTTTGTCTGTTTAAAATGAAGTGAAAAGGATGCTTCAATTAACTTTACCAAAGTGTAGTTAAAAGGCAGCAGACTCAAAATAATGAGCAGAGCAAATGGAACACTCTGCTAACTGAATAATCCAAATGTTCTCTTTCTTAACACTTCACTGAGAGAAAGAAGAGCTGAGATGTTCAGAGTTGGATGCTCCTCACTGGCTGCTGCTCTTACTGACGTGTGGCCACTCTGGGCTTTCCAGGGCTCTTGGCACCCCAAGGTACAGCTGGTCAGCAAAGAGCCACAGCTGGCCCCTCCAGGAATGGTTTCTGATCCTGTTTTTCAGGACCAGACTTAAAATTGTGCCTTTTCCAGCCTCTGACTGACTGAGCCCCGAGTACTCTCGTGGATGCAGCGCTCTCTGTACAGGTGAGCAAACAGCCACTGACACTGCCCAGGTGCAGGATCCCTTTCTGGCATCCTACACTTGAGAACTCAAACTACTGCTCATTTCTGCCTTTCTGCCTTCAGGCCCTTAGATGTTGTATCAAGGATCCTGTCATGAGCACTTGAGCAGGTTAATTACCTTTCACCCTGCAAAGCTTCATTATCACTGCCATCTGTTTAGTGAATAATTTATCTAGACTAACTCTGGTATAAATTTCTTCCATTATGTACCTTAGATATTTTGTGTAAACTTTTAAAATGGGCAGATAGATGACAGCAAAATGATCAGAATATATAGAATCTGTCATTCACTCCCTCAAACATGTCATTGCTCCAATTGCATAACTGCAGCAATTGCAATATTTTCCCTTTTTAGGAAAGGGAATTTTTTTGGCCTGTGTACCATTTTTTAGCCTTAAATTGACAGCTGATTTTTGGTAGCTCAAGGGTGACTCATTTTCTGAAGTTCAACTACAATAACTCTGGAAATTTTCCCCTTTAATATAAATTTAAAAACAAATAAACATAGTAATATTTCTGGTTTTTTTCTTAGATTTTCATGGGCAGAACAAGCATGCTTTTACTGGAGGTTTGAAAAATAACATGGGTAAGACAAGGGCACCAGACTGGATTGGAAGATATTCTGAGAGATCCTTCAGCCCTCTGAAGTCATTCCTGGCTGAGTTTGTCTAATTTGTCCTTAAATATTCCTGTCTGAAATTTAAACATATGAGCAGACTGGGCAGTAAGGGTAACCTCTTGCAAAACTTCCCTGTTAGACGATGACTGTTGTTGTGTCTCCTTGAGTCTTGGCTGAGTTAAACCCAATTCTCTCAACCTCTCCTCTCACAAGGTGTTTTCAAACCTTTGATTGTTCCTGCTGCTCTCAGCTGACTCGTTTCTTCCTGGAAGTTTGGTGAATTAAACTCCCCACAGTGCTCCAGCCTAAGGCTGTGACCTGCTGAGGGCTCCTTCAAATGTCCTACATGTGACATCTTCATCACACGCCCTTGTAGGAGGGTAATTTTATTAGCAGAAATACTGACTCATATTCTGCTGGTAATTCTTTATCGTCCACATCTTTTTTTCCCAAATTAACTGTGTTATTAGGTGTTCCCCATGTTTTATGTGCACAGCTGATGATTTCTACATAAGTACAGTATATTGCACTTGTTTTCCCTGAATTGTATCTTATTTGTATCTTCAGTTTGTTTAGATAAGTTTTGAATTTTAATCCTGTCCTCAACAGTCCCTATGCATCCTGCCAGCTAGATATTATCTGCAAATTTAATTACTGTGTGTTTTATTCCATCATTGAAGTCATTCATAAAAATGCTGAATAGCACCGAGCTCAGCTTAGGCTCTTGCAGGAGCTTTGCTCAACGCATCGTTTCCTTTTGGCAGTTAACCAACAAATTTACATTTTTTTAGTACTTGTACAATAACTTCATCGAGATTGTGCCAGCTTAGCTCATTTTTGACAATATCACAAGAGATTCTGTAAAAAGCTTTTCTGAGGTTAATCTAAAACTAATCCTCAGCTCAGAAGCCTATTAACCTGTCCTAGAAACAAGTCAGGCTGACTTTTAGGGAGCTTGCTATTTTATTGGTTGCCTTTTTCTGTTGTTAGACACTTGTCTGCCCCTCTGACTTCAAAGGTAAATCACAAATGGATCTAGGTTTGAATAAAACCAGCACAAAACATTTCTGTTGCTTGATTTCTTTCCCCAGACTGTCTCTACCTATTTATTGCTAATGTACTTAGGAAGTATTCTCATGTTGCTATTTCCTTGTGTATTTATAGTTGTGCTTTTGCTTTTGTATTTTGCCTCTTTGCTCCTGCAACCACATCAAGATATTAAATAGGAGGCTTTTATTTCAAAGCTGAGCCATTTTTCATCTTTAATAAGATGACCTAATGGTCAGGGCTAGCCTGTGCTTTCCAAGCAGACTGGTCACAGTTTCCTGCATTGTGTGCCTTTGCATATTTTCCAGTCTATATACACTGGATACTGACTCCATTAAAAACACACAGTGTAAGCTCTTCTGGTGTGTCACTCCTGTACATTCCTTCCTGTTCGTGTTCAAAGAAATAAACTCAGCTGTAAGAGAGCTGATTTCCACTGGTTATAATAATTTTTGGTTTAGATGGCCGGTTTCTTTCTCTTTCTGATGCAGCAAATAGTTGGTGATAATTAGAAACAAAAGAGCTGGTGTGTACACTCATTGTAAACAAAGCATATTTTGCTGCAATGGGGGTGATTAGACATGAGCTGTCAGCATGTTCCCATGTTCTACAGTTAACTGTGCATTAAAAATAATAATGGGAATAATCACTTCTATTATACAGAGCAGAGCTACTTTGCAGTCCCTACCTAATGTACTGTGGAAACGTAGCCCCTACCTGGGGCAGGTGACAATTGAAGAGCACAGAGCATGCCAGCTAAGTCTGGGAAAGGGAAAATGTCTGCAAAACCTCACAGAGGAATTAAAAAGAAACAGGAAATTTTCTTACAGCCCAAGACAGGACAAACAGTTCTGTTAATTGACTGGCCAGGGATTGGGGGGACATTCTTTCCTGTCTGTGGGTTATGTGGGTAAAGATTTAGTGTCTGCATTCTGGCCCACAAAGGTAATTTCACATATGGCTGTCCCCAACAGCCAAAGAAGTTATCTAGTCTCTATAACACAAGCATAAACTTCTTTTAATATTCCTCTCTATTGACATTTAACCAGGCTGTTTGCAGCACAGAAATGATGTGACTTACAAATCAACTCTGAATGAGGTAATGTGGACCTTTTCAAAAGACCTGATTAGGGCGCATTGTGAGTCTGTTTGAGATGAATCTGTTTGTTTGTTTGTGTTCACTTTCTGTTGTACTTTGCTGGCAGTAATACTCATAAGCAATAATAGCTGATTTTTCTCTATGATCATTTGCGTAAGAAGTTAGATGAGAAAAATGGTATTGCCCAGTGATCTGTGCACCATCATCATCATCTGTGCATCTCATCAGCATTAGCCATGGAGCTTGCACTCTGAGCTGTAATACCAAGGAAAGGAAGGAGAGAATAGAGCTGAGCTGTGATTAGCAATTCTGAAAGATGGGGTCTGATTGGGAAATCCCTGCCCACAGGAATGATTGAACTCATTCTCCCTCAGAGCAGAAGCTGCTCCTGGTAGTGATATGGATGTCGTGTGCTGTAACTTGGACTGAGGCCATCCCTTCTCCTCTGAAAGGTCACCAAAGAGCCATCAAGTAGCAGCAGCTTTCAGCTTCATGTCAGAAGTAGTTTGCCAGTCACAAGGCAGCACTTCACAAAGTTTTAAATTCACCCTGTTACATCAAGAGCAATGTAATAAGCTGTGGTAGTCACACAGGACACGAACTATCCTTTTGGATAGCACTTAATGTATGCTTTGTCATCCCTGAAACTCCACAGTCTTGTATTGTACTGTTATACTTAAGGAAGAATATGTACCTGGTGAATCACTCCTACTAAATCTGATTTACTTGTGGCAAAGCCTAAAACAAACAGCCCAACACATTCACAGAAGTGAGATGTACAGCTCTCCCTTTGCTATTCCACACACAGGGTAATGACAATGGAAATAACAGCCAAGGGTACCAGGACACCTTGAGGAAAATGACTGCTTGTAATCGTGCCTGACCTCTATCTGTCACCCGTCCTTTATTCGTGGTCTGTACAACAGTGGAACCAATGCACATTATTGAAAAACAAAACCAATTCTGTACCTACTGAATGATAGACAGGGCATGTTATTTTTCAGGTCTCCTGTCTTGCTTTCTACCACCTTTCTCTTACTACCAAAAACAGGGCAAAAGGAAACATTTATTTGTTTAAAAATGTCTGCCTTGCATTTCTCTTCTGATAACAAAAAAACCCCAGTGTTCCTATACTATTATTTATTACTGTGCATTGTCTGCTAAGGCTATGTTTTCTATCATGGGATTCAAATTGCTTCTTGTGCCATCAGCATTTTCCTTTTTCACATTTCTTTCAAGGCAAAATAGAAAATCTATTTCTCTGCAGTAGCAACACTGATCTGGGAAAACTTTATTTAGGGTGAAAGGGAAAATAATGGAGTCAGAATAAGCATCTACACTAAAAGTCTATTTAGAACATCAAACCCCAATGTATTCAAAAGACAGAATTGTATCTGCTTTAAATTAAGCTCAAGAAGATACAGAAACATAGTGTGTAATGACCACCAACCTGCCTATTTGCATTGCAAATTAAAAAATCTGAAGATGTAGTAATGAGGAGTTGAGATGAAAAGACAATGTTTTTATGGCAGACAGTATATTTATTTTGCAGAAAAACCATGGAGGCAGTGCCACTCTTGTAATGATAAAACCTGGAGCACATTTAAAACTTAACAAATGCATTTCCATCCAGGGTTATTGCACAGGAGACCACATAAATAAAAATTCATACACTGCTTTCTTAATTCACACATACAGTTACATTTAATGACACCAGGACTTCCAACATGAGTAAAACCAGCAGGGTCTGGCCCATAAAAATTATTCTTGTTTGCAGCCTGCCTGTTTTCTACAGCTTAGCACTAAGACATCCTTTACTGTCTTTGCAGCAGCAGCAGCAGCAGCAGCAGCTCTGATTTAAGGAGATGCTGACTTCTAGCCTCCAGCTCCTCATTCCCCTTCCATGGTACCTCCTCAGCTGTGTCAACACAAGTCTTGGTGGGGCCATTAGACCAACCAAATGTGGGGAAAAAAAATTACAGCCAGTACCCTGTGCTTATTCCACCCAAAATGGCAATGCAGAAGGAGAGAAGATCTGGGAAGTTTAACAAGTGTAGCTCATCCAAAGGTAAATAAAAGCAGCCATTAGGCAATGACAGATAGAGAAACAGGGTCTGGTTTTGTGTGCCAGACCTCTCCTCTAGTGCAGTGAATCTTTTAGTGATTCAGTGGTCAAGAAAGAAGGGACTATGAAGGCTAATTATTTAGTTCAAAAAGCAATATTAAAATGTACTTATTCCATCATCTTCTGAATGTTAGAGTGAGCCTGTGCATAATGGTAGCATTTACAAAATTTAGCTGTTACAGGAACTGACAGGCTTATGTTGGACAGCTTAAACTTTCAAGTTATCCCCTTTTTGCAGGTAATGAGGAATGATAAGAAATTCTGTCTACAGTGCAAGAGAAAAGAAGGAACATAAATTGCAGTGCAATTAGCTTCTTTTTCCTTTCTTCTCTGAATACACAGGCTAATGGATACCATTCAAACTGCTGGAGTCACAGAAGGGGTACAAGGCTCTGTTCTGAAATCATTTAACTATGTGCTTAACTTAAAGATGTGAGCACTGTAAAAGCTGAAAATGCTGAGATCGCTTGCTCTTAATCTTTAGGGGCTCAGCATTTTGCTGATCAGGGCTGGGCTACTGAGCCTTTACAGGAATGAATGCAAGCTGATCTGCTTATGAGAGGGTTTAATGGAAATTTCATTTTCCCTTTCATTTAAAATTCTGTCAACAGTATGTCCTTCCTGGCCCCTGCAGGAAGAAGTGTATCTACATAATGCTTCATTGTTGCTGCAGCAAATGGGCTGTAAACTAAATGTTCTAATTAGTCTTTGAATCATTAGGCTGGGTGTCGTTTGTCCAGCCGAATTGTGAGCTTGGTGGTATTCTAAAGAAAAGAGAAAAGAGAAGAAAATCCTCGGCACATTTTCATAATTTCTTTTTGCTTTAAGATTCTTGTGACTCAATAGTCCCTCTACTGCTGTCTGATAGCAAGGGGAGGATCCCTATTTTTGTTTTTATCTCTATACTTGCCATTTTTGACCTGACAAGAGAGGTTGGTATCCTAGAAAGCACATTTACCTTTAATCTTTACCTTGAGGATTTCAGGTGCAGTATAAGCATTCAGCTTCAGAGGATCATTTATGCAGATGAAAAATATTGTTTTTGCCCTCTAGAATCTTTTTTAAACATAAGACATAGGCATGTCTTGGTGTCCAAAGAGACTTTTATGTGGGCCTTGAATAATTTAGTGCTAGTACTAACAAAAATACATGCTGACATGACTATGTGTCACCTAGAGAATCTCTACATAGATGCATTGTCTAGCTCTGAGTACCCCAGTGAGCTCTTCAGAGTGTTGAGGTGGCTTTCAAGTACAGAAGAAAGAAGGAATAAATGTATAAAAAGTGAACCCTTGTGCAAGAAAGAGCTGCAAATGGAGTTTGGATGTAGAAGAGCCTCAATGTGTGAAATATCTGAGGCTGTTAGGAGGATAAATGCACTGTAATATTTCAAGAAAGAAAGAAAATAGAGAAGCTTGAGACGAAATTCCACATTAGTAATTCTATGTTGGTTTGGGTGTTTTAAAATTTGTGTTGTTGTATGAAAGCTCTTTGAGGTTCAAGTATATTCTGGTAGCTCTTCCAATTAAAGACCTTATTGAAACCAAAGTGAAAAAAAGCTCTCATCTATCATGTTGGCTCTAGACTTGGTTAATTCCCTCCAGAAGAAATCTACAGGCACAGGAAAGTCCTTATGAAACAGCCTGACAAAGGATCCAGCCTATAGTGGCAGCTCGAAGTGAACTGTGCAGCTGAGGAACTCAGACTCACCTCTCACTAGGACAGTGCCAGAGATTAAATAAACAGTCCTGCTTTGCAGGAGGGCTGGCTTTTGGAACAATAACACTGGGAATTCCTGTGCTGCTGTTTCACCTTATCTTATCTATTAACATGTTTGCCCTGGGTTTTATCTGTGCCCTGAGTGAAGCTGGGGGCAAGCAGTGATAGTGCAGATTGACAGTAAGAGTGATGTGGTCTGATCTGATCTGATCTGCCTGGGAAGCAGCCTTGGCTCAGGTGCAATGCTAATGCAGGACAGCATTCAGAGTGATCAGATTTAGTGGCACAGACCTGGCATCAAGGTTGGCTTGATGGCAAAAATGGCCCATCTGCAACTGGTGCTGTTGGCTGGAGTTGCACTCAGTCTCAGCAATGGCTGGTTGCTTTCTCTGTGTGCTCTGTGAGGAGTCTATTACCATTTATCTTGTAAATATACATTTAGGGACTTTATAAACCTGCCTGAATTGTTGCATCTGTAGACTAACTGCTCCTTGATAGCCGTGGTGGCTCAGTTAAAGGACTGTTGAAAGTGCACGTCATTAACTTGATTGACTGCAGGAGCTCCAAAGGTTTATCATACCAGTGCAGGTGTTGAACTGGAGTGTGGGAATAATTCGAGGGGCTGGAGCAGAAGAATAGGAGGCTGGAAATGTCATGGAGTCTCTCACTGGTGTATTTTGGGTCTCTCGTAACCTCACTTCTCACCCTTCTTACAGAAGTATTTGAAGAGAGAAATAAATGTCAGCAAAGGCTTTCAGAATCTTGGATTTTAGGTGCTGTAGAAAAGCAAAGTATTTTACAAGCATTCCAAATCAAATGTCTCCATTTAGGAAATAACAGTTATTAATTCTTTCGATCAAGCTACTCAAAGCTTTTATTCTTGTGCAAAGTTGTAGTTTACAGCCTATTTAAGTTAAAAAAAAACCAACAAAACCAAGCAAACCAACAAAAAAAGGCTTTAATAGGAGTTTAATATAGGAGTACCTTAAACCTTGTCACTAAAATTGCACTTTTGCAGAAGAAAAATAGCAACTAAATTCTCTCATTAAAGAGATACTGGCTAACTGCATTAAAGAAAAAATCAAAATAAAAAAGTGGTAGCTTAAGTTCAGACGGAAAACTTCGGCCTTCTCCAAATGCAAGCCCTTCTCATGGAGTTTGTGAACTTGCAACATAGAAAAACACAGTTTGGAAGGGACCTTTGGGGGCCATCTGCTTCAGAGTCTGCCCTCACACAGGACTAACAATATCAGATCATGGATTGCTCAGGATTTTGTCCTGTCTAGTTCTGAAAATCTCCAATGACTCAAATTGCTCCCTTAAAAATAAAGGGAAAAAAAATCTATTTTGGAGGGATTGATCTGGCTTCTGCCTTTGGAGGCATATGCTTAAAGTTTATGCTTGCAAGATCAGTGAGCAACTGTTGATTGAAGAACACAAAAAAAAGGCTTCCAGGAGGGAGGTGCAATCTGTCCCTACACAGGTGTAAATACCTTCTGAATAACTGTCCTTTAGTACCTAAATAATAATACAAACAAACAAACAAAATGAGCAACTTTCCTCTCTCAGGTTTCATTTCCAAGCTAAATTTTAAACCACACTGCAATGTTAGGAGTGCTGCACATAAAATTTTTCAAGTCAGGATAAAGAATGGGAACACAGACAGAGCTTTTATTACAGTGCTGCTAAGGATGTTGCTGTAGTAAATAAAGCACTGTTAATATTTTAAGAATGGCGTCCCTGAAGTATCTTATAAGATATTTCTCCTCAACTGCCTTTCTTTAGCTGGAGAAAGCAAAAGTGGTTCTTATAAACACATGTGCCTCTATCTCATCAACTACATATGTAACTTTTTCAGGGGGAAATTAAATTTAATGATATAAATTTTTCATTTCCAAATGAAATACTTAATTTTTATACTAAATATAAATTAAGACTTTCTGAACCAAAATAATTTGTACATTTTTCATTTTGTTTCTTTAAGTGGACTTTTACTGCCTTGGAATAATGAATATAAAATGATGCCCCCAAAAGACAGAAATGTGCTTAGCATTGTTTATTTCAAGCAGAAATCTTGTATTTACAAAGCTTGGCTTGTGTACGTGGGTGGATCATGAAATTATTTATCAAAATATTTCAAATAATTAATGAGATGATTGCAAACTGTTCGCAAATTATTCAAACAACAAGAGATTACATTAATCAAGTAAATAATTAATTGTGAACAATTTGCCCAGCTCAATTCCAAACAAATTTTTCTAACATCAGGGAAATGAAAGAAAAGGATATTTTTAATACCCACAGATTGCTTTCACATTGCTCCAGCACGAGCACTCCCTCACTGATATGCAGTCATTGCCAGAATTTTTCTGTAATTTCCCTAAATTGCTATGTGTGCATATTGTGTTAAATGGACTTCAGTCACAGGGAAATTCATTGGAGGGAAACGAGTTCACTTCAAAACTGTAAGACAAAAAGTGACTTAAAATAACTTAAAGGAGTGGTAAATATGTATAATGTATTTTAAAATGCTCTTGAAGCAAGGAACATTTTAATGAACTATGGAGGACAATAAGTGAGTTTTCAGGTAGAAGGAGAGGACAGAGATGAATGGGAGGAAAAAAGAAATGAAACTGAGAAAACAAAATGGATCAGGTATGAGCAAAATTACTCTGCCATACTGTGAGAAGGAAGAGAGCAAACCTCATGAGTGCCACTTCATTCAGTGTTTAGAAAAAGGCACTATTTCTTTGCTAGGAAATGTAGGCCATCATCAGTCACTGATATTTCAAGCATAACGTGGGAAAAAGAAAAAATTAAAGTAAACTCAGGTTCGACTTTCCTTCCCCTCTTCACTCGTTAAGTGCAGGGACAAAAACTTCTCTTCTAGAAGATGCATTTATCTATTTATTTATTTACTATGTTACCTATCAAAAGTCAATATACAGTTGTATTTGGTAATTTATTTCACCATGAAACATTCAGGGATCTGTTTTCTTCCATGGAATATTTAATGTTATGTGAACCTCTACTTTGTACTACTCTACTGATAAGGTAACCAAGAGGGATATTAATTACCTCATACTGGCCATGATGTGCATAATTTCAGATAACAAATGCAGAGCTGATATGTGTGTCTTCTTATTTCCACTCTATCTCCATCTATTCATAGGACATTGCTAAAACAATAATGGAAAAAACAAGAGACCCAGACATAAATAAAGTATCACTAAATTCACTCTACCGCAAATGATTTTTCTCTAGAGCTACACACAAAATAGCTTTTTCCTTCATCAAATATCCAGGTCCAAACCTGAAAAACATGTATTGAAATCCCTAGTTTGATGCAGGACTGATCCAGATATTCTGAAGACCTCCTGGGTGGGGCACTGATGAATGGGGCATTTCAGACAAAGGTATTTTAGCTTTCAAGACAAAATGTTGTGGGAGAGTTTTTTGTTGTTTGTTTGCATTTTTTCCTTATTCTTTTCAGGCAACAGTGACCTTTCCACAGAAAGGAAACACCACTTGTAGTTTTTCAAAAAGTAGAGTTGTAATTTTTTATTCACTTGTTTAAATGGGGACTTTGTTTTTCCTCATCCTTTCCTCTACTTTTTGCCTGCATTGCTGGCTATGGCTGAGCCACCTATTTCACAGATCTGTGATAATCCATTTCTTGGGTGGTTTTGTGCTTGTTGTGTTTAAATTAGAGAGAGGGAAGGCAATTGAAATATTCTCCTGCTACTCCACAAATGTTAATTCTGCTGCAGAAATACAGATGAGAGTGAGACTTCGTCTTCCCTTGTGAGATCTGTAAAATATACAGACAAAAAATGTTTGTACATGCTCAACAACCAGATAGTTTAGCAAATCCCTCCTTAAATATTTTTCTATATAAATAAGCACCAAAAAATGTTTTGGTTTTAAACACCTTGATTGTTTAGCATGCAGAATTTTAGACATGTCAGCTCTGGTTTGATTTATACCTTTGACCTATCTCTAATTATTTTAACCTTATAATTTGCATAAATCCAATCTCTGCTGTCAGACTTGGAAGACAACAGAAATCCCCTTATGCATTGTGATTCACTAAAGAAATTAGAGGTGTGATACATTTTCATTTGACCCTTTACAACTTCTAACTTTGAATTACTCCAGTGAATTTTTCTGCTGTTGAAAGTAAAAGATGTGGAGAACAGATTACTGCTGAGTGCTGCCTTGTGATACAGAAACGCTTTTTGCTTGCTTCTGACAAAGGGAATCGATGACTCCCTGCAACATCTGTGCTGTACCTGAGCTGCCCAGCTCAGTGGGGAAGGCTGGACTGTGGTTCTCAAGAAATTCAGGTCAGATGCACTGGTTTGCTTCATTATATCAGCTATCAAACTTGCAAACTTGAATTTGAATCCTGCTTTGAATTCCGCATGCTGACTCATCAGCCCATAGGGAATTCAGTTTTTTTAGACCTTTGGTTCAAGCCCACTTTGAGCTGTGAGGATGCTGCCAGACTGCTATTGACACTTAGCACTGTATGAATTGGGAGATTTCTCTGAGGGGCAAATGGTCCTTTCTGACTTTACTTAGCTCCCTGGAGCCAGAGTGAGCATCTTTCCTGCGTGGGTGGTAGGAAAGTGAAATGACAGTTTAAACTTCCCAAGCTGATTTCTGTGGAAGAAAGTGTTTTGAGAACAGAAATGGTGGCCTCATCAGGCATGGTTTCATACATAACGTTGAAAAGTTTATTCTGTTGGCATTTGCCTGGTGCTTTATCCCAGTGCAAGAGGGTGGTTAGCACTTCCTTACTTCACAAAACGTGGTGACAGGCCTTCATCTCAAAAAACTGGGAGCTGTTCTGATGTTGCAATAATGAAGGCCATTACTATCTATTAGCTCAGATGGATTAAAAGGTTAAACCAGTTTCTGGTGAAAATTAATTATGCTGAGAATTCAGTTAGAAGTGTTCTTTGATGTCTGGCATTTGCATGTCTGTGATGAGGAATAGGTCACCTGCTTTGTGCATAAACTCTCAAGACTTACAAGAAGAGGAGTAGCAAAGTTCTCTGCTAATCTACTTCTCCTGCTTAAGGATGAATTTCCTACTGGTGTGGAGGGAGTCACACCTTGCTGATGTGATTATCTGCAGGTTGGCTAATACTGGACAGGAATTAGAAGCAGCTTCATGGCTTTGTTTAGGGATAGTCTCACTCTCCTACTTAGCTGCAGCAAGGAGCTCTCCATCCTCTTTCATTCTGCTCTTGTGGGGAGAAAACTGTTACTAAAGGGTGGAAATGCAAGATATTTAATAGTGACAAATCAGGCATTCTTTGGTCTGGCCATGGCTACATGACCCTTGCACACCATGAGGTTTGATTACCTGCTGACTCTGACAGCACTGCTCACCTTCTAGCACCCACCTCGACACAGGTACTCCTGTGCCAGTGCTGGAGAGTTTATCACTTAGTACAGCTGGCACTTAGCAGCTCGGGTTAGTCCTGTCCCCCCCTCCCTCTGTGTCTCTATGTCATGAGGCAGTGTCACATGCTGTTGACTGTGTCTAGCACAATTTGGGAGTGACCTAAGTACACTCTTTATAGACACACATTCCTTCATGAAGAGGAGAAAAGGAACTAGGTTATGATGACCTGTAAAAATAAAAGCTTTGAGAATGAGGTCAGTGCCACATGGTTAGGAAATTGCTTGCAGTGAAGACTCATTGCCTTCAAGGCAGTAAATGTTACCAGTCTGTAGTTACTGCCTTCATGAGAAAGGTGCTGTATACTCAAGAAGAGGCAAGGCCCTTCTCTTGGCAGTTCCCTACAGTCACACAGCTCATGGGGTTCGTTTCAGAGCAGCCTCAAGGATGCTAAAAATCTGCAGTGCAAACTTCTACAGTCTGCTCACTTTCTCTACAGCCTCTGCTGGCTTCAGCCTGAGTTAGTCATGTCAGTCACACGGCTTCCCAGCTCTCTTGCAGGCAGCCTGAATTCAGGATTTAAGCATAGCTGCTGGTTTGTAAGCCTGAGACATCAACTGACTGCTCCAGTTACACCGTGAGCAGAGCCAGAAGCAAAGCTCAGATAATGCTTACAATGATAAAATAGACTTGCAACTGTGTTTAATCTGAGTCTATTATTGCTGAAGAAATTGTTGATTCCACATAGGGCAATTAAGTGCTCAATATTGCTTCTACCTGGAGAGAATCTTGCCTTTCAAAGAAAATAGAAACAGAGAGCCCAGTCAGCTCTGTGTTTGCACCACTGTGCTCACCTCTGCTTTTGACCTTTATGTAAATGAAATAGCCATTCCACATCATTGAAACCATATGCATAGTGCAGTTTAAAATATTGGATACTTCTCGGGTCAATGATGCCAGAACAATGTGGAAGCAACAAAGAGGAAGATGATTATGCAAAGCAGGAGGTACCTTCTCAAATGAACAAGTCACAACCATTTTCCTTTCATGACACTTAGGAGAAATGTCAAGCTTTGCAAGCAGTTTGAATCTGCTAAATCCAAAACTCATCACCATCAAATATAGTCTGCAATTAAGTAATTATCTCCCTTCTCTTCATTGTCTTCCACTATACAAGAAGCCTTACTGGGAACGAGGATTTTGTTAGCTGACCTGGTGATTAAGCTTTAAAGATGTAACTAGAAAAGTTGCAGTAAACTTACTTTCCTAAGTGCTATAAGTGCCCATTTACTGAAGTGCACAGCATTGGAATAAAGACTATAATTCATTACCCCAACTTGTAGCTCAGCTCTTACCTATATCCCCCTTTGCTTAAAGGCTCTGGCTTCATGCAACTATTTCATTTCTAGGTCCACTCTTTATCGATGAAACATAATTTTTTAATGAGCTGTGGCTTGTAAATTGAGTATCTTTACACCAGTGTTGCTCAGCATCTCTACTTGCTGTAGAACTAATGAAGAGAGTTCATGCCTAAATTCATTCCTAATGTAGTTCTGGTAAGGAAAATGGAACCAGGAATGCATATTCTGTTAAGTGGGTTTTTTCCCCTACTTCCCTTTATTGAAGTCTCTGAGACCACTGCAGAAGAGGGGAATAAAAGCAGGTGAGGAAGAAATAAGAATAAATGGGCATTTGGTGACTCTGTAACTCCACTTGTGCTGTGGTGGAGCAGTGCAAGTGTGTGGAAAAGCGAGCAGCACATCACGAGGATTCCAGCTTTTATCCAAAGAATATCTCTTATCCAGAAAGATCATGAAGAGCTTTGCACTCGGGGAAGTGTGAATAACAGTGCTAAGTCCTTCTGGTCAGAGAGGTGAAAAGGCAGTCATTGGACTGGGAAAGGGTAATTGACTGATGGCTTCTGTGACCCTGCTACTCACAGAGAGAAGGACCTTGTCAGTCAGACAAAAAATTACTGCTTGGGAACAAGCCCAGAAATTCAGTCATATAGGTCCAATTATTACTTAGGTCTGTGCATTTTAACCCTTCATAGAATGCTTTAAAATGCGGGGACACACAAAGCTAGCAGTAGTTGGAAGAAGGGATTTATGCCTTTAATGAGAGACATCCTGTAAAAGCACAATTAGGGAGCAGCAGGAGGGAAGGGAAGATGGTGAAACCCGAGGGAGCCTCTGGGATCTCTGCTCCCTGCTGTGCTAATGGTGCTCCTCAGAGGCACCTTCATGTAGGGGGTGTGATGTGTGCCTGGCGAGGAAGACCGAAGGTCACTGCTCCAAATGTTTTTACACTGAAATGTAAAAGGAATTGCTCAAGCCTTGCTGTGGCTGAGAGCAGATTTTGGCACAGTCTTCATTTGTAGCCCTCCCTATCACAAGATGAAAGCTTTGCAGTCCAGCAGAGTTTGAATGACCTTTACATCTCAAGGTCAGGCAGGTTTTTTGTCTGAACTTCTAAGGCTTTCCTTACTGCTAATCTTATGTGTAGAAATAGAAAATTTTCCTGGCATGTAAATGCACCTGCCTCAAATCAAAGTCTGAATTTGACTTCTGGAAGATGTCAAGAGAGATCTTTCCTTTTCCCGTTCTCTTGTGCAGAATACACAGCTCTGAATAAACTGACTTCTGGATTTTGCCCAAGGAGGATCTCAGAAGCCTCCTGTGGAGGTTTGTTACTGTCATCAAATGGACTTAAAAGAAGGAAAACAACTTGCTGTGTTTTCAGAAAAAACGAACACATTTTATTTTTGCTCCTTGAAGGCTGTTCAGAAGGGGGCATGTACTGTTTCAACTGACTAGGACTTTCCTGGTGTGTTTCATCACTTTCTGATTCAACATCTAGGTCTTTGGAAAAGTTACTGAAAGTGTTGAGGTNTTTTTTTTTTTTCCATTTGAAAGGGAATTTCATTTCTCTGAAGTGTCAGCAGGTGTTTGGAGTACAGCCTTTCTGTAAGGAGAATCAGCCTTTTTTATATGTGATTTATCTGTGGGATGTTCCTTCATTTGTCATTGGCAAGGCAGAAAAGTAGGCAATCTGGAGGGAGGCTGGAGTGGTGTGAGTGAAGATGAGCTGTCCTGGTAAAAGGCTTTTTGCTGGCCAGCTCTGCCTGAGGATGAGCAGTGGGGCTAGAGAAAGGCAGATCTGGGCTACAACACAGTTAAAACCAATTTAGGGCAATTTGGATCTGACTTCTTTCTGATCATTTGGCCTCAACCACTCTTGACTGGCAATGAGCATAGTTGTAGAAACATGTCCTTCTCTGTCGTGGAAGTGAGAATTTACTGTGGCATGCATCATTGTAGAAAGTCAAACAGTGTCTTTTTCCTTTGCTCTAAACCAGATTTTTGTGGTTGTTTCCAGAGATCAGACTCTGATCTGTGACTGAGCACATCCTGCCAGCCAACCTCTCTTCTGATTGATTTTTGATATTTACAGATGCTGTGGTACTGCAGATGGAGGTTATGAACCTATGGTTTTGTCTGTCCAAATATAAATACATGAACTATACATTTAGAAAGGCATTAACTTACATAAACAAATTTATAATGAAGTGAAAAACCCTAAACCCCTTAATACAGAGTTAGGATAGAACAAAATAACCTTGGATCACTTGTTTCAGTCTCATAATTAGCAGTTCCTCATTTCTTGACCTTGTGTAGAGTCTGCAGGACACAATTCCTGTGGTGCTGTGGCTGAGCTGATGCTGGCTGGGCACCAGGTGCCCACCAAAGCCACTCTGTCACTGCCCTCCTCAGCTGGGCAGGGGGAGAGAACTTCATGAAAGAAGGGGAGAGATCATTCAGTTACTGTCACAGGAAAAACAGACTCAGGGAAATCAGTTTAATTTATCACCAATCAAATCACAGCTGCATAAGGAAAAATAAAACCAAACCTTAAAAACATCTTTTCCTCATCCTTCCCTTCTTCGTGGTTCCACTTCACTCATGATTCTCTCCACCTTCTTCCCTCACCAGCAGGGCAGGGGGATGGGGAATGGGCTGTGGCCAGCTCATCACACCTCATCTCTGCCACTCCTTCCTCAGGGACGGGGATTCCTCACACTCTTCCCTGCTCCAATGTGGGGTCCCTCCCATGGGAGACAGTTCTCCATTAACTTCTCCAACATCTGTCCTTCCCACGGGCTGCAGATCTTCACAAACTGGGTCCTTCAGGAATGTGCAAACAGGCTGAGATTCAGTCTGCCATCATTGTTATTGATTTGTATAGGCCTGATGAGTATTGAGATAATACCTTGTGCTGTTCAGTGTATAAAATATGTCCTCTTTTTTCCTCTAGTGGAGCTGAATAAAGACTGTTTATTTTTCACACTCCTTAAGTGAGGAACTCAGTGATTGACTGTAGCTATGAGGTGTACCTATCCTATTGAAACAAATTATGGGCAAAGAGTTGTATAATTCATTCACTGATGTGAGCTAAGTTCATGTAACACTGTCTCAATATCTGACTGATATTGCTGTTTTGTAGATGTGGCATTTAAAAGTTTAATCATGATCCTGCAACATTCACTGGCTCATTCTAAATTGTGGAATAAGAAACGGCATTTGGCATGCTCTCAGGCACACTGCTATCTGCTGCAAAGTACTCAGTAATATTTCTAAATGCATGGATCAACCTTTTCATCTATTGATCTCTGAATGTTTTACTGAGTTAAGTAAGACTCATCACCTTTCCTATGAAAAAAAAAATTAAAAAGAAAAGAGAGGTAGGAATGAAGAACCTTTACAAAATCTCTTCTGACCATATGTAGAGCAGGAGACCAGTGTCCAGCACTCCTGTGGTTTAGGAGAGTCTTTCAGGGTCTGAGCTTTGAGGCTGATGTCTGTTTACAGTGAGACTTTATTCATCTTGAAAATACCAGCTCTGTCTTGATGGTGTTGTAGGTGGCTGCACAGATGAGGACAGGATGCCACATGTATCTCTTTCTCCCTGTTTTCAGATTTTATGTTTGTTTGGGAATCTGAGCAGTAAATCACAGGTGAAAAAAAAAAAAAAAGAAGAAGTAAATTGTATGTTGATATTGAATCTTTTCTCATTACAGACATCAAACAGCAAGACTGGACTTGTGGAGAACAGATTTAAGGTATCGAAATGTCAATGCTGTTATGCTCAGGGCTTAGGTTACTTTTCCTAATGAAGAAGAAACATGGAAATATGTTCAAATCTTTTCTCTGTCTTCAATGACCTAATATAAATTTAGATTCACAGTTTTAACTTTGGTTGTTGTCTTTTTTCCCCCCCAGTCTATTAATAAAATGCTACTCTTGTGGATAATTCTAAATATAGTCCATACTTTTAACTTAGGTTTACCTGAGATGTTATACAGACTGTTTTACATGGGCAAGAGCACATGGTCTATTTGGAGGGATTTCTTTTGCTAAATATTTGAGGGATTCTGAAAATCTGATTGTATGTGATTCAGACTCACTTTGATCTCCTTTAAAGAATAAGGCAAAAAACCCCCCAAACCCCACCCTGCATACATAGAAGAATAAGTACAAATATCCTTTGGACCCTTTCTTGATATTTCTCTGAGGAGTGACATAGGGTTTGCTTTTATGCCCCTTCAAATGTCTGTTTTGGAGAGTTGGGGTGGAAATGCCTTCCTTGCAGTTATGATCAAATATTTTTGGAAGTTCAGGTGCTGGCATCTGCTGTGGTGATAGGTGTCAGAATCTTAGTTTTAGCAAAATGAAGCAGCTGTACAGGCTCTGGCCTAATTTCTGCTCAGTACCTTTTCCTGATGTTATTAAACTGGTTTAATGGTCTGGTTTTAGCTGTGTTCTCTTAGAAATCACGAGTTGTAGCCACCTTTGTTTTGGGGCTGGGTGCACAATACCCCTGTGTGTGTTTTTACCCTGTGGCCTTGAGCATCAACCTTGGCTGCTGTGCCAGGGATCCTGGAGCTCTATGGAGTGAAAGAGCTGCTGCATTTTGGGAACAGCAGCTCTGGGAGTGGGGGTGAAGGCTGACAAAATGAAGGGGTGTGGGTACTAAACATGATGTCTCATTTCCTTAGTTTGGTCTTGATCTTGGCCTATCCCAAGTAGTTTTTTACTGGCCTTATTCAGTGGGTGATCTTCCTTCAGTTCTGGTGCAAATTTGTGATGGTCACCTGATAGCATTTTCATCAACAGATTTAGTGGGGAAACCACAAGAAACAGGAGGGAACACAAAAAAATCATAGTGTTGAGAGGCTGCAAACCAAACCTTCAAAGAAAGATTTTAGCACTTGCTGCTCACAATATGTTTTGGTAGTTATTACATGTGATTGCCTCTCATGGTCACAGTATGTAATACCAAGTAAGGAAATATTTCCCATTTTATACAAATGAGGAACTGTGAGGAAATGTAGATATTGAAAAAAAGCCTACAATTGAACCAGGAGTTCAGCAAGGTTCAGGGGAAAAGAACCTTTGCTCAGTTCTCTCTAAAACCACTCTCCTCCTTCCTTTCACTTGTGCTTTTCTCTTTTCTCTAACTGCATGTTTAACCTGCTTCTCTTTTCAGTGTAATTTACCCTTCTACTATTTCCCAGAAATCAGAAGCTTGGCTGTTTCTGGTAGCCCACAAACCCCAGCAGAGAGAACCTTCACAGTACTGAGTATTTGTGTGACTCCAGGAGGGAGTGAAAGGTGCTTGCAGGAGGTGATAAACCTCATCCTCCATCCAAAACAGTGGGAAAAGGTAGATTCAGTCAGGAGAATTTGTCTTTTGGGCTCATGTAAACTGGCATGATAAAGCCATAGGTATGGAAAACTTAATCCTATTTATTATGCAGAGATTAAAAGTGACTTTAGCATCCATGTCAGAGAGATGATGGATGGAAACTTCTTATTCACACATTTTCTCAGTGAACTCTAGTGAGATGCAAGTCTAGCTAGAATTTAGTATGCTAATTTCAGAGCAAGTCCATTATACTGCTGAATCTAACAAAATATGTTTCCTTAGTAGATCCTACAATGTTTCTTAATGAAAAAAGTGTTCAATATTCTAAACTACAGTCTGTGCATATGTAGAAAATTGATCATTTAAGAGCAAAAAATGTTCAGTCATGGTTTCCTTTCTGGACTCTGAAAAATTCCTACTCAACATTTTATATTTCTGAGTTCTGTCAACATTTTCAGCACTCATATTGTAATGAAAGTCATACTCGGGAAAGCTTTATGTACTCTTTAATACCAGCATTTTTGTTGGCACTACTTTCCTCACCCTGTTACACTCCTTACGTGTGAAGGGGTGCAATTCCTGAGCTGTAATTTCTGTTATTGGTTCAGAGGAGTTTAAATCCCACTGCTGTCCCTCCAGGGAGTCAGACACGTGTTATAATCCTGAGTTACACAGCTAAAACTGCTGAGGACCTTTCTCCTGCTTGTCTCCAAAATCCTTTGAGTAGCATTATCTGACCCTCAGCACTCAACCCCAGCTGTACTTAAATACTCCCTGAAATACCAGGAGAAGGGAAGAGGCAGTGGCTGGCACCCACAGCCATCCAGTGGGATGGCTCTGAGCTGCCTCCATCTCCCTTGGTGTGGCAGGAGCTTGTCAGAGAGCTCTTCAGTGCTAGGGAGGGACACCCAAAGTATCTGAGTTTTAAATTATTTTTTTTCCCTCTTAACCATCAGTTTGTGTCTCTTTGAACTTTTCTAGTCATTCAGTGGGTGGCACAGATTTCTGCAGGTGAGGAGGTTTTAGTCAAGGAATACCTGTTAGTTAAGGAACAGGAAAAGCCCACCTGACCCTATCTGCTATTTTACAGGAATGCTGAAGACTTGTTAAAATCAGAGAGAATTCTACTAATTAAATAGTATTAAGTTGATTAACAGGAGGTAAGTAACCAGACTGTACAGCAAGTCAGGCTTAGACTTAAAACCTGAATCTTCATCCCCTTGCTGCTGGTGCTGGTCCTCCTGGAACACACTGCTTCCTTAGGATGTTTGTCTCTTATTCCAGAAAAAAAGTGTATGGAAATAAAATAAAAACAATAAAAGAAAATACTTTCTTAAGCACAGAGTATGTGGGTAGATGGAATGCAGATACAGACAAAGTTCAAGAGTGTTACTGTCACCACTGGCACAGAGATTGCCCTTAAGTGTGCCTGGATGTTAACCTAAGGTTAACACAGTCAATCTCTCCAGTAAGAACATTTTCAAGAGCAAACATGTTGAGATATTCCTTTAATATTTCTGCTAAAAATTAGTTGTGATTGGATTTTAGGAAATGGCTTATATTTTTCAATATTTCTATTTTTTATATCAGACATTGTAACGTCTTCCATCCTATACATCTTCTAGGTACAGATAGTGCAAAACCCATCCATTTCATATGTTCAGATAGATAATGTATTAAGGAAACTGTGACATATATACTAGAAATACTGTGTACCTGTAGAAAATACAGCCTTATATTTCTTCAGAACCTATTTACATGAAGTTATTGGCACCCAGAATTTCCATACTTCTGTACCTACCCAGCAGCCTGCTATAAAGTTTCTGTGGTCAGTCATTCCCTGCTTTGCACCTTATTTATGCATTGCACAGCTGATGTCAAATCAGACCTGGCACTTTGTTTATGCTGCACTTACTTTGCACAGATTTGAATGACTGACAGGACTGCAATGCAGAAAGGAACGACACCCCTATTTCTAGTGTCTGTGTGTGTGTCTGTGTGTGTTCTTCTGGATTTTTTAAAGCAATACTAAAATGCATAATCAAGTCTAGGGGAACAGAAATTACAAGGAAAAATATTATTATTTTTAAAAAGTCAATGATGCCACCTGGAAGCTGAACATGCACAACATAGAGAGATTTGCTGATGAAGTGTTACTGGGACAGATGGTTTCTGACTGGATGGATAATACAACTGCAATAAGACTACTCTGAGCTGGCTTTAGGCAAAGTCCTTTTTTTTGAAAGTATGGGACAAATGTGAATAAGAGAGAGAAATGATTCAACTGAAAACATAGTAGCCAAAAACCTCAGCCTGTTTTGCCACTTTAATTTCAAGATAACAATATTTCACGCTCTGTTCTTTTTCCCCATATTAGTTTAGATTAATTTGTAAAATAGTGTCAGATGAATTAAGTAGAAAGATGTGGCTTTTGTTCTTTGAATCAAGAGTATTCTGTCCTCTGATACAGTATAGGACTCATTAATGGAAAGCTCATGGCATATTTGAATGAGAAGCATTCACTCCTTTTGTATGAAAAGCAAACTTCTTAACAAATTAAAATGCTGAAATGTAAAGACTAACATAAGTTTTTTCATGAGAAATGTTCAACTGTAGCTTTTTCTTACCAGACACTTGATACTGGGAAGATAAGGGAAACTGTGCTGCAAGTTAACTCCCTCTTCCACTACTAATGGTAACTCTGATTTGGATACTGAAAAAAATATGGTTGAATTCCTGGTTGTAATAAAAGATAGTCGTCTTTTTATCAATTCTTTCCTGTTCCTACTGCAAACGGAGAAGAAAGATGCAGTTCTTGAGTGAAACAGGTGAAGCCAAACTTGAAGAGCTGTCAGATCCCTCTCTTCTGTCTGGTCATGATCTGAAGGCACCATAAGTCAGGGGATTGGAGGAAGCAATGAATTCCCACTTCAAATGGAGCTCAGTCAGAAATTTGTGAAAATGCCTCAAAACTGATAAACCAGCTGGAAGTTGAAAGAATGGGAAAGAAGGTGTTCTTCCATTCTAGGGGTACACTCATGACATCACTGAAAGTGGGTTTAAAGTTTGAAAGACACTGGAAGCATTGGATTGCAGACTGATGACCTCAACCAAATTCAAGTAAAGAGCCTGGGTTGGAAAATGATGGCAGTCTATTTTTTCTGTGGTATCATGGAAATCGATCACTTTTCATGCACAGAGAGTTGATAGACAAGCACCAGACATCACTGGACATAACCTTATTGATTTTCTTGATAATCAAGAACAAAAAAAATCACAGGGGAAACAAGAGACAAGATGAACTGCAGACCTCTGACTGGCTGATCTCTCAGTTTTACCTGTACTTACAGCTTGTTTGTACATGAAAGAAAAGCTCACGTGTCTGTTCCTGTCCTTCTCCTCTGCTTTTACAAATATACATTCTCTGAATGTGTGCTCAAGCAAAAAGAGAAGAAAGAATAATTAGCTGCAAGAGTTGAAAACCAAAATTTTTGTGAATCTAAACCCAAGTAATCATTTGGATTTTGTCAGTAATTTAAACTGTCAACTTCATCCTCCCCCACATGAACTGGCATTTTTAGGACAAAACTTCATTGCTTAGAAATTCCTTGGATATTTTGTCTCCTAAATTTAGTCTTATTTATCCAGAAATTGTGAAAGGAAAATCAGGATGAATTCTGCTTTTACCTGTTCTTCTGGGTTAGTGTGGTACTGTAACCATGGTCAAATGGTGTAATTCTTCTGAACATCCACCTCTGCTCCTACTCACACAGCTAAGCAAAGGCTTCCAGCATGAAAAAGTCCTTCCCATTAAGGCAAAAGCCAGCCTGGAATCACAGAGATATTTAATGTCATTTTCTGTGGATTTTGAATTATGTCAGTCTATTCTCTGAGGTTATCATATGTAATAATGGCAGTAATGAGTCACTGTAAAATAACTGTGCATTTCCAGACCATTCCAGGAGAAATAAACATCAGAAAAATATCTCATGAAATAATCACAAAAATAATGTTAGTGTTTAAAGTGATGTTTCTAGGTGCCTCCTTCACCTTGACATTGCTTTTTTATGGAAAGTGATAGGACTGTGTGTAATATGAGAGGAGAGAGTGGAGGAAGGAAAACGTCCCTGATCTGTTGTCTCAGCCTGGGGGTACAAAGCCCTTCATCCACTCACATCAGCCACCCACACTGAATGTTCTCTTCCTACAAATGCTGGAAACACATGGACAATTTCAGTCTCAGCTATAGGAATTTCAGTCAGATGCAATTCCACTGATTTCTCTGGAAACCTTTGAGGGGTTTAAGAGAAAAGGAAACCATAGCAATAGTCTTTGCAATGAAAGTACTCTGTATTGGAGTGCTTTCTGGGGCATGTTTCATCTGCTGGGGTTCCTGGAGGACTTGGACAATCCAAGGGTTGCAGAAAGGAGTTGTCAAAAATTGCAAGCACAACCTTAGAGGTCTTATGATACTCCAAACTCTGGCAATAAGGTGCAGGTTACTTGAAACTGGGGCCTCTGCAGGCTGTGCTGGAGGTGACTGAGGCAGTGGGACAAGAAACACAGCTGCAGTTTTTGGTTATGAAAAGCAGGATTTGCTCCAGGGGTTGGTTTAAAATCTAGGGAAGACTTGAAGCACATGATGAAGAACATCTTAATTTTGCATTGAAGAAACTGGAAAACTTAAAACTGGAGACCAGAAATAGAAGCCAGTGTGCCAGAGATCCCTCAGAACTACAGGGAAAACGAGAACTTCCTGATGAGGTTTATATTGCCATGCATTTTGAACATTCCCTGAAGAGCTGTTCCTGCTTCAGCCACAATATAGAGGGCTGTCCTGAGACCATCCTGGGTGTTTCTATGCAGATGACTTGAGTTTTCATCATAGGTTTCAATAAAATAGTGTTTAAAGTGTTCGAGGTCTCTCGGATTAAGTACTCTCTGTTGTGCCTTAAAGTAGTCTTTAGCCACTATAGAAAAGACTGATAACTTACAGAATCTCCTCCTGAGAGAGCCAGTTTAGACTTTAAGACATAACTGAAGACTTTCCTGGGAAAACTTGGGAAGAAATACTCCAAAGTGCAATATATTTATCACCAGATTTAAATTTTATGTAATTCGGGTTCCTTATGATTATATTTCAGTTGTAATACTGCCAGTCTTGTGTGTTTTGTTCAGTGCCTGCCCATTTGTATGTTGTGTAATTGGAAAGCAGCATGAACCATGGGGAAATAACTGTTACACTGGTGCTTTTATGAGCTCTCTATTCAAGGAGAAGTCAGCCATAAGGGACTCCTCCAGTCCCTTTCCTCCCTCAGAAGAAATGTTCCATAGGGATTGGTGGAGGAGTGACGCAGACTGCCTGTACCTCTGGCCAAATTTAGAAAACAAAGCTGAAATATTCCTTGCATTGTCTTGCTGGAGTGAGGAAAGTGAATGAAGACCTGGGAAGGGCTGAGTTTCCTGTGGAGATGCTGAATAATGCTGGGAGAGTGGGACAGTGCTGTGCCTGCTGCTGCCAGGGGGGGATGGCCCTGAGGGAATGGAGGCAGAGACAGATATTCCAGGGCAGGAGAGGGGCTCTGTCTGCCACTTCCCTCTCACAGTGAAAATCCCCAGTTTGTTCCTCTTTTACAGAGCTGAAAACAAGTAAATACATTTAAGAAGGATTTTTTTCATGCACTTAAGAATTATTTTTAAAAAGTTTGTCAAAAAATTTGTTGTTTTCCACTCAAAAAGAGTGGAAAAGTACTGAGAGCTCTGGGTGTAAAACAGACAGGAGGTGGTCACACTCAGACATGGCAGAGGCAGAGGTGAGAATTAATAAGTTTAACAGGAAATAGAGGAGAAAATGTGAGGATTCAAGAGTCTATGAGAGAGTGTGGCTTACAGGCATAGGGAAGGAAGGGGGCTCTAGGGGAGAACAACTTGGCTGTGGGGCTTCTGCCTTGGCTCTGTGGGGCTGAGATTGATGGAGCTGGGTGAAAAAACTGCTGGTGGAGAAAGAAACTGAAGAAGCAGTTACAGATCAAATTGGAGGTATTGGGAGGCATTTGCATCTATAAGGAAAGAGAGGTTAATGCTGGTTTGCAGAGAAATAAAGGGCAGTGTAAAAGAAGGAACTCAGTTCAAGTTCATGCAAAGAGAGAGAGGAGGGAGAAACACAGCTGGAAGAGTGCTTGGGGAAGGGAGGAAAAGTAGCAAAGGAGGTCCTGATGTTCTGCATGAGATCCCTTTGGTACAGGGATAAAACCTAACAGCAAGGGGACGTTCTGTGGGACTGCCAAAGTTGCCTTGGTGGGAGGCACACAAAGAGGAAAACTACAATTACACTTGTAAGAAAAAGTACAAAAGGAGAAGGAGAATTCCTGTGGAGGCAAGGACAAAAGTGGACAGACAATAGAACTGCACTGAATAGGTGAAAGCTGTTCCCATCAGCTGTCCCATGAATATTTTCCATGGCACTGTAACAAACCTGCTCTGCTCCCTGATATTCCTGTGATTTCTGTTGAACCACAATGCACATGAAAGGTCTTTTATAAGTGACCAACTAGAGGACAAATAGAAACTGTTTTCCTTGCAGAAGTGCACTGGAACTGCAGGTGGAGCAGAACACTCTGGGAAGGATAGCAGGGTCCCTGGGGACAGGGACAGGCTGGTGGAGCATTGCTGAGCAGCCCGTGGAGTCTGGGGAAGGGCAGGATGTGCATGTGGCTCTCCACAGCCACCCAGCTCCATTCATGCTTCTTAGTTTCTACAGGCATCATTATTTTGGGATATATTTTTAAGCTAATGGAAAGGTTTTTAAAAATCTGTTGGGATTTGCAGGCTTTAAAAAGAGGTTTCCAAGAAAGTAAATTGGCTTTGCCTTCATTCAGACACTGAAGCTCAATTTTCGGTGCAGGAGAGCATTAAAAACAGCAAAGAAAAATGGGCTAGGTGCATATAGTTGTAATACATGCTGCATTTGTAGCATCCCCAACAGGATACAAAAACAATATAGCCAAGGCACTTTGCTAGCATGAAAGAGCATCATTCCTTTGGTATTAGTTTATAGCACATGGAGTCATCTCTCACTTGCAGGAAAAGTCACTGAAATAATTTATGTCACTATTAAACAGCTTCACTGCTGATCCATTGCAGCCTCAGCACATTAACTATATTTACCATCTAAGATACAGAAAGGATTCTGTCCTATCTGACGAGGAAGCAATAAAGTTTTAGTGAAATGGATGTAAATCAAAGTTTAAGTTTGCCTAGTAAAAATACATAAAGCTATGTTTCACATCATGTTTTATGCATAGCAGCATTCTGCATATATGAATAAAACCTGCATTTGTTGGTAAATACTACTTCCATATTGTTGATTGTTTTGGTCTGTAAATTAAACCTGTGTACATGCAATGATCTGAAGAAAAATGCATTTTTTGGCCCATAACTGTTTGTGAAAATGATGCATTGAATGGTAGGAGGAGGAGAGGAAATAGCCTAAATATGTAAAGCATTCACTTCCTGGCATCTTCTTGGTTTCAAGTGCACAGTTTGCTGCACATACCTGGATTTCTACTTTTCTTTTTGGAGCTTGAGGTTTTGCATTGAGCTGTCACTTTATTAAAGTCTTGCAGAGTGTCTCTGTATGTGTCAGACTGGTCACAGGATGGGGTTTATTCCTGTAAGTGCTTTCCTGGAAGATGATTTGGCCACCAAGAATCTTTGTGTATATAAGGTAATGACACTTTACGTGGTCACAGGGAAACATAATACAAGCTTCTTCTGTCCTTGCTTTGATAATCCTGAAATTCTCATTCACCGCCTGCCTTTGCTCAGACATTTACTGAAATTCTGGGACAAGAGCTGGTGGATGGCTGCTGCTGTTGTAAGTCAGGCCCAATGTTAAAATGTGGCTCCTTTTTTGGGGGACAAAGAGCAGCAGGTTTGGAGGGAGTGGGATCAGGCACTGGGTGAGCTCCAGTGGGGAGTGACAGTGCCTTGAAGATGGATTGCAAAGCTGATGGGAGAGGGCAAGGCCACAGAGCTCAAAGGAACTCCCCTAGGGAAGGCAGCAATAATAGGTGTCTAAGGTCAAGGAAATGATCTTTTTCTCTCCATGCAATTGTTTTGTAGTGTGTTTACCAATTTGAAGCACACAAGCTGATGACTGCTGGCTCTCTGAGGTGTTAGGTGAGGCATTGCCATCAGTATTTTAAATGTGGTGATGTGCTGGATATTCTTCCATCCCACAGAGAAGGAAGAAAGGGCCAACCAGTGCCTAGAGAGAAAATCCTGTTGCAGTTAAAGGGCTTTGTGTGATCTCTTGAAGAAGAAAGACTATTTTTATGTACTGGTCCTCACCTATCAAGGTTAGAAATGGGGAGGAATAGGATGCTGAATTTTGACACCATGTGATATTTCAATATCATCTGATTATCATAGTTACTTTAATATATCCCTTTTCTGTATGTCTTGAAGGCTTAAAACATTTCCCTGAGATGCATCAGTGAGATGGGAGCCATGCTGAAGGAGGCAGGTATCAGCTGTCCCAGAAAAAGGATATTCAGAATCCATCAGAGTCTGTAGCCATCACCTTTTATATGGACAAAGTTACCATGCCTGGCAGGCTGTCTCAGTGTGTCCAATTGTCTGCTTTAACAAACACATCTTTAGGCTTCCAGAAAAGTAAGGTCATTGCTTGGATGAGTAATCTGACACTCAGAAAGAGATGCAGTGGGATAGGTCTACTGCTCTCCAAACAGTGTGCAGAAAAATAATAGTAAAACTAAAAGATAACATATAAGCAATAAAAATAGTAGGTATCTCTTCCTAGGCACATCAATCCCGGCATCATCAGGCCAGCCATGAGTTAGATGGTGAGGGAAAAGCAGAGACAAAATGTGTCTCATTTCAGCACTGAAGATTACATGCCATCAAAAAGATAAAATTACCTGAGACCCTTCCAGATCACCTAAAAGTTGGGGTTGTGTATATGCAGCACATTGGAAATCTAGCCCAATTTATCATCTTTGCAAGAAAGCAAATACTTGGCAGATTTTGTATTTTAAACAGCACTCAAAGTGCATGAAAATAAATAAATAAGGTAACCTTAAAGTCTAAGCCCAGGAATGAAAATCTGAGCAGACTTCAGCCTTCATCATCAGCTTAGCTCTCTGGGTGTGACAGGCAATTTTCCTTTTTAATTTTCTCCAGCAGTAAGGAAGCTAATGGTACATCTTAAAAGATATGACCTTATCCTTGTAAAGCTACCTGAAGCTTGGCAGAAAATAGGATGGCCTCACTGTCTAAGAAAGGCTGGCTTGAAGGGAAAAATTCCCTTCTTTCTTGCATCAATGGGCTGAAGAATGGGAGGGAATATTTCATTCTTGTATGCCATTTTTATTCTGCTCCAGATATGATCCCTGTGGTGGTTCTTAGAGGTACCATTTAATACATTTTTATACTGTGGATGCTCCACATAGATAGATATGAATCTGTTTGGCCAGAATAAATATTGTTAGGGCCAAATTTCTCAATAGCATACCTAAATGCAGACTTTTCCTCCTCAAAGTCCTCTTGAAGTCAACAGTCTGGTGTGCATTCATAAAGCTGTGGGTTTGCTGGGCTTTAACATGGCAAGGGTTTTGATAAAATAAAAAGTATAAATTGCAGCCAGAGCTATTTCAGTGAGCAATCTGTCAAAATATCATTGGTGCTCTGAATCTGTCATAAGTGTGGTGAGAGAAAATAGTGAATTGTGCTGTGTTTGTTTCTGTAGGGTTGCTGGTCTGGATACACCCACACTTAATTGGTAAATGATACATACAACTGTATTAATTTTATATACACACATAAGCACCCTTCTCTATAATTTTCTGTGGTTTTTAGCAGAGCCAGGCATTTCCCCACTAGTTTTTGGCAGTAGTTACTCCATTATCTTACTATTTCATCTGCTGTCAGAAAATGAAATGTTTAAACACCATGAAATTCCTTTTTTGAGATGTCATACAGGACAGAGCCCACATCACAGGGCTGTAGTTACAGATGAATGTGTTTTCTTGTCACTGCTCAGCTCTGTTGCTGTCCTGCTTTTCATTTGTTAGATATTTTCATTAGAAATGCAATGTTGCATCCTCTCGTGATTCATGGAATTAATGGACTCTGAGACCCTGGTCTGTTCAAAGAGCAGTCTGGTATTTGCAAATATTTTGCATGGATTTTCAGTTTAGGGGCCAAAAGCTGGGATTCCATGCAAATCCCATGGTAGATGGCAAGGGAGAGCAGCAGGCAGAGCTCTGCCATTCTGGCACAAACCAAGCCCCAGCTCCTGTTGGGGAGAATGTGTGGTTTAAACCTTCTGCCAAACGACTTGTCCAAATTCCCATTCTCTGTGTGGTTCAGCAGAAAGCTAAACCTGAACATCACAAATGCCAAAATAATGATCTAATCACTGGACCATGTGTCCTCTATTTAACTTGGCTTTAGAATTTGCACTCTGCTGACTCGAATAGGACAGTTCACACATCCAACTACTGTTATTACAGGTGCCTAAAGACTTGAGCACACATTGATGCGTTGCTTTAAACTCATTTCACATTTCAAAGGTTTGCTTTGTGATCAAAGGGGCTGGAGACTTCTTTCTAAACGAAAGCAGATATTTTGGGACTATTTTGTCACTATAGCCACCACAGAAAAGAAAAAGCTGTGAGGGAGGAGGGAGACTGGCAATCAAGGCAGAGTAGGCTTCTTTTTTCAGGCCTGACTTTGCAAGACTAAGGCTTGGTTGGAAAGAGGAAAATCTTCCCATTCTCTAGGTGTGTGAGGAATCAGGAAGATTCCTCACACACCTAGAGAATGTGTTAATCAGGAAGATTTTAAAATGCAACTGGAACTGAAATGGAACTGAGAGCACTTCTAGTGGATCTAAATAATGGTTTTCCATAAGAGAACTTAGTTTTGGGTTCTGAGTCCGGCCCTGAGTATTTGTGGAACAGTGACCCAGTTTCAGGAGCAGGGATACACCTGGGAGCTGTAGCCTGTGAGTGCCAGCATTTAGGGGGAGTTTGAGCCTCCTCACCTGTCCCATCAGGGTAAGAGTTACTAGTTTGTTACCCATTTTCTTGATTAAACCTTCTGCAATGTGATGCATTTCTTTCATCCAAGAGCAAAATCTACCCACTTTGGCTGGACTGGCTCTATGTCTGTGACTCTCCCCAGTTTGCTGTGAACCTCCTGGAAGTCAGGTGGCCCTCTGACAAACTATGGGCCATTGTCTGTATTTCAAGAACTCTCACAGATCTTTTTAATGACTGGTAATGACACAGATGTTTTTAATGACTGGTATCAAGATGATCTGTAGAGATGCCAGGCAGAGAGAAAGAGAAGATTCAGATGCTGTCAGGGTGTTTGTTTATTTGCTTTAATGGTTGCAGTGGATGTTCTGGGTCATTAATTGCAATTCAGGAAGATTCAAGCTAAGGTCACTTAGCCCAGCTGGAGAGAGCAGCTCGAGCTGTTTGCCTCCACATGCGGATGCTACAGATGCAGATGTTATTTTGGACAACTTTAATGTTAGTTCTGCATCCTTTGAAGCTTTGTGGTTTTAAATGTCTGAAGTGAGTGAGCGTCCTGGTGCAGACCCTTGAAATTTATGGCATCTGAGGGTCAGGGTTTGAAGCACAGCTCTATGTTATCTTCAGAAACACAAGGAAGAGATCTCCTGGAGATACTCTTTTATCAGAAAATAATAATTGACTGGACCTATCAACACTCATTTGCTCTCTGACTGCTAACCCTGACTATTACTGATCATGTAGCGTGTTACAGCTGATTTCTGACTTGAGTGATGTATTGATAGGGATATCCCAGTGGCTTTGAAGTCTAGAAGAGTGATGATTTATAGAGGATGTGCCTTTAGAAAGGAAGGAACTATGTTGCAACAACAGAAGCTCTCAGAATGTAGGGTCAATGGTTGCCACTCATTCCTCAGAGTCCCATTATTTGTGCCTTCATCCAATAGCTGAGGCCAAATTCTTTTGGATGCTTTATACCCCACGACATGCCTGCTATTTCGGGAGCAAAAGCAAGTTTGGATGAGTTTCTGGATTTGTATTTACAATGCTCCTAGTATGAGAATCCTTCACCTCAGGTTACCTTTTGCAAGTGATCTGTGAAAAATTTGAATATCCAAGGACTATTGTAAAGAGTGCTGTGTAATGCTTATGAGCTTAATCCTTAGTATAATCCCCAAAGTTAGTGTATCCTGGCAAGTTTCCTTGAATAAGTGTACTTTGCAGCTAGATCCAGCAAAAAGAATAAACTCCATGAGTTAAGCAGAATGGCCAATATTCATTTAAAAATTAATTCTTGCTTATGTGGCTCTACTCTTGCATGGCTGGGGTTGCCTCTGCATTGAGTATTGAAAAAATAAATGTTTTAAATCCCTAAGAATCTCTAATGTCATTTCTGAAAATTCACAGCTTAGTTTTTCCCTCCTTCTCCTCTATTTTCTACCATTTTTTTCTCATGTCTGTCTTAGTGGACTTGTCAGAACTCAAGACAAGAAGTCAGCCAGTGCAAGTGGGAAAGTGGGGCAGGATATCAAGGTATGTCTTTAGGAGTTGGTAGATGTTTAGTTGGAATGCTTTACAGGTGATTTTATGTGAGAGCATGGGTTGGTGCTTGTCTCTTCTGATCTGTGAACAAGAATACTTGCCATGAACACATCAATCACTTGGAATAAGAAGTTGCAGAAGGGCTTGATCTTCCTTTGCAATACCAGTTCAAAGCCTTATTGTTCCTCAAATTATCCTTAGGATGGAAAAAAAATGGCAAAAGATGGTTAACGATAGCTAAAACTGAAGTATCATTTTCCTTTTCTTATAGTTTTGGGATAGATTTCTGGATGTATTGCCTGATTTCTTGATGTATTTCCAAATTTCACAAAATCCTACACATGGTTCTAGTTTTTAACCATCTTCATTCCGTGCTTGCTCCAGGCCAATACAAAAATTCCAAGAGTAAAAAATTTCCTGCTGAAACACAAAGATCAGAAGAGGGTCCTGGGAGGTGGTGGTTACAGACCCTTTGAAGGGAAGGGGGAACACAACTTTAGGAAGGAGCTGGGGATCCTCTGCCTTGGCACTGTCAGCACCAGAGCTCTCGGGATGTTGTTCTTAGCGAGGACAGCTTAGCAAACAAACACCACAACTGACAGGGCAGAGCAGCTGAACAAACAGACAAGGGTATAATTTATCCCTTTCCCTGGTTTTCAGTGTCTATTTAATGCATTAGCTAATATGATCTTTACTGTGTGATGTCAGTTGTGACAGAAGCTGCTTCATCTGTTGTTTTTAGCCTGGGTTTAATTTAGAACAAAGGAAGACAGGCCAAGAGGTGGAATGGTTGGCACAAGAGAGGAAAATGGGAGGGCTGGGCAGATAAGAGAGAAAGGGCACTGTCACCAGTGACTGTGGGACAGAGAAGTCCCTAATAATCCTGTCTAGACTTTAATTACTTGTGCCTAGGCTACTGCAGATAATTTTCTCTGACCTTGACAATTGTAACCATGCCAAATGCCAACTTTTTCCTGTCCCCTTGGTCAGGATGGATCATCTCACTGAGAAGTGACAGATCATCCCACATCCCACAGCACTGGCCTGGCTTTGCTGCATTTACAAACACAAGGTTTTCTCTCAAACTGCCTTCCCAGTCTGAAGACACATCTTGGAAATTCTTTGTTGCCATCCCTCACATTGCCCCTTATAATTCATGCTGGCTACAGATACTGAGGATCCTTGTGTGTGGACATCAGGGCCTGCCATCCTGATGGAGCCTGTCTCCTTCTATTCCTTTTCTGGCTTCTTCCATGTTAGGTCCTCTTTGACTTTGGGACTGAATCCATCTTTTTATTATTTGTTTACAAGGGGTTTAGCAGAATGGGATTATCTCCTGTGATAAGGGCTTTTGCACACCATGCTGATAAGAATGACAAAAATATATGGAAAAATATATTGACAAGCAGCTTTTCCTTGTATTTTAGTCATGTTTTTTGATATCTCTGATACCAATAACCCCCACTTTTCCCTCACAGTTAGGTGATGACCTCCAGGGTCATCAATACCAAATGCTTTTTGGTTTCATTTGGCAGAAGGCACAGCTGAGCCTGGCTGCTGGTACCACCACTATTTCCATGTGAGTGCTTCTGCAATAACTGATTCACAATCACATGGTAGGACACTGGAGAGCTGGAAAACTACTACCTATGAGGAAAATTAGAAGAAAAATTTCTGCCTTAAAATGAATTTATCTGATTCCTGTCTTCCTCAGATATACAGATTGAGCCTTAACTACATAGAGGAGTTTTTTATTGTTTCTGTCAAGGAGGATGAAGGAAGGATTCTGATTGAATAAATGATGTGTCTGAAGCATGGCTGATGACTAGCAATCATTGATTTGCCCAGCTCTAGTTTTCAAACACTGCAATTGTTTTCCTATTTTGTGTCCACTGTCTCTGAAACTACATTATGTGTAAGTACTCTGAATATTTTATATTGCCATGCTTCTTTTCCCTCAGGTTTCTGCCTCTCTTTTTTTATCAGCATTGTAATGGCCTGGGCTTTGAATTGTTTTATCACTTTAAAAGAAATTGACTGAACAAATAATGATGCTCTTTTGTTGATTGCCTTGTTGTCACTTAAATACTATTCCAATATAATGGGTAAGTTATTACTTCTAAGACAGATTTGTTACTACATTTTTTTTCCTCTGGCTTTGAGAAGAAGAAAGTTATCTCAGTATTGAGGTATTTCTTGTATTTTTTTAGGAAGGAAGAAGATACTGTACATTTGAACCTCATAAGAATAGTTGATTTTCAGTTTAGGGCAATACAGTCTTTAATTAATGAAAAGGAGACTTTCAGAGTAAAAGTGCAAGTGAGGTCCATGGCATTCCCTATGGTTTCTCTTTTCTTCTCTCATTGTATGACTTTGCAACTTTTTTAACTACTGGCACAATAAATAAATACTCTTTCATCTATATTGCTCTAATTGTCTATAAGAGGAGGAATCCAGAGCACCCAAGCAGAAGGGGAGCAAGCCAGCAGTCCTGTTCTCATTAGTGGTGTCTGGCCACACACACTTTCCTAGGTCTTTGAAAGCAGTGCAGTTACTCTGAATTTACTGTGAGGAATTTGCAACAATGAGCTGAGACAGAATGCAGGTCTCTATTAGATGTGTAAATAATTGCACATTTGTCACATGTGGAAAGCTGGCTTGATGTATGTGTAAAGATAACTGTTTCTTGATGAGCTCAAGTCCTTGAGTTTTAGTGCTTTAAGAGATTTATGGATGGTTGCCTGAGACAGCACAATGTCTGTGCTTGGAACAATGTATTTTAGAACCTATGCACGCAGGTAATAGGCCTGATATTTACATCTAAGGAATACCCCAAACTAATGCTGTAATCAATACCAAATCTGAATGGTCAGCATCTCTGAAAAGTAATGCCTGGAAAGAGAAGAAAGTGGGGAGAAATCAAGAAATAAAATAGAGAAAAGGAAAAAAAATCCCCCGCCAGACAAACTCCTAACTCCCCTCTGCTTTTCAGAAAATAAGGGGTTTGTACCTTTTTTACCATTTATAGCTCTTCTTAGTGTGAAGAACCAGCTATGAAGAGGAAAATTCTCAATCAAAGGTGTCATACGTGGGAGAAGAGGAGCTGCTTGTTTCCAGGCTGAAGAGGTAGAGGTTAAGTGGCAGTTTGGAAACACCTGAGACTCATTCTAAGAACATCAAGGTGGTGTACTTATTTGTAAAGGAAAGGAGTAAGAGCAGAGTTGCTGATTTTTGCTTTTCTTTAAGAAAGAGCTTTGGTAGTGTTTGTCTAGTCTGTTGTCAAAAAGAAGTAATATTGTGTGGCATTAAAAAACCAGAGAAACTTAAAAAAACCCCCTCAGAACCCCCCAAAATGTTATTTTGCTTCGTGGCTGCCTGTATCACATTGCCCTGCAGCAGAAGCAGAGTGAAATCAAAGGCAGCTGTAGCGAGATTTTCACAGGGAGTGAGGCAATGGTAAAAAGGTGCATCAAGAGGGAAGTACCTCCTGCCTGGGTCAAAACAGCCTGAATCAACTGCAGCCTCTCCAGATCGATATCCAGGATGATAAGGGGTATAAAACTTTTAGATTGTTGGCCTAAGGAAATAGCAGGAGCTATCAGAGTCCATCTGAGAGTCAGGTGAGCAAGAACACGAGTGGTGGGAACAGAGCTGCGCTTGTTTGATGTGGAAAGGGGGTTACCTGGGGTGAGGGGCCTCCCCTCCTCACATGGAAATATCCCAGGAGGATGCAAGTACTGGTTCCGTGAGCTCTCCTCCACGGATGACATCCCTTTGGGTAGCTGATGGCACTGGGAATTTCAGGTGACTCTGAGAAAGCAGAATTGCTGCCCTGTTCAGGACCCAGGACAGTTCAAGTCGGTCACGAGGCTCCTCATCCTGTCTAAAACACATTGAAAGCATCCTGTAAACCCCTGTTCTGCGACTGACTGTAAACCAGAATTTAATTTACCATGTGGGAAGCAGGAGTGTATTGTTGGGCTAGGGTAACAGATAGATGAACAACAGTTCTATGACGCATGAATTTAGAATTATATAAAAATAAGATTTAAGAAAAAAACAAAAAGGAAGCAAATAGATATTAGATGTATTGCAATTTTCTTTTTAGTATAAAAATTATTATGTACTCCCTGCTGTGAGGGACTTTATTAGTCTATTTAAACTGAAGCTTTGCAAATTTATCATGGAGGCAACTTCTTTGAATGCAGCAGAGCGCTGCTGGGGCTTGCATGAGTCTTTGTGTCTCTTGCTCGATTTTGAAAAGCTATCAAAAAGCAAGCAGTCATTATAATTTACAGGTAACAGTGTACAGAAAAGCTCATTTGTTGCTACTCCACACAGTTATATGCTAATTGGCAGCAACACTCTTTTCTCCAAAACATAAGTCTGTCTGTCTAACCACAGTGTGGCACTAATGGTATAAATGCAGCAGAACACAGATGGAAATTAAACAGCAGCTGGGTAATCATCTTCATAAATGTAATATTAAAAATATCACAATCCTTTAATTTTTGTTCTGGTTGTATAAGGCAGAGCTGCATGACAAATAGCTATCATAACTTTACTGAGAGAAATGCAGCTTGTGACCGGTTTAAACCAAATTACTCTTTCGCCCTGCTGTCCTCACTTGGGCTTTTGAGTACCAGTATTAACAATCTGGTAAACACCAGATCGGGGTCATCAGCACTCATTAGCCCCTCTGAAAGGCCACCTCTGGCTTGTTGAATATTGATTAGGAGGCACCAGAGCATACCAGGCTGAAGCCACCAGGGAAGATGCTGAACATCTGAAGCATTTCCTCCGCATTTCATGAAGCTCTGTATCAAATCTGCTGTGGCCACTTTCATTTTCATTTTTACTGACCACCTTCTTTGTCCTTCTGCTGTTGTACAGGACTGGGCACTGTAGAAAACTGACTGAACAATAAACAAAAGTATTGCTGTCACCCTGAGCCTCTGGTGGGATGGAGGAGTACTCTGACAACTTAACTCGGCTTTTCCATCCCTCATGGACAAGCCTACTTCCTTTCCTTCCTCTGATGCATTGCAAGTGTAATGTGTCTTGTCCTGCTGCCAATACCACCACAATAGCTTGCACTGCTTCTCTGAATAGAGGTGCTGGTGAGTCATTTTGATCTCTACTGAAATTAATTCATATGTTTTCCCCCAGTTTGCATCGAAATCAGGTAGCCTGACTGATTTAAAGTCTAAACTCACAATTGGTAAATACAGAAAACCCTTCTAAAGACAGTTTCTTGAAATTGGTAGCATAATGGTAAATACTGTTGAAGATGACCTTGAGGTAATAACTTCAAAAGCTGATAATAGGATTTATACTCTGGTAGTAGTAGGTGTTTAAAAATTAAACAAGCAAAACATTGTTTCAGTATTAAAAAACCTCCTATGTTGTCTTAATATGTGCTATAATCCAAACCTGACTGTGCATAATAAGCTTGTAATTCCCTTGATCCATCGATGGGGAGATAACAAACCCCTGTAAATGGCAAATGGATTGTGTGTGAGAAATGTGATATTGATGGACCCTCTCCAGTGCTGTAACTTTTCTGTAGTTGCTGTGTCACTGTCCTGCCTGCACCCAGCCCATTGCCTGGGGCTGCCCTGCCTTGCTCAGGGCCTTCAGCAGCCTGGAAACCAAACCAGTGAGGCTGTGCAGGTGATTCCACCAGTTCAGGCAGTGCTTTGCCTGCCCTTGCCAGCCCTCACATCCCATGGGCAGTGATTTGTGAGCAGGCACAGCTGGATAAAGGGATGCCTGGGCTGGTTGTCACACAGGAACCACACCAGCTGCTTATGTTGCTGGTTTCACAACAGGGTTCTCAGAGTAATTTTCCCCATTTTTCCCTATGTTCACAGTAAGAATTTTCAAGAGGTTGACATATCATGGTCATACATACACAGTGTCATAAGGGAGGCAACGTTTTAATGTAAAGTTAAATGTGAATGTTGAATAGATGTGGCATGTACATATAAACATTAAAGGGGAATGTTACAGTTACAAGAAAGTGTTTAATATTGTGAAATTAGTGGCAAAGGGAGGGTGAACTGCTCTTCAACTCACATCACTCCCACAAAAACTGCATTTCTTAAGGCAGAGTCCTCCACTGTTGAAGTCAATGACAAAAAAGAATAATTCCATACTTCTTTGATAAGTGAAGGTTGACGCCTTAAAAGAGCTGTTAATATCATCTTGCCCATTAGTTGTTTTGGAAAATGAAACAAGCTCCTTTAGACCTCTCTTCCCATCTCTTATGGCTCCAAAATCAGGAAAACAGATTATGGGCTAGAGATGTGATATCTGTTGTCTTCTGCTGTCTAGGGAGAACAGGGTTGTCTTTGCCCTTATGAAGCATGTTCCTACAGAAAAGGGGAAAATCTATTTAATTTTGTTCTGCATTATACACTCCAGAAAATGAAACTTCATGTATATAAAAGTCTGTGATGAGGCAGAGAGCAGGAGCTGCTTATCTAATAATCTGCTTGTTTCCAATTGAGAATTTTGCCACACTTTCCTGAGGAAACACTGATCCAATCCATGCTAATTGTCTCTCTTAGCTCAATGTGGACTTCATAAAAAGTAAATATAGGGTTCATACAAAATAAGCTGTGCTTTGCTGAGCATTGAAGTCTGCCCTTCTGATGTAGACCCTTATTTTTATTCAGAGAAAGTCAGTGGATGAGGCTCATAACTTTTTGAGAACATTTGTACCATCCATATGGTTCTTTTTCTCTGCAGAGGAATATGATTGGAGTTAAGGCATTTGATGTTAAATAAATGTTTCTTGTCTTAATTTCTCATCACTCCCAAAGAGTTTGGATGGAAATCATAGTGCTTTAATACAGATGGAGCTCTGCTGCAGTGATGAGGAGATATTATGGACTTAAATGGTGTCTGGGGGGAGTGGGATAAAAGCTTCTCTTGAACATCAGGCAAGGTGGTGATCCCAAGAGCTCTGCTTCCAGGGTCAGAGTTGGAAACAGCAGCTGCCTTCTGCCCTGATGCAGGGGCTGTTCACCCTGCAGTGCTGTTGTGACACACTGGTCACTTTCTAGCTCAGTTTTGGGGCCAGCAGGGTCACACGGGTGTTTAAGCAGCACTTTCTTGTTGGGTTGGTGCAAGAGCCCTCGTTTCCCCAAAAAACCCACTCTTGCTATGATTTTAGTTCAAATGAGGGCTTCATTAACTGGGAAGTGTAGTTTATATATTTGAGTCCCTAAGGATGGGGAGAGGAAAAAACCTGCCAAGGATTATCGCCAGGGCAGGATGACCAAGTGAAGGGAGTGAGAGGAGGCGCAGCTGAGATGCACCAGAGCTGCCTGGAGGGGTCTCTTGAATTCTGCTGGGTGCTCTAGACCCAAGCCCAGGTCTGCTATTGCCCAAAGGACAGCAATTTCTCCTATTCTGGGCTGGGTGACCTCAGTCCTTTGGCTTTGGGGAAGCCTCTCCTTGGGCTGGCAGACAGGGAGCCACCCTGAGCTCTCCCCTGTTCTGCCCCTTGAGAAGTGTCTGTTGAGGAGGACGGACAAATAAGAACTACAAATACACTGAGATGCAAAAGGTGAATCTTTCAATCTGTGTACAAGCTATGCATACCTTGATATGAAAAAATGAAGTATTGCAGTGTTCAGATACGAGTTTGGTGGGAGGGGTTCAGAACATCTCAAATTAAGGCAGTGTCAGTGACCTGTAATTCAACACTGCCACATTGTCTTCAAATCATAGACCTCAACGTATTTTCTGTACGTGTTCAAGATAAACCTGACAGTTTTCAGTCTGAGCTGTTTTTTACTTCCTTAGCCAAGACTGTATACCACTAAAAGTAGAGTTTATAATAGAAGTTACAGCTTTTGGCTAGAAGGCCTTCAGGATGGCTCCATTATATTACTGTTCTGTTAATTAAAACAAAGGGGGAAAATACATATAATAGGATTATGCTAATAAAGAATGAAATGAACAGTCTTACCTTAAAACACTTGTTTATCAGTTTTTCCTTACTGTGTGAGCAGTTGTCTTTATCTTCCTCAAAATACACTGAAGATTTTTTTTTTTTAAAAAGGAAACTTCTAAGCCTTCCTATTCACTGTCATTCTGGCACCCTCTGATTTGTCACATAATTGTGTTTAGGCATCTTTGGGCAGTGGATGGGAGCACAGTGGAGCCTGGTTGAGTGGGTGCTTCGTGTTGAATTCACATTGCCAAGTGCTACAGACTGAATCTGCTGGATTAATAGGCTGGGATTTTTTCCCCCTGTGTGCTTTCAGGAGAACTTGTACTGAAAAATAACTTTCACTTCTCACCTTAAACCTGGAGGGTTTCTCAAATAGTCTGTGGTGTTGTAAATCTGCAATACAATTTGTAGAGTCTTAATAGTGATCATAATGCAGAAGCAAAGCTTTTATATCAATATGACTATACCAGGAAAGAAAATTGAATCTTTCCCCATGTTTTCTGAATTAAAATTTAAAACATGCAGCAGCAGTGTAGATCTAGAAGCTGTAGGTAGTGTTGAACTTGATTCTTTGAGCATATTATGCCTCCAGCATTAATTTTTTTTTTTGCATGGTAGTACTACATTTAGCTTCATTCTTCATATGAAATCTATGTATTCATATTTTTTACACATTTCCACCCAAGAGAATTTGAGCTCTTATGAAATGGATTGGAATGACCTCAGGTGTTCACAGGGTTGGGGACAATAATGGCTGCATTAAATACCATTTAAAACATGACATTTTGCTAATGCTTTAAAGTATTTTGTATTAACATGAACATTGTTCACAAGAATAATCATTTTTAAAAGGAAAAAAATAATGCAGCTGTCAGGTTTAAATAAAGAGAAAGGTCATGCAGGAGTCAAATTTGTCCGTGCACTTTCCAGGAGAATTCAAAGGTGAGAGCAGAGCTCGGGGTTCAAATGGGCAGAGTTGCCTGGCACTGAGTCACCCATGGGGACTTCTGCCACTGACAGCAGCCAGCACAGCTTTCAAATGGGTTATAAAATCCTGGAAATCAAAGCAGATTCAAGATGTAAAATATGTTAACTTCTGTCACTTGCAAGTCTCGGAGAGACACCACTGTGGAAATAAAAAGTAATATTCTGAGTAAACCAAAATGACAGAACATGCATTGCAAGGTGCTGCTCAAGCATATAACGTGCAATCCAGCCAGTAACTCGAATGAAATATTCTACAAAGTGTTATTGAGCACCAGCCTCGCACCATGGCAGTGTCTGCACAGAAAAGCTCTGGGTAAGAACTGGAAAAGTTCTGATAACTTATCCAAAGAAGTCATTAGAGCCAGTAAGGTGAAAATTTTTGGAGTATAGCTGATCAATCCATCTGAAACTGCTGCTAAAAGGAAACAAAAATCTATTTCTTGGTAGGAGTTTTGATAGCTGAAGTGAGGTTTTTCCAGAGTTGAAATGCATCAGGTTTCTGATAGCTATTATTAGATGAAATACTGTTGGGAGACTTCAGCTCTGAGCAGATCTTGTCCCATTTCACCAGAATTAAAGGGTGATTTGTGAGGTTGCTGTGGTGGGAGCAATAGTAGTAATTTTTTGTTGCAGGGCTTAAGATTTTATTGGGTCTTGTGCAAGGGAAAATGAAAAATCTCAGTGTATGTTTTCAATTCTACATTTTTAAAATGTGTAATGCTGGAGCTTAAACAGGGCTTTTGGTGTGTGAATAGTAAAGAAAAGTCAGATTTTTCATCATGTACAGGCTGTGAAATATTTAAAAGTAATGAAAATAGTCTGGATAAAGATTTTAATCTCAAATATTAATGGATGTCTATATATTTGTCTGCTCTGAAATTGGATATTAATTTAAGAAAGAAAAAAGAAACTCCAAACTTTCCGCTCCATCTGTGATGGTAACAAGGAATGTGAATAGCACAGCGCAGACTGGGCACTCTCTGCTGGTGGTGCCACACATCACACCCCTGCTCTTCAAACTCCCCCTACTGCTCCCGGCCACCACACGCTGTTGTGTTCCTGCAAGTCTGCAATCGCTTGTCTGAATTTGGGGGTCAGAGTGCTCCTGGTGTGCCCCTCAGCCCTGGCCCCGCTCCCTGGCAGTGCCAGTTCGGCAGCGCGGGGGCTCTGAGGGAAGCGAGCTCGGCCGGGGCTGGGCTGGGCGTCGGCGCTGCTGCAGCGCCAGGAGGGCCCCGCTGCGGGAAGGAGCGGGGTGGCCGGGGGAGATCTCCCCGACACTGGTGATGGGACACAGCTGCAGCTCTTGGTGGCACTTGCCGACTTGTCACAGCTTCTTCCTGAGCTAAATCTCCCTTGCAGCGTGTGCTTTGTGTGAACAGGACTGCAGCCGCTGTTTTAGGCTCGTGTTGTGACAAAGCCTTGTTCTTCGAGGACGGTGACTGCAAGCCAAGCTTTTTTCTGTGACTCCAAGCAGAGAGTTACGAGTGGAGTTTCAGTCTCTCGAGAGCAGCTGCAGCTGTAAACGGGATGTGTCTGATACTGTGGTGGGAAATGGACCCAGAATCTCAGGCTTCTGGGGCAAGACATCAGTCTCTAATCCCGTCACTAGGGACAGGCATAATCACACACATTAAAGACTTATTTTATGCTACAGCCTGTGTGACTAACTCGGCCTGACATGTTTGGTTTAGATCCTCGTGCTCACGTTGCATTTTAGCTGTGCTGAGAGCTGCACTCCCCTTGTCTCTGCAAGGTGCTGCTGCAGACTCAGTGTCCTGACAAGGACACCTGCCCTGTCTGTGTCACGTGTTTGACTATAGTGCATGTGTACCTTAAACCTGTGGGGTTTATTTCCAAAGAGCTTTGCCATTTGGGTTCACATTCAGATTCTTTCTTAGTGCTAACTGGATGTTTCTCCAGTTGTTTTAGCAGTGTTTTTCTTTGTGGAGTGAGACTCTCCAAGCACACCTCAGGGATAAAGTCAAGATTTGAAACCAGGAGCTGTATTATTTAAGCAAAATTCAAACCCTTCAAAAAGAAAGAAACAGCAGAAACTATTTGATTTTCAAATCATGTTAGAGGGAAAAGTTTATAGAACAGAAACAAATTTGTTTGTATGTTTGGTGGGTATTTTTTGCCAGGCCTCAGACTCAGGGTATCGAATGGATTATTATTGGTTCTTATCTAAGTTTAGAAAGAGCTGTGAATATATAATGAATACAACAGAGAGATTTCAGTGTTTATTGGTTTACTGGTTTATTGATGCTTCACTTGCCTGTCTTTGCAAGACATGCCATTTATGAATTCTTGGCTAATCTCCAAAGACAGTCGAGATTTGTTCCATTTATTGCTCTTCTGAGTTTGCCTTTTGGCAAAAAGTCTCAGATCAGGAGCCGTTTGCATATCAAGGCTCACAGGTCTGCTTTGAAAACCTGCCAGGTCTTGGAAGTCATGAAGCCTCTCACTTTAAATTAAGTGAACAATAACTGAATGTATTAATTCTAATTCTTAACTTTTTTTTTTTTAATAGGCATACTTAATTTTGCCATAACTTCATGTAACTGAATAAAGATGGCATGCAGTGTTCTGGCTTTCACTCAGGGTAAGTACAAGCAAATGCTGCAGAGGAGGGGTATTTTGGACATAAGTTACAATGAAGTTTCAGTTTATTATGCTGATAGGGGAAGAGCCAATGCAACACTGCTCATGCTGCTGCTGGTGTCCGTAGGGAACGGTCAGGTGCAGTTGTTTCATCCTTTTAGAGGGTTCTGAATCTGCTTCATAAATGATAGTTTATGTTGAGCAGTGAAGCAGGGATTGCTGCACAGCCTATTAACTACAACCAGAGCAGGAGGAAAATACCTTAAACATCTCTGTTCTTGGGTGGAAGCAGTCTGGCAGAAAAGAGAGCAGTGGAGCAAGCACAGCTTGGGGTTGGGCTCATTCCCCTGGAGCCTGTGGGCTGGCTGGGCCTGTGAGCAGGCTGGAAGCACCCTGTGGCACTGGCCTCAGAGGGGTTAGCCAAGGATGGCTTTTACCTTCTCTGTGTGCCTAATTAGAAATACCTCTCCTGAAGGATCTTCAGCCTGCAGAAAGGGGGTGGGGGGGGAAAGTGCTGTGCAAGGAATGGTGAAGTGCTGGTGATGAGCAGAAAAAGCAAGAACTGGCAAACCATGGGAGCTGCAAAGGCACAATCAAATGCTTAGAAAGAGCACTCTTTCTAAGTTTGGGTTTGGGAACAGGAGAGGGAGGCAGGAGGCTCTGCAGGTGGCACTGCTCAGGGGTCTGATCCATAATTATTGAGAAGCATCTTGGCTGGCTACTTGCTGAAAACAAACTAGTGCTGCCTCTTGCCATTTTAGAAAGCAGGAACTGAGCTTCTCTCTGTCCAGCACCTCCTTCTGTTCCCAGATCCTCATTTCTGTCACAGGAGAGCTGAACTTGTGGTTACAGAAAACAGTGGCACTGCTATATTGACTCAAGCACCCACAAACCACTTGTCACTGTTCACAGCTCAGGAAGGATTGATGCCCAGAGAACAGCAAGGCAAATAACAGCCCCAGCTGCCCTGACTTACTTAACATTGATCCCAGACCTATGCAGTGCTCCTCCCTCTGGAGCTCATTTCCAGTTTTTGTTAATTTGATCCACCTTTGAGCCAAATGTTCTTTTGAGCCAAATATGTTCATTTAAGGGGGGAAAGAAAATGAGTGCCATCAGTAGGGAGCTTGATGGCAAATGTGCACCTCAGTGTATTCCACTGTCTGTTCTCTTAACAATTAATCCATAAATGACCTTTTCCCTTTCCACTCTACTCTGTAGCAGAGTTTCAATTTTATAAGCTGACCAGCTTCTTTCTGTTTCCCAAATCTTCCTATTGGGCTGTAATTGCCTGTTTAAAATTTCCATGAGCATATGGAAACGTTATAATAAGTTTCTCAATATGAAGTTCTAACAGTGACTATTCAGTTCTGTAGGCTATAGATCATCTCTCATATGCTTTTGAATCAGGTATTGATGTTGCTCTATATTATAATGGGGTTATATTTCATTTTCTTAATGTCACATTTTTATTAATTTCTGATTTTGGTACCATACTAAGCATCTTATTCATATGAGTACAATCTCTTAGGTCGAAGGTATAATTAAATATGCACTGGAAAGGTGTGGCTTGCATCATGGTACTGATAATGACTTATAATCTTTATAACTGTGACATTCCTTATGTTTCATAGACAGGTGTGTCATTTTCCACTCAATACTGTTATAGTGGGGTTCTTCAGTTGTTGTAAAGTATTTATGTGAATTCTGTATTTCCTACCAGTCTTAAAATTGCTGTTCCTTTCACTTAACATCTCCTTTTTGCTTTGCCTCAGAATTTTTCCCCACTCTATGACTATATTGATTCTGTCACTCATCCTTTATTACCTAATTAGTTTTACTTGCATTGGTAGGACTCACATACTAATTGTAGTCTTCTGAATCAGCTTTTCCAATGTGACACTGCTACTACAAAGGCAATGCTTAGCAGAAACTGGAAGTCACATGGAACAGTGAAATGCAAAGTCTCAAAGTCTCAAATAAAACCCTCTGAAATTTCAGTTCTGATGTGAAGGACAGCCTGACTTGTATGTTGCCTCCAGTTATTGCAATAATACTGTGGGAAATAATGCTGTGAGTGACTTTCCTCTGGAATTGAAAGCAGGAAAGATGTCTGAGTGCAAATGGATACAGCTCCTGTTAGCTGCTGGTGTGCACAGAGGTCAGGGGAATTTGCTTGGTACAAGATATGGTTCATGAGACTTGTGATTTCCTGCCCTCTGTAGTTTGCCTTGCTTGGCATCTTCTGCTAAGATTAAGGGAGGTTGCCAAGGAGCTAAAGCCAAAATATCAATTATGTGTTTTGGAAAACTGAAACATTCTAAGACTAAAATTTTCTTACTTTAATAGTAGCTTTCTATCAAGGATATAAGAAAACCAAATCTTGCATAGGGATCTGGTGTGGAACATGGTCAACAAGGTTTAAAATTGTAAATTGGCTGAAATATGGAGATAAATCTCCAAGTTTTCCCTCTTAATAACTTATTTTGATGGTCTGAGTGTCAGCTGTATGAAGTTTACACTGTTTTCCTTGGACTGCAGTGATGATGAATGCTTTTACAAACATTTTGGTTTTCCAACAAGAAAAAAACAGCGTAGTTTCCCAGTATCCCTTTAGCATCAATAATGTATCCTCTGGCACTCCTACCTAAGCATTTAATGTCAATTTTACCTTTCACCCTTAACTCATCTAGACATTAACTGGTCTATAAAATTCGCTTGAGGATTCATTGCCAATTATAAAACTCTTGTTCTGAAATGTGAATTTTTCTTCATATTAAAACATTTTTGTCAGAAATATCTTCACATCAAACAAATGATGGATGAATGATCAATTGCCAATACATCTGGTTCAGTCAGTTTTGCATTTTACTACTTTGTGGACGAGGCTGATATTATCCAGATTCTTCTGTCAATGACACCAGTGGAAACCCTGACTAATCGTTGCAGTGAATGGCACTGATCTGCATTTTCACACATCATTGACCAAAATACAGCCCAGAGCACAGGGGGAAGAGGTGGCACTTCGGGAAAGCTGTGAGGGATACAATGTCATAAAGCCCGGAGCAACTGGGCTTAGTTAAAAATCCTTGGGAGTCTTGCCTTGCTACAAGCAGATTTGATTTTTGATTTCTCACTGTCTTTTCACCAGGACTAAATGCTGCTGCTTGGTGGGAAACATTCAGTTTTGTTAGGAGCAAGCTAACAATTGTTCCTTGAGGGGACTTCCATAGAAATGGGGTGGTACTGATGCCTGGGAGGAACCAGGCTCAGAGGGTCACCATGGAAAAGCAAAAGTCAAATCCCCTCCTTCATCCAGAATGAGAGGAAAATGTGGAAGCCTTCCGCTCTGTATTTTGGTAAAAGTTTGCTGGGATGTTTTATGGACTTGGAGGCACAGGTCATGGTAAGATTAAAATGGAAAAAAAGAGTAGTAAATGTGGAGTCAAAGGCAAGCTGCTGTTTTAGGGCCCCTCGATAGGACGGGAAGGTTTAGTGAGCTGCTGCAGAGTGCCAGTGCTGTCCTGGTGTCTGGCACTGCCCACCTCAGTCGGGTGTTGCCCATTCCATCAGCTTCCCTATGCACAGACGTGCCCAGCCACCCCATCCTTGGGGGTCTGGTGCTATTCCAAGGCAGCTCAAGTGAAAACACTGCCAAGCCTCCTCTTTACTGTGAGGAAGGAGTAGAAGAAAGAAATGAGGTGAGAAGCTGTATTTGCAGTGAATCACTCCCAGAAAATGGTTTATTGCAGAGATATCTATGAAAGCCAGGATGAGGAGCACACATATGAACCCACCAGATCTATTAACTGAGGTTGTCCAGGGCAAGAATCAACAAGTGAAGATTTTTCACTTATTGCTGGAAAAAATGTCAGTGTCCCCTTGGGAATTCCAACTGCCCTTTGATAATAACAGCTAAAACCCAGTGTTTTCAGGATTTGCAGGTGTCAATCTAACTCATGTTTTTTCCCACCTGTGATATAAATTTCAGTTTAGGTTTATTCTCAAAGTTTCTGTAAATGTACTGCAAAAAAATAACCCAGTCCAAAAACTGTAACACTTTTAGCCAGCAGACATCAGTTAATGTAGGTTTTAAATGTATCATTCATACAGAGTATTAAGCATAAAATGGGTTTACTCATGGTCTGAAATCTTCTGAATAATACATTTTTAAAATGCTTTTGTATTTTCTGGAGAATGAGGCCACAAAGGTAATTTAGATGGTTCTTTATGATGGTTTATCACAGTATTTTAAAGAGGTGTATCATTGTGTGAAGGCTTTTAAAAAAACCAAAACAACAAAGGAAAGCAAAGCATTGTAACCTCTATTTGTAGTGGTTGATGACAGTGAATTGGAAATGTTAAACAAGAAAAATAAAATGTCTGCAGTGTTCTGTGATAGTTCTGTGTATATTCTTGACAAATGCTTTGATGTTGAAAACTCCCATTGTGATATTTTTCAGAGAGGAACACTTCATTTTTTTATTACACAAACTGCTTTAAAAGTATGTCATTGTTTCCATGTTTACAGTTTATGTAGTCTAATAACAATGTTTAGGGAATAAAAGGCACTGAACACTTCTTGTAGGGGCCAGAGACATTTTTTGAGAGTGAATATTTGCAATATTAAACAGGTATTTTGCTTTGAAATGGGGAAGAATAAACAGTCATTCCTGAGTTTTACTGTGAAAAGGGCAATTTTGCATTGGGCAACTAAAATACTGGTTGTACACCCATGTATCAGTGAAATAGATTCTACAGCTGCTTTTCAGCCGTTGGTGCATAGCCAGGCTATGAGAACGCCATGAGTTTCCAGCGCTTACCCTGCAATGCTGTAAACTCACCTGAGCTGCAATTATACACCTGCTTGCTGGTGCTGCTGGGCTTAAAATCACCGTGGCTACATCCTCTGTGCTAACTGGTGTCTTAAATACAGATATTTTTCAGTCTTTGTGGCGATTTGTGCAGCTTTCTCTCGAACACGGCTCCTAAATACTGCAGCCTGGAAGTGTCTGTGATGCAAGTGCCTGTGGTGAAACACGAGCTGCATTTTCTCACCTCGCTCTTTGATGTCTGTCAGAGCTGGAGCACTTCGCGCTGGGAGAAATCGGAGCTGGGTTTGTTGGGATTTTGGCTCCAGCTTGGAGGGTCTAAATGTTTCCAGAAGGAAATGACAGCCTTGCTCAGGGCTGCTCTTACACCTTGGAGCATCATGGAGCTCCCCAAAGTCAGAAGGGTTGTCCTGGCTTTACGCACTGGTCTTCTTCCTCTGTTATACTCTGTGTAGGTTTTGAATAGCTGTGGGTAGAGAAATTAATCCTCAAAGATGTTCTTTTCTTTGTCTGCAGAAGTTTCTGTCTTTCGGAGAAGGCAGGTACATTACCCTGCCTAAACAAGGTCTTTGAGATTGACTGTGAGGGTACACTGTGAGGCAGCACTAAAGACACTATAAATAGTGAATCATCTGTCGCAGCCAAACCAGCTCCTGAAATGGAATCTCTTGGATAGGTGCCATTTATACTTATCATTTTTCTAGTGAGAGTTTTACATTAGGGGAAAAAGACATGAAGAAATGTTTTCTAGCTGCCTGCCCGTCATCCTTGAACCAAGATTTATACAAGAACTGATCTTTGTATCTTTAACGTTTATTGGCATTAACAACACAGGAGTGTAACAAATAGTCAGATTCACCATTTTTGCAAGATATTGGAGAGGTCAGGAATCATCTTTGTTTCTTTTTTTTTCTTTCTTCTTGGAAGTCACAAGGTCATTTGCAAAATAATATTTGGGAGGAATGTGAGGAAAGTTAGAAAAGCTGCTGCCTGTCCTACTAAGCTATTTAGGAAGATTTACTAATGAGTCACAGTGAAAGAAGACAGATGAGCAAGAATGCAATTATTTACACTAGATTTGCAACATGAGATGTGTAACAGCTACACCAGCTTAAGGAGCACCCAGCTGCCTCCCCTCGTCTCGGCTGGTGAATTCCCACCTGTGCTGTGGTTGTTCCTGCAATTGTTCAAGTGGCAGCACAAATTAGAGCAATAAAATTATCTGGGTGGGTGTAGGTTTTAGCCTGGATAATTTTACTGATCTGCAGTGTGGCACCATGGAGGGGTGGCATCACAATTTGGTGGCAGATTGAAATAGAAATGCAAATTGTTGAGAGCAGGGAGGAAAAGTAGAAACTTAGATTAATTTTGGTACAGTTTTGGTATGTCCAGACCTGGCATAATTGATCAGAAGCACATGAACTAACTGTGTAACTTGTCTTTCATTGCTTCATCTGGTTTCCAATTTTATTGGTTCATGTAGCTCAGAGTGAAAAAAAAAAAGCAATTTGTCTCTAAATGCTGTAATTTTTCACTCTACCAGTCCTTATGTATTAGAGTAAGTTATAACAGCCTGGTGGAGAAAGTGGTAGGAAAACCTGGGTGAGAAACATTCAAAACCAGCAACAGGAACAGGAGGGAAGGAACTAGCTCAGAAAAATAAGGTACTGTAGGAAGCTGAGTCTAAACACAAGTTGAGACTGATTTGCTGGCAGCAAAAAGACAAGGAAAAAACCAAATGTGAGATGCAATAAAAAACCGATGATGGTGAAAGTAAAACAAAACAGTTTTCTGACTTAAGATCAGTCATTTTATTGATTTTTAAAATAAAAGCTCTATTTTATTATGTGTGCCTGAATATACCAGGTAAAACCTAAACCCAGAAATGCTTGCATAGCCTCGGGCAGCCCCCAGCCCCCTGGCCAATAACTCTTGTCTGGTTCATGCTGCAAGTACAACAGTGTGTGTACTCTGTTTGCAAGGTCATTTATCCACAAAATCCCAGAGAACTGCATCAAAAGGGTCAAGAACAAGTTCTTTTGGACCTACACTAGGCAAATCACTGAATTTTTGTTATAACAATTGTAAGAAATCAGGGAGAAAGTTTTAAAAGATCCAGTTCAAAGACACATGATTACTACCGTGTGTGTGTCTAGAATCTGCTTCTTAAATGTAGTTCTGCAGTAGTTAAACACTAAGGTACCCCTGCAGGTCAGATTTGTCTGACAGAGGAAATCCAGGGATAAAATCTCTTTTCAAACAAAGCCATACTGAAGCCCGTGTAAGAAAAATAAAGACAGATGATGCTCATTGGAGGTGTCTAGAAAAATATTAATATGGTAATGTCTTTATATCTATGGACTGTGCAATTCCATTGCCTTCGGTGAAACTGCAACATCTTAGCCTGCTGAGCATTTCAACCAGCACACCCAGCTCTGCACTGAATGAATTTCCTGATAACAGATTCAAGAGGTGTGATTCAATAACTCCTGTTCTCTTAGGCGCCAAAATGCTCGTAGCACATCCAGAAATGCAGGGCACTTGATCCTGCCACAGAGCCCTTGCTTCTGTTGAGGAAGTTGCCAATATAATTGCAGAAGGTGAAACGGGTTAAGTCTGCGACACCTGATCACTCGAGCCCCCTTTAGGGAGGTGAGAAAGGCACCGAGTCGAGTGGCACTGCTGAACTGGCTCCACTCCACCCCGAGAGGTGAGTCAGCATCCCAGCGTGGCTGGGGCATCTCCAAACTGATGTGAACGTGATCCTGATTTGTGAGCAGGTATTGATTGAGAAAGAGGGAGCCATGGAACATCTGTGCTCATTTGGAGCAACTTTTGACCTCTGGCAGGGCTGACTGTGGTTGGGAAGGAATTTGGTGTGTAGCTAGTTGTTGATTGAGAGATGTGGAGCTAATCCCACTAACTGTTCTAGTGCCCTGGAACCTTTCCTTTCCTGGGCTTCATTTTGAGAGCAGGAGTCCTCTGTGGCAGTTGTGCAAATACAAAACAGTTGGAGACACAGTGACACAAACCCTCTTCTGCATTTGGAGGAGGAAGAACAATACATGGATACGATTTCCATACAATCCAGCTCTCTGTGGTTGTTCTGTTTACTCCTGGGGCTCTGAATTGGAAACTTCTGCATTTGGTCACACACTGCAGTATTTCAGTTGCCTTTTTAGTGTCTTTCTGGGATTGCTTATACACGAGTCTTATTTTCGTTTTGGACTTTGCACAATATTCAAAGAGAACGGCAGAAAATCCAAACCCCTTAACATTTCACTTCAGACTCTAAAATTAGCTTCATGCATTTCATAAAAACACCATTTGAAAGTGAGCCTTATGCTGAACAAAGTGAAAGTATTTTAAGTGAAAATAATCATTTAATGATCGGATTTATTAGAAATTTATGTATAAGTAGTGCAAAAATAGATATTGATGCTTTAGCTTATGTTAAATAGAATTTATGAAGATTTCAGAATTTTTCTTAATTTTGAGTAATCCTTGTAAAAAGAATTTATTACGGTTTTCTAAAATGTATCAAAATGATCCAAATAAAACCAAAGTCTCTTGAGTAGGCTTAAGACATGCCTAAGATTAGTACTTAAAACCAGCTTTTTCCCTGTTAAATAGTGAGGGCAATTCCTAGGATCCCAGTGACAACATGCTGAATTGTGTCTTCTTCTTGACACTGTGCATGCATTGAGCCACAGGAGGCTATTCAGATATCATAATAAACCATGATAGAAAATCCTACATGAAATTTTTATCAGAACACAGCTTAAAAACTGAAGCCTTTACTCAACTCAGATGGAAGCTCTGATATCTAATGGAAAAGGAGTAGAAATCTTTTCATGGGCTCTGTTAGAACTGGCACTTAGCTGCAAGGTTCTCTGGACATACCTAAAAGTTAGCAGGCATTGCATCCTGGCTGATAGCAGAAAGAACAGATAAGTAAGAAAGAGTCATGGATGAAAAGGGGGAAAAGCTTCTTTCCATTTCACAAGATAGTGGTATTTGTAGGTGTGATTACAGCACCCTTGAATAAGAAGAATGGCAATGTTCCTTGATGGTGCCTAAAACCTAAATTAAACTCTGCTCAGGGAATGAGTAAACTGAAACACTTCTCTCTTAACCATGGGCCATTTTGCTTGGCAAACTGCCTTGATATTTAAATGGTGAAATACTTGATAAAACCATTCTTTAGTCTGGTACTGCTTTGATAAAATTAACCCATTAGTCAGCCCAGGACAGGCTGTCAGTCCCTCTGCAGTGATGGGACTGGCATTGACTGCCAGCAGCCTCATCACTTTTTCTTGTGCTACTCTGTATTACAAGAGAAAGTTAGCAGTTGAAAAGTTATTTTTATGCTAGTGCAGAGGCAATATCTCAAAAGGGAAGCTTCTCCTGGAATTTATTTTGCTTATCTGAAGGGAGATGTCCCACTGCAGAGCAGAGCAGCCACTACCTGTGTTTCTGTAACATGGATGAATGTGTCAGTCAAGATAATGACTATTCCAACACAATCTGGTCTCTTCATTTCTCTGTCCCTTTATTCCTTGACTTGTTATCATACCCACACCTGGAAAATCCAGGTCAGCCCAGCTCCTTTCAGGCAAAACAAACCCAGTAACAGCCCCCACACTATTAGCAGGGGATGGGGACAATTTCTTGATGTGTGAGGAAGGTTCTCAAACTTCTCTTCCTAGTGAGTCATCCCAGAGAAGATCAGCAGGAAAGGTTGCATGGCTCCCACACCCACAGCCCCCAGCCTCCCTTGTACAGACTCCTCATTAATGGAGGGATTGCGTTAAAACAACTTAGCTTTCCCTCAGAGGATCAATTAGCAACCTTAAAAATAGAATAAAGGAAGACAGAAGCCCTTGCAGAGCCTTTCTGCCAGTAGCTCTCCTTCTCCATGAAAAATCCAGGAGTAAGCAAGAGTGTGACAGGTGATGGAGAGGTTTCTGTCCTCATTCCCTTTTAACACTTCCTTCACTGTAATTACTGGAGTGTTACTGGTCACAGCAATCCAGTTAGAGCTGCAGCAGCTCTTCTATTAACAGCTTCTATTTCCAGGGCTTTTCAACTCAGCTGTAAATGTTTGCTAAAGGAGACAGTTTGGCACATGAGGCCTTACTAAAGGCACAAAGTTCAGAATGATTTTTCCATGCAATTGTTCTAAAATCTCAATATTTCATTACTGCAACAAAAATACAAGTGTTGCAACAGTTTCTATGTCTATGACTTTGAGTGAAGAGTTCAGATATAAAATCCAATCCATCCCTTGGTTCTGCCAGAAATACCTTATTATCTCCACCAATCAATTGGCAACATCTAGGGAAATGATAGTGTTTTGGTAATTAAATGTCAACACACAGCTGCAAAGGAATACTGAAATCTTTTTGATATGTATAGCAAAGGCAGAAGGCTTAATGTATCTCTGAAATGTCCACTGCAGACTTCCTTATTTAGGAATTCATCTAAACAGAGGAATCTAGGTCACAACTAGATAGCATTGACTGATGTGTCTTTAAAATTTCCTACTACTTTATTTTTACTTTACAATTCATATTAGTGCCCTCCTACAATTGGCCTTAAGAGTTACACTTCTCAAAAATGTGAAATGTATTTTTCAACACCCTTTGCTATCAGTAATTTGACACAAAGGACACAAAGCAAAGATTTCACAAAACACCCTTGACTTTATCACATTTCATTATATAACATTTTGTGGAAGAGAAAAATGATTAAAATGTCTCAGTCCAAAAAGTAGTTGGAATAAGTTGCAGATTGTATATGTTCAGCTGCCCTTATACAGCTTTGATTTGTGCGGCCAGCACTTACTCAGCAGTTCAGTATAACTCTTATTGACCTTGGCAGCTGTCACATTGCTTGCTGGATTTTATGTCGCTGGAGGTGTCAGTGTTCAGGGGAAAGATGTGCAGAATATGTGTGGTTTTATTTGCAGGCGGGAATGAGGTAGAACCCAAACTGCATTTCCAACAGCATTATTTCACAGATGACAGTCACAGGAGACCTGTGACCAACTTTAACCTTTTAATAGAACGCATAAATTAAGGCTACGAGAGAATACTGAGCTGCCAATTATAGAAGCTGTAGTTCCAGGGTCTATGATTAGCATATTCTTCCCTACTTGCCCCATGACAAAAATGAATAGCAAAGGCTTTATGAAACATTTTCTGAGAGCAGAAACTCATAGAAACTTATCTCCAAACAAATTTAATGTGCAAAGTAGGTTGCTAAAGCTTCCATTAGCTAATAAATACCCAGAGTGAGAAGGTGGAGCAGAGTGTAGACTAACGTGGCAGTTTCCTTTGTTCCTTAAACAAATACCTGATGGGGTTTTTTTGACCTACAACCCCTCCTGCAGAATACAAAGAATGAAGTCTGAGGTTGACCTTCTCCAAGGCAGTCAAGTTCATCCTAAATCCTTATCTGCATAATGGTTCTGCAATAAACAGATGTGGCTTTGCAGTATTTATAATATAAAATGTAATGTTTTCTGAATGTCTTGGATGTCCTCTTGAGAGTGTCCCAGGATGAGTTTGGATTTCAAGTCTGAATGCTGTTGCACCTCAAGTCTTTCTTCAGAAACATGCTTCTAGATGATATGCAAGATTCTTGGTGTCCACAGCCTGGTCTGATACCTGCGTGCTGAAAAGGCTGAGCTCTGGGGGTTTGGGGTTTTTTGGGGTATATTTTTCATTCTGTTCATCCATCTGACCGGTCAGGGTCACTACTGGGCATGAAATATGCCTGAGAAATGGCTTGTGGATGTTGCCTGCAGAAGCTCCCCACAGGAATGGCCTCAGCAACAGCAGCTGCAATATTGTGCCAGCTCCTGAGGTAACTCTTGGTGACAGATGTCACCTTTTTGGAACATCCAGAGCCATCTGTGACACTTTTATTTTGACCTTGTATTGATTAGCCCGTTGTTTTTTTTGAAGTTCCAGCAAATAATGATGCTAATCCAGATAAACCCAGTCACAACTGAAGGTCAGCATTATCTAGATGCCAGGCTCCAGCCCCTTCCTAATGGGAGCTGAAATGGTACCTGGAAGATTTTATGTTTTTAGTTAACTTTTAAGAGGGACTTATTTATTGATATCATTCTCTAAATGGTAATTTCAATCACTGCAGTGAATTGTGCATGATTTCCCAATACATTTAAAAATACAACAATTCATAGAAAATGAATAAGTTGCAAAAATTTAAAAGGCTCAGACTGATGTCAATCTGTGTTACACCAGGGCATTTTTCTTGTAGCCTGTATTTACATACATGAAGACACTGAATATGACACTGTAGGAAGTGCACATGAGCCATAGATTTCCAGTACATGGGTAAAGCTTAACAATTCCATCCTGTGTTATATCTTTAGTGTTTTTAATGGCAGATACTGACTTAGTTTAGTGGCTGTGCTGTGAAAAGTATCTAAACCATGTCCCTGCAACCCCAGACATTTCTGTCTGTCATACCAAGCTGAGACAATTGCAGACTGATAAAGGGGTTGTGCACTATTTCATTGGAACTAACTTTTCATTGACCTTTGGCAGAAAAATCTCTTTAACTACAGCCTGGTCTTTTATTTCCTGGAGAGTTGGAATCAGAGTTAATGAGTGTATATTGAGGTGAGAAACTCTGGTGCCCTTTTCTTGGAAACATGCTCCCCTCTCTACTTACCATTATAGGGTGGCTCTTAGGAGAAGCACACCAGCACCACGGAAATAAAGAGCAAAGCAGATGCTCTCTCCCTTGCTTTCTTCTGGACAAGAAATTTCCAGTTTAGTCCTAGTTTGGGGTGGGTTTTTTTTCCTTTTTTCCCCCTTTTATTACAAAGAAGAGTCAATTCAAACATATTCCATAAGACCAAAATATACAAGTTGCAAAAGTTTAAGGAGGTGGAGCTGGTCACAGGCTTCAGTTGCTTACTTTTAGTTGCCACATTTAAACATGGCTTGGGATTCTTTTTTGCCCTTTTACTGTACAAATGATGACCTCTCTCCCCTCTCTGAACTCTTCTATGAATTCCTTGGCTGGCTATTCAAGACCATGAAAAACAGAGATGCTTTTCAACCTCAGCAGAAGTGCTGTGGCTGTTGTTCAAGAGCTCTGCCATTTCCTGCTGCCCATTGCTGTGTTGGAGGTGTGCCCCAGACACTTGATCAGACACGTCCATTACAGCTGCTGAGTCAACAGAGTCGGGAGGCGGAGGGCGGCTGTGTCATACTAAATAGTTTTCTTTGCAGATCCTTTCCTTCCTGAGTCTCTTTGTACCCCTGATCTTATCGATTGTATTGGCTCTGCTAATTTAGCAGTCCTTTGGGCTGATGATCATAATTACAACACACAGCACAGCTTGAGTAAACAGGTCCATTGCAGGCCTAACGTTTTTGGCAGTCCAATGGCAAATAAACACGTTTGGCAAGAAGAGCTTCTTTAATGACTTTCACTGGTTACTACAAGGCCTGAGGAGCTCTTGGCAGTGTTATGCAGAAAAGGGGAGCTATTCTGTATAAAGATCAGCTCCATACACTTTTCCATGTAGCTCTAAAACTGTTGTAAGACTGAGTTCTTTTGAAGCAGATAGACATTGACAGGATTCAAGATAATTTTTATTATGCCTACCTAACTACAATCTTTCTCTTGTTAATAAGGAGGTAAATATTTATGCTTGGATTTATTTCGACAGCTATCTCAGAGCAGCTGTGTCATACCGTTGGCAGAGTAGATTTTAAATTAACATGTTTGCTTTAAAGTTCAGTGGTAAAATGTAACTGCAGAGCAGAAAGATGCATATATTATAGACAGTAATTGGAAATAATTATAAAATTCTCTGCTAGAAAATTGTGATGAAAGAACACTTAGATGAATGACAAATGAGCTGTTCAAAGTTCCAGTGATGACAAAGGTAAGGCTGTGTGGGCAAGGTTAATTCTCTTCCTTTGTGCACGTGCACTGCAAGTGCTAATGATCCCCCCTTGCACCTTGAAAGTTTTCTGCTGCAATCAGTGGGCAAGCCCCATGCTCTTTATTATTTTGTGCCTACCCTTGAGGCTGTAAAACCCAACACCATTAATTGCAGTTGGGGTTACAGTGTGCCCTGGTGCAGGCACACAGATTCTCTTCATTAACCCAGTATGACAACAGAATCTGGACAATAAGCAAATGCTCTTATTTTCATCATTATATATTCCTATCCCAGTCACTCTTCCCTTAATTTAGTTGCAAGGTAGAATAAATAATTCTGCTTTGCAAAATAAGTGTTGTGAGTTGGAGGGGTTTGTGTTTTCTCTTCCTGGCATGGCATTGCAGCCCCTGCCAGGGGCAGTTTCCTGGCAGTAGCTGGGACACTCACCAGGTGAAGCCCTTGGTCCTGGGCACCCAGGTGAGCACCCAGGTGAGGGTGATGCCCACCAACTGCTGCCCACTCTGCCAGGTGGCTGAAGTTTTGATGACAAAACCCACCTTTGGTCCAGAGATTCAAGCCTTTAGCATTCCAGATGAAGTCCACGGGGACCAAATCAGACAAAATGATCTCCTGAATTATTCTTTAAATTCATTTAAAACATTCATGCAGTTCTGAAGTAGGACAGGTACTTGAAGGCAAGTATTTAAAAGGAATTTAATGATCCTAGATATGTCTTTAGGATGCAACAAGGAGGAGTGATCAGTGTTGGGAAACAACTGATGTGATCAGTTTTAGCAGCATATTTTTCTGTCAGTTTTATCCATGCAGCTCTTTGGATAAAATAGATTTAGTGGGAGTTCTGGGCATACTGTGATTCATCTGGCTGGAGTATTTAAACATGTCTTGGCAATTTGTTTTTAGTTTAAACAGCATTTAAACTCAATCTTTTAAGTAGGTACAGACATTATTTGTACATTATTTAATCCTATGCAAAAATTTCTTCATTTTATTGCTAGCTGTGATACCCAAATCAGTTTGCTGCCAGAACATCAAGTACTGTTTGATCTAATACAGCTTTATTGGATGAAGATTATACTGTAAGTTAGGTCTACTTGTGAAAGCCTTTCTTTCCTGTAGACAAATATTTAATATCTGCACTCACTTGTAAAGCTCACTTTACAAGAGAGATACTTCAGAGAAAAATGCTATCACCCCCAACGTGACTTTGCCTGCAAGTAAAGTGACGAACTAGAAACTGTAAGAAAATGAATAGAAATAGTGTTTTCTTTTGGATGTGATCATAAGACAAATGCCAAGCTAGGAAAGTCCATTTCTGGGCAGTCTTGCTTTTGTTCTATTGGGATGTGACTGTCGAGCTTCTGCCACTGCTGAAGCCTGCAATAAGGTCAAGGGATTTTCCATCTCCTTGGCCTTCACTTGATTTGTGGACTGTTGTGGTACAGTCTGAAATTTAACAAACTCATTAAGGAATTTTTGGGCCACAGTAAGCTCTATATTTTCCAGTTAACCTTTCACTAAGTGCAAATCTGCTTATGGGATGCTGGCCCTTGATTAATAATTAGCTGTTATTGATTGCTGTATTTTGAGGAAGAGTTCCTTTTTGGGTTTTTTTTGGGCTGAGTAGCCTGTCTTTGTGAGCTACTGCTTTGCAGAAGAAGAATCTGTGTGATCGTGACATATATAGGAGCACAAAGAAGAAGTGTTTCAAGAATGTCCTGCTGTGGCATTATCTCCCCTGCAGAAGACAGCAGCTGAATTTGCACTCTGTCAGGGAGCTGAGAAGTCAGGCTCTTTCATATGACCCACAACCATTTCCAGAAGAGTCTGAAGAGCAGAAGGTGACTTTTTTCTTTGATTCCTTTTACCTGGATGACAGGATGCAGACAGCCCAGTACAGATTTAGCTTTATGTGGAGAGATTCCCAGGCAGCCAGGTGCACCCTTTGTTTTTAGCCCTTCCTCCTGTTTTCACTCCTACACGTTTAAATGAGCAACGCGTGCCCGACTTAGGAGTAGCCGAGAAGATACCTGATATAAATGAGGTTTCCTCTCTCCTTTCTTTCCTGCCTGGACAAATCTAAATGAAGGATCATCTTTGTTATTATGAGACAAGGTGTGCCTGGTTGTTCTGCAGGATTATTTATGAAGTGAATGCCAACAGGAGAGTTAGCTCTCTGAGGATGAATGCTCAGGTCTGAGCTACTACCTTCGGCACAGTAATAACATCACTGTCAAGAAGGGGAGGTTTTTTTCCCCCTTCAACCTACAAATTTCTTACAGCATGTCTTTTCTATTATTTAATTTTTGATATGATATAACTCAACTGTGCAATCTTCCTTGGGATTAGGTCTTTAAATGCTTGGCAGTTCAACTTTAAACTCTGGGAAAAAAAAAGTGTAGGCATCAAAACATTTTCACAGAGGGAAGGAAGGTTTCTGAATATTAAAGCTGTGGTGAATCTGTGGTGGCTGTTACGCATTGCAGGGAAGCCCTTGGATGCTGCGGAATGCAGTCCAAGGAAGAGTTCTCAGAAATATTGATATTCAGACCAATGAGTATCTGACCTTCACCTCTTGAGAGGATGGTGACTCTTCATCTTCCAGGTGTGCTGCAGCTGGAAACTTTATGCAACCTCTTCTTACAGAGCAGATAATTGAGTCACATTAACTTCAAAGGTATCACTTGCATAAGAAAATAAGATTTAGTGCAAGGTTTATAGATATGCTATAATTAGACCATTAATTGTGTCATCTTTTTGGCACAGCAGTTGCCATTGCCCATTCCTGTAAGTATATGTTATTTCATAGTTTCATTTTAGCAATTGTTTTGCCTCACACTGAGGAAGTTTGACATAGGCAATGCTGACAATGGGGAAATAAGGCAAATTTAAGAAGACATGAGTTGTGCATGTTAGTTAATTGCCAGATTTTTTTTTATTTTCTTATTGCAAAAACCCACTTCTAACAGTTATTAAAATTGTGCATTTCCACCTACTAAAAGATTTGCTGGATGCCAAATGGATATTAGATTGATTTCCTATTAAATGAAGAAGAATGAATCTGAGTATACAATGAGACTAGTGAGCAGCAGGGTTTATTTTTAGATTATACTTTTAAAGCTAAACACTGTCTTTAAGTCCAAAAGGAATGTGCCATTTCTTTCATTACTTTTTTACACTTGATTTCTTTTGGCAGGTTAAGACAGCAACTTTACATGAAATGGATGATTGGTTGGGAGATTGTGAATCCTGGTTTCCAGGTTATTTCTTTTCTAATAAATCATTTATAGAAAAAGTGGTCTTCTGAAGTTGTCTCATTAGTCTTCATTTTTTCTGTCTTTTCTTGATTTTCTTTTAAAAAGAAGCTGGTTAAATAACCACCATCCTCTTTTAAATTCATGGGTGCAACTAACCCCTCAAAATGAACAAATGGCCACTCTTTGATCATTGCTGTGGTTAAGAATTTAGCTTTCACTATGAATATAATACTGAAATCCTTTTTTCTAAACCTATAGATGAGTCTCTACCCCTTATTAAGGTCCCTTTTTGCTTCCCTCAGTACCCAGGGTGTTTATCACTGGCTGTGCACAGGTCCTGGTCTCTGTAGTAGCTGCTGCAGCCAGTGCTGCAGTGATCCCAGGCTGGGAAATGTTCTCTGGAGCTTGTAAGATCTGGAAATAATTTACTGTGCTGAGGGTCAAAATGCCTTCTCACTGCCACTATGGTTGTGAGCACAAATGAAATTTTAAAACTACCTTTGTTCTGCTTTCCTTAGTAGAGGCATTGGAATCCAGCCACCTCAGGCCCTAGCCCAGTGTGTTTGCCATTTAGAAACCCATGTAGGGTTTCTTCTTTCATTCACTTTGCTGCCAGGAATTAAATATTTAATCATTTACAAGGATCCTTTTCAGATTTCTACATGGATGAGAAAATATCAATCAAATTACGGGCACTTGCTGGCAATCATATGGACTTGATCTGCCTGCTAAGAGGAGCATGAATGAATTTAGAGTAACATTTAATGGCTCAGAAATTTCTCTTTTGGTCATCTCCACATGCAACTCTGTGAATGTCTGGTGATTAGAGTAAACTCAATAGCTTGTGACTTCCCATTCCCTTTCTCCTCACTGTGTTTGCTCTTGAAACCAAAGGAATGAAATTTGCACATGAGCCTCAGATTTTCTCTAAAACTTCAGTCCATTTAAGACAAGGTGCCCTTTGTAGGAGTTAGGAGAGCTCTGAGTTTCCTCTGCTTTGTTTTCATTTGGGCTCATGTAGTTCTAGATACAAAAATAAAAAGAAAAATATTTTTAATTCCTTTGGCACTGTTGTATTATGGAGGAAAATGGTGTGAAGTGAAAGAGAAGTTGGTGGCTTGTTGTGGATCACCCCTTTCAACCTGCAGTAATTTGCTATCCCTGGCTAACTGCCTTGCCAAGGTGAAGCCAGACAGACCCAATTGCTGGCTACAGGATTTCAGAGATGTCCGTAGGAGACACAGAATGGTGGAGGCTGCTCTAAATTTTGTCTGGCAGTTGTGAGTGTTTGAAGGTATAAAACCAATTTGGGGCTTCCTGCAGCTGCTGGCAGCCTGAAGTGTTAGATGGGAAAAGTATTTATCAAGGAACAAATATTTTTTAACTGAATCAACACCTCAGAAAAGAGAAAGTTGGTTTTGAAGGATTTCTGAAGACTAGGAATAAGTTTCAGGGAGTCATGGAGGAATGAAGTCTTCTACAAAAAATGTCTGACATGGTAAAGAAAGCCATTACTTCTCTAGAGCAGCTGGGAACAACCCACCTTATCTGATTTCCTTTGGGGACTTTTATGAGCAATTATTTTATTCCAGGTATGAAATTCCTCATCAGTTGCTACTGAGATTTAAATATATAGTTAACTTTCTCTCATTCATGTTTGAATGAATGGTAGCGTTGACCCTGTTCTTGCTTTATTGATAAATGAAACTTTTTACAGCTTTGATTTGCTCATAAAAGGCAGGGCCTAGGTGTTCCTCCTTTAAAATGTTGAAATCAGACCTACTGCTGGTAATGGTAGAATCACAGAATGGTTTTCATTGGAAGGCACTTTAAAGACTATTTTATTTCAAAGCCCTGCCATGAGCAGGGCAAGGGATCTCTTCCACTATCCCAGGTTACTCCAAGCCCCATCCAACCTGGCTTTGGACACTTCCAGGGATGGGGCAGCCACAGCTTCTCTGGGCAACCTGTGCTGGGACCTCACAGGGAAGAATTTCTTCCTAATCTCTAATCTAAGCCTGCCCTCTGTCAGTTTACATCCATTCCCCCTTGTCCTATCAGTTCACCCAGGGATGTGGCATTAGAGCTGTGCTATGCCTTTCCATGAGGATTTACATGGATTTATCTATCTCGTGTAAAGCACACGAATAGCATTGGTTCACTTCTTGAGATGCTTTGCCCAAAGGATGCAGCTACATTTTGGTGGGTCTTTGTTCAGAAACACCTTAATGTGTGTGCTACAAATGCCATTTAACTTCAGAGCAGCAGATCACCAGTCAGTGAGGGGTATTACCTCATCTACTTAGCAAAGGTAAATACACAAGTACAGCACAAAAGCTGAGCAAATGTATCATTTCCCCACTTCTTTACATCCAGTTAAATATTTTGGTATTACATCTTTCATTAAATGCTGTTTAAATCATCTTTTTCCTGTTAAGTTTCCGTAGTAATGAGTTTTAGAAGGTTGCAGAGAGACTGCAGAAAGAAAACGTTTTGCCCTTCAGACTGGTGAGGAAAGGCTTGTGCTGCATAAATGGGAGAGGGAATTAAGCCACATCCCAGAGTTGATCCCAAAGAAATGAAGTTGTTCGTGTATGGTGTGGCTTTCCTGCCCACACTGCAAAATGCAACCTTGGCTCTGGTAGGAGCTTCCTCTTCCAAGGCAGTGAAATCCTTACACCTTACACAGAGTGCTTCAGCTACAGCTTGGAGTTACATGAAAGGGGGGGAAATCTCCCTCAGTTTGGAACTTTGAGAGAAGTATAAATCTTTTTCACTTGGGGTAGTACTGTATTTCTTGTGCCTGTATTTTCTGGTCCTTAGCACAAGAGATGTCTTACTGGATCTGAGCAGGAGTCAGCCTCGTATTCTGTCTCTGCTGGTAGCAATGGAGATAAGTGCACAAGTGCCCTGCCCTCCTGTGTGATCATTCCTCTCCTAATTCCCCAGAATAATTGAATTATGAACATTAGAGCATGATTTTTAACTGAAAGTAGATGATTCTGCTATAAAATGACTTATTTTAATATTGCATTCATTTTTGCAATGCCATCCATTTCCACCCCAAATAAATAAAATCTGTTCAAATGGGAATTGTAAATATCACGGGTTTGTTGTGACCCACAAAAAAGTGACAACCAACATCCACAGTTAGTGATTTTTCATCATAATTTCATTTAAGTATACCTTTATAGTAACTGCTGTGAACATTTGTGTTCTAAAAATTGTCATATCATAGGTGATACGTTAGGTGAACACTATCACCTGTCATAAAAGTGGGAGAAATGGGTTCTGTTGAGTCTCAAGATGCTGCTGCAGAGCTTAGAGACCTATGCTAGACTAGGAAAAGCCCAAATTGTAGGCAGTTTTATGTTATTTTCAGTTAGCACAGATTGCAAGTGGTGAACTACTATTAGTTGTCATCAGCTCACTGATGAATTCATGTCCTTTAAATTATTTTTGGATGTGTGCCTACAGGCTCTAACAGGCTCCTTGAAGCAATATAAATGAATAAATCAGCAAGAGGTACCCACCAAACAATTACACCAGGGGGTGTAAATGGTTTAGAAAGGAAGCACTTACTTAATATTAAGTATTTGTCTTAAGCTGTTTAAAACTTCTGAACAACTGACTCTCCAGCTGTTAAAAATGCTTATTTTTGTGTTGTAGACAAGGCACAGGTATCTATGTGAAAACTGAGGGGTATGTGAAGAAGAGCTTATGACCCTTGTGAGTTAAAAATGAAGTTTGGGATGGGAAACAAAGAGAGACATTTTAATCATGGCTGCTGCTAGGTGATTCTCCCCCCTTTTTTTTTTAATCCGAGTCGTTGGGAGAAAAATGACATGATGACAGTTAATTATAACTAATCCTGCAGTGCTTCAACACAGACTAATATAAAGTTCAGAGAGTTCCACCAGCAGTTAGTTATATCCTTAGGTAGCAATGAGATTTTACCTAAAATAGTTGTATTGTTTCTTGGCATCTGAAAAAACCCCACATTCTGCCATAAAAACATCTGATACGATGCTGCAAACCAAGGCTATCGTGAAAGAAGGGTTATTTCAGCATATGTATGTAGGTTCTAGGACTACAAAGTGTCTTTTAAAATAGTTTTCATTAATAAAATAATTAAAGAAATGTCATTCAAAAATGAAATTTAGTGGTTAGTAAGACCATGGGTGAAGTGAACCGTTTTGACTCCTGTAGGCATCCAAAGTGGAAAAGAAATAACTGCAAAGCAGAGAAAGGAAAACTAGGTGAGGATTTCAGAGGTAGAAAACATTAATAAAGTTAGCAATTCTTGCCTTAATCAGTCAGTAATATTAAGGCATTCAACACCACATGATCTTTGCCTTTGGAAGGGTTTGGGTCCATTATTCCTCATCTTGTTTCTCCTCCTGGATGTGCTGCATAGGATGGCTTTGTGGATTTATTAAAGTGGGAGAAGATCTTGATGACTTGTCATGGAAAAAAAGAGGAGTAAATACTCTGAACTAGGTCCTAAATGCTGTTAGGAGGCTGTAGTGTTTTTGGCAGGACAGCCTGGGTGGGAAATGATGTGCACAGTAAGCAAGCCTTCAGGAGAAATGAACCTAAACACTTGGATTCCCTGGAAGTGTCAGACAAATTCACTGTCACCCTTAAATGGTTTTCTTGCTCACCCAGAGCAAGAAAAATGGAGGGGATGATTTCTAAAACCTTCCTTAAAAAATGTAGCAAAAATAGTTTCAAATGTTTTGTGGCTGTTCTTGAACTTTAGCTGAGCTCATTTCTACATGTATCCCACTTACATAGATAGGAATGATGTTTGAATTGAGTCTTCACTATTGAATTGAATCCTTACTGCTGGAAGCTTGTTAAATTTAGTATGTTAGTTTCTATTAAAATTGCAGGAAAGTGCAATTCTAGATAGTTATGAAAAGCTTGATAAGGTGATGGAAAATTGTGTATAATGCATTTATTTTGTTTGCATATACAGAGAGGATGTATACTCAGGTATTCTAAGAGCTTTTCAAAGGCACACAAGGTGCATACAAATTCTGGAGAGTGCTGTGATGTTTAGTCATTAAAGAGGTAGCCCCTGGAGAAGGAAAGGGACCTGGTATGAAGGGAAGGCTCTTAGCTGAGTTGAACATCCTTCTCATCTTTGGTTCTTTAGGCAAAAAGTGATGACTGCTTTTAGCATAACAGGAATCAGAAAAACCTTCTGAAAAACGTGGCTGAATATTAATCTGTTGGCTGAATTTCTGTTCATTCTTTCATCTATTCTGTAATTTTAATTTTTTTTTTGATTTAAAAATTGCAGTCACTTATAGAGTGAAAATTTTCTTATTTCATGTTTTTTTTTTTTTTTCCATGCATGACAGGGAATTTAGTAGCAGCTCATTAAAATAATAAACTGCATCAAGGTAAATGTTTAAGGCCAGGCTGGATGGAGCGCTGAGCAACCTGATTCAATGGAAGGTGTCGCTGTCCATGGTAGGGAGTTGGAACGAGATGATCTGCAAATTCCTTTTCAACCCAGACCATTCTATAATACCATGAATCTATAGTATTATCAAGGCAGATGTTTTTTGTAGTGTAAGAAGTACTTATGTACAATGCCTTTGTAAAACATTCACAAGATAAAAGCAGCCAAATCCTGTAAAGTATGGTAGGAAGTGAAAGCCGTTCATTATGAGCGTGGCTGAGCCAAACCAGATTTCTGCAGAGATGCAAAAAGTGCTTACCACCACTGGCAGGTTTGGAGGGACTCTTCCTGTCTTCCATGGATCCCCAGAAGAATGCAACAGGATTCAACCTCCTCGAGACAAAGTCCTTCTTGGGAACCTCCTGTGCTGGCATGTATCTGCAGAGCTCAAGGCGTGACTAAGGATGATAGGCAATAACTAAGCAGCATGTTAAAAATAGCAAGTCAATTTAAAATCAGCATCAGAATGCCATTATTGATTGTGTAGAGCAAATCCCTTACCTTGTATTCAACACTTAATTAAAGCAGTGGAATAGAAGCACTAATAGAGAGAAAAAAAACACCCCAAAGCAAAACCATAATGATTAGAAAATACCCTAAATTTTAGTGTTCTTCTCTATGGTCATCAATAGATTTCAAATCTAATTACTAGTCACTAGCATGAGCCTTCTTTATCTCTTGTTATCACTTTTTCTACTAAATAAGTAGTGTGTCGGGACAAAAAACCTTAACACTTGACAGGTTCCCAGCTGCTAAATTATTGCCAGTTACTATTTGCAGGGAGGCCCTTTTTTGAGTAGGTGCCTGCTGCTCTTTCTGTAAAGCAAGACTCCAATCAGGAAAGGTTAATAGCTTGTGAAGAGCCTCCATCGCAGCTTTTCTTGCCCTGCCATGGCTGGTGAATAGGTGGCAGATGCATTGCTTTGTGCTACACCTTACTCATGTTTTTCTTTTACCTGCACACCATGGTACTTAAAAAGGACTTTCTCTTACTTACAAATACAACTGTCATGTTTTCCTCAGATATTAACAAGGGTATCACAGTTTTAAGCTCCAGGGGCTCTAGCCAGCAAGATAATTGGTGTTTTGTAGGAGTTCTGCTCTGTGCTTTAATTTGTAGTGATTATTTATTCGATAAGTGTTCCTCCCTCTTCAACCCATCACTAGCATCAAAAAGTCTGATCCTGCATTCTCAAAGATAACACTCAACATGATCTTGATATTTGAACAGAACAAATAATTCCAATTTACACCCTCTACTACCTGTGCCTTGAACTATGGTGTACGGTAAGGTCATGTAAAAAGGAGCTTTGTGTCCCTTGAGAAATACTTGCCAGCATTTGTGGGACAGTTGGGTGGAGAAGAATAGGGAGGAACAGATGGGTTGTGGGGAAGAGGGAGCTGTTGTGCTGATCAGCCCCTGCAGGTCAGTGCTGTAGGGAGGATTGATTTCAAACCCTGCCTCAGGAGTTGTTTCAGGTTCAGGCAGGGATGCACACTGGGATTTGGGTATTGTACTCACTAATGGGTGGTGGGTTGGGATCCAACATTAACACCGGCTGGATCTATTCACAGAGGTGTGCTCTAACTAGAATGTTGGTAAAGATAATATCCTGCTTGAGTGCATTTCTTCTGTTGCTAAAGAAGTCATCACCTAAGGGTATGATCACAACAGGGCTGCCATCAATTTTGCTGATGTCTTGATAACTCCATAATTAAAAATAAATTATGCTTGCTCCTTAATAGGACCAGTATTAAACTGAATACCTGTTTAATCTCTGTTAAATCTGCCACAAAGAAATGACACCATGAGAAGTGTGAATGAATGGTATCCTTTTTTCCCCTTCCCTGATTCTAATTACACATGATGGCACTTGCAGTGTCCCTTGTGAATGCACAAAATTGGTGCAGCAGGGGAAATGCAAGCTTCCCTGTGCTGCAGTCTGTTCATTAGCATCGATTTCTGAGGCACTGCCCCTAAGGATGAGAGGATAATTTCTTTTTTCAGTTTCTCATGATCCCAGCTTGTAATAGACTATTAAAAATAACTTCTAAACCTCAGAGTAAGTTCTGGAACAGTGAGAGATTCACAAAACTCCTCATAACCCACCTTTCCATGCAGCAATAAAGCCCAACTAACCACTCCTACTTTGTCTCTGGCCTTCATGTAACCCTTACCTAAAGCTGTGCCTTTGGGCTGCAAATCCATTGTGTCAGCCTTTCATTATCTGCTTGGCTTTCTGCTGCTTTTCCATGGTGCAATATGAAAACTGATACAACATTCTTCCCGTATGGAAAAAGCTGTCATTTATTTGCAGTTATGAACACCCTGGTAAAGTTCAGATAGTTCAGATTTCTTCTCCTGTGTTGCACTGGATTTGGTGGTACAGTGTAAAAAGATCACTATGACCACACTCACAAAGTCTTCACTATAAGAAAATAGATCTATTCATCTAACTGGCTTTGCTTTGATTTGTACAGCCCCTTATATTAACTTGGGGCACAGGAATAAATGCTGAGTATTGATGAAGAGAGTCTATAATTCCTGAGTTCCACATTAATTATTATTACAAAAATTGCACCCAAGACACTTTCCCAAAGTTTTTTTTAATCTTCCTCTTTTGAAAAAATGGCCATCTAAAGAAAGAATAAAATTTAAGTCCAACTAGCTTCAGTAACAAGTCATAATGTGCATATTAATGATAAAGACTGAGAGAACAAATCATAGGTGAGCCTTAATTTTGACAGCTCTTCATCCACATTACTCTAGTAACTACTTTTAGATAACATAAAAAGTGAATTATGAAAGACTTCCTAACAAAAGCAGAATATATTGGTAGGGACATTCTGTAACAGTTTGCTCACTTTCCATTAATGCTGTAGTAGTGGCTTGTACTGTTTTGCTCTGAATCTTTGCTCCCTAAAAACAGACAAAAACTTGGCACTGTGTTTTTATGCAAGATTAGCTCTTCATTTTTAAGCCTGGAATGCCATGTTTTGAAACTGTTCTCTGTTCCTGCATAAGCTTTATTCCAGATGCTGTGCAGGCAGGTTGGTTCAGGTCCCCACGGTACCGAGTACAGGAGGAGGTGGCTGCTTTGCCCATCTTGCTGAAGATGGACCTGCCTGTAGTCTGTGGCTTTCTGCCCAGCTCTGCTGGAACTGGCTGTTGCATCGCAAGCCTTGCCAAAATTTTTCACAATAACAAGCTCCAATCTACATAACACCTGGCCTGTACAAACCAGGTCATTATGAACTTGATCCAAGCTGTCATTCAGGCAGCTTTGTTATTCCCTTCTTAGGCTGAGCCAGTCATCCATAAGCAAGAGCTGGCTTAAACCTTCCAGGCCTCACAGCACTCGGGTACCACTTTTCTTTCTTTGAGCCCCACCAGGCAGGTGAGATCCATGTAACAAGAGGATCACAAGTAGCAGAAACATGAAGGAACAACTGGTGATCTGGGCTAAACCCCAGCATAACAGGTTACTGTGAATTCCAAGCTCCTTCCACTCTATTTTTGTGCTTTTATATTCATGTTGCTGCTTCTTGGTCTCATCCTTCAGCCTTTCTACTCAAAATGAGAAAAGCAGGCTTACTTAATGAATTTCCTCCATATTCACTCTGCATTTATTTCCTACACATCTTTTAGGTATATACAGCCATCCATGAATATTTTGAGGAAAGAGAAAGTCCCAAGGATGAGAATCAAAGCCAAAATGTGTGTGATGAAGGGAGCTGGCACTCAGCTGGCTGGAGGACTGCAAGGACTCTCTTGCCCTCTTGTGCTGCCTCTTCTTTTCATCAGTGAAAAGATTGGGGGCCGCAGGGAGGAGTTCAGGCTCCCATACCCAGATGCTGTATTAGCTGCATTAATGCAAACTCTACATTGGCAAATTAAACTAAAAATTGCAGTACTGCAGTTCCCCATATGCTTCAACAACCATGAGGGGCAAAATGTGGCTATTCTTAACAGACAGTACCACGAGGGCTGTGAGGAGGCTAAGAGAGTGTAACTGCCTGTAGTCCAGAGCCAGTCAGGAAAAAGGAAGTCTCACTTGCAAAAACCTCCTGACATTTCAAGAGGAGTCTTCCATTCTGTATCAGTCAAAAATGAGACCTTTAAAATTTTTTCAATGGAAAAAAGAGAGCAGGAAAGCTGGGGCTGGGGCAGCCCTGGTGGGTGCCCTCTGCCACTCAGTCTTGGGGGTAGGGCTCTCTGACCCAGGAAAGCTAAGAAAAAAAATCTTCTTAAAACCAGTCTTCTTTGACCAAGTGTTTCCACTTTGAGAAATACATATTTTCTCACAAAACTTAGTTTGGAACATTCCTGACCAGCTGTGCACAATCTCTGGTGAGCTCTCATTCCCAGCAAATGTCCAGGATTTTATAATTCATGAGGGCAATGGGAGAGGCTGAACCTGGAGCCAGGAAGTTTGTGTTTCAATTTCTGATCAGGATTTCATATCTTATGATATGTATCATCACATCTCTCTGCCTTCATTTCTACTCCTCTGTCTCCCATCTTTATAAGGGAGAACTCTCTGAAAGTAGGAACACTGATTTTTTACACAGCATTCAGCTCAACGAAGTTCTGGTTTCCTTTTGAGTTTGTAAATGATGTGAACAATCCTTGCACGAAGATTTACTATTTCTGTAGACAAAAAATAAACCAAGGATCATAGATGATGCAACCATTTCCATTAAAATATTACATATGTTGTTCTTGTTAAATGGAAAATGTCCAAGTGAACATGGAGATTTTCAAAACCTGAGTAGGTTGTCCCTTGAGTTCAGTTTAGTAAAAATACAGAAATAAGAACTGTGTGAAAAGCAGGAATAGATACTGTAGTAATTTCATTGTGCATACAGTCACCTCTTACTGTCTGAGTTGGATATACGTGTTAATTTTTCCTGAATAACTCCTAAACTTAATGACCGTGTCTCAAAAAAAAAAAAAAAAAAAAAAAGGTTCTGCAGAATAATGCCTATTTGAATTTTTAAATAGTGCAGATAAAGTAAGCTGAGATCATTCACTTCATGTATTTAAAAAGTGATGGATTCAGTATCCTCCCAGCAATCAATAAATATTCCCTCCTTAATCGAAGACTTCCGCCAGTTTGGTGATCTCTTGCACTAATTACTTCCCTCAAGAATATGACTTAGATGAATTTGAAAGTAAATGGGACCAGTGTTCCTTGAGTAAAGATGGTGATTCTGTGAACAGTTCTGGGCTCCTCAATTTGGATGGACATTGAGGGGCTGGAGCATGTCCGGGGAAGGGAACAGAGAAGGGAAGGCTCTGCAGCACAGGTCAGATGAGGAGCAGCTGAGGGAGCTGGGAGGGCTCAGCCTGGAGAAAAGGAGGCTCTGGAGGGACCTTCTCGGTCCCTACAAACTCCCACCTGGTGCAGCCAGGTGCGGGTCGGGCTCTGCTCCCGGGTAACAAGTGACAAGACGAGAGAATGTGGTTTTAAGCTGTGCCAAAGGACCTTTACGTCGGACATTTGGAGGAATTTCTTCACAGAAAGGGTGATTAGACATTGGAATGTGCTGCCCGCAGAGGTGGTGGCGTCACCATTCTTGGAGGTGTTTAAGGACAGCCTGGACGTGGCACTCAGTGCCATGGTCTGGTTCACAAGGTGGTGATCGATCATAGGTTGGACTCGACGGTCTGAGGGGGCTTTTCCAACCCAATCGGTTCAGCAATTCTGTGATTACCTGGAGTTGTTACGAAGCACTGCAAGCACCCTCAGCACTGCACGGGGAGCAGCATGAGGAGGTGAGAACGCGGTGTTGGGAATTCGATGTGCGGCAAGCATACAGCTAAAATTCAGTTTTGACTAGTTTTGTAGCGCTACCGTGTATATTTACCAACAGGCGTGAAAACCCTGGGTCTCCGTGCTGGCAGTCAGGCACAACTTGCCGGGCGTCCCCTCAGCGCTCGGCCCTGTCCCGCCGCCGCCCGGCAGAGGGCGCCGCGCGCGCCNGCTGCCGGGGGAGAGGGTGGGTCCGGGGGCTGGGCTCCGCGGGTGGGGGTGTGGGTGTGGGTGCATAGATGGATGGATGGATGGACGGACGGACGGACGGACTCGCCGGGTCGCGGCGCGCGGGAGAAGTTGCCGCGGTTTTGGGACCGCTCCGGCCGGGATCTCCCGTCTCGCTGCTGGTCGCATATCCCGCATCTCCCTGCGCCGGTCCGGCTCCTCCGAGCGCCCGGCTCCTGCCCCCGCGGGAGGAGCGCGGCAGGGCGCGGAGCAGCGGCACCCCCGTAAGACAGGTGAAGTTCGGATGGGGACGGGCAGCGCCAGCCGCGGCCGCCGGCGGGCTCGGTGCGGTCACCGCCGCCAACTCCGCTCCGCCGAGCCGCGCTGAAAGTAGCGCAGCTGCTGCGGGCAGGGCGATCGCGGCTGGGTCTGAGCTCTCTGTGGGGCAGGTTCGCTTCTAAACCCCTACTTTTTTATCTGCCCGCCCACCCCCAGTCACAGCATCGCAGTGTGTTTGGGTGTCTTTTTCCTTCCCTCTGTCGATTCTTCAGTGAGTGTTCTTAAACAAGGCACGCTTATCCGCTTCTTCTTTAACCATTCATTACTTTGAACGTTCATTCTTAATTTGCGCTCGTTCTTGTATTTATTTGTCTATTATTATTCATTCAAGGTCAAGCCGTATAGAGTTTGGACTTTATTTATGTGAAGATACGATGAGGACTCTGTAATGCTGTTCCTTTTCTCCTCCTCCTCCTCTCCCTCCCACTCCTGTGCCTGCCTGAGCGTTTCTGTAGAAGGCTTTTAAAAGAATGGATGAGGGTCATAAAAAGTACTTGCTGACCACTGCATCCAGCTCTTCTGTATAATTGAAATATATTGGTTAATTCCTGTGATGAAAACAGAAAATCAGCATAAAGAATTGATTGCCTGAGAATGTAGTTTTTGGTGGAAGTTGTACAGGAGATGCCTGTTGTGTGTGCAGGTGAGTGGAATAATGTATGTACCTGTTAGAACTGGATACCACTGAAAATACCTGTGAGAGGACGTGATGGCAGAGAGCTGCTGTTGATTGTGCCTCGTGTCACACAGGTGCCTTGCATGGCTGTTCAACTTGCGTTGTAAAATCTTCAAACTTTAAGGAAACTGATTGAAAAAGTAGTGAACTCTTTAGTTTCTGAGATGATTCCAGTGGCATTTAGGTAATGCTACATCAGAGCTGAAAGAGATGGCATTAAAGTGAGGTGCTGGAGTCCAGGGGTGCTTCCCAAGGAGGGCAGGTATGGCTGTGTCGGGGTGTGTGAGGTGTGTGCAGAGCCGTGCGTGGGCTTCGCTGGGTCGTGGGGCTGAGAGCAGCTCAGAATGCACAACACTCTGCCTTTTGCGGGGGCAGGCTCGAGGTGTTGAGTGCTGAATTTCCCTGAGGATGGAAGCAAGGGGATTCTGTGTCTGCCTGTACCTTGCAAAGTGCCGAGCTGGTTTTAGAGCTTTGTGGAAGTTGCAGTTTTAACTGCTGCGAACATCAGCAAGGAGAGCATAACCCTGCTCTAAGTTGTGACAGTTTTGTTGCTTGCTTTGGTCGGACTGGATAAAGTTTTCATTGTTAATTATTACAAAAACTATCGAGACTCTGTTCATAGCAGGCTTTTCTGTAACACGAGGGAAGAGCAGGAGATTGCACACTCTGCTTTTTTAATCTTGGTTCTGTGAGGGGAAGCTGTGTCTAGTCATCTTCGTACGTGAAAACAGAGGATTTTTTTTAGATTACAGCACTGAAAAGCATTTTCTGAAGAATCAGAAGTAAACATCACTCATTCGTAAACTTTCTCTTCTGCTTTGCCTCAATGGTGTTTGAAAGATCCCATTTCACTCTGGTAATGAAAGACCAAAAGAGCTGTTAAGCTCCATCTGTATGCATTAGGGTAGGTGGTTGATTTGTACCCTGGGGCCATATTATCTGCTATTTCATTACTTCTGGATCAGTAATGATATTCAGGAAAACTGTGTTTGTAGTGACTGCTTTCTAGGGATGCCTGCTCACTAGAAAGCCTCACCGATAAGATCGTGTGCTGCGTGTTTGCTGACGTGCTGCGCCGCTGGAGGCTCTCGGGCTGCTGCCTTCAGCTGCCTTTAGTGGCACAGAAGTTCTGGGGTTTGTGAGTGAGGAATGGGCATTCCCTTAGGTCTCCTTGCTCCTTGGTATTTATTTTTTTTTACCTAACCACTATTCAGTGTCTTACGTGCCCTCAGATGAGCTGAGCTGTTGTACCCGTTTAGACACTTTTTCCTCTTGTGTTTGGTCACAGCAGCAACTACCCTGGTGGCTGGGAGCTGAGGGAGAGCACATGAGGAGCCTGAATTGGAGCAGGAGAAACATGCCAGATGCTGCAGGTACCCTGTGCCAAGCTCAGTGCTGAATACTAGCACAAAGGTAGCGATGTAAGAGTGGTTCTGGGCAGTGGAAAACCTGAGTGGTGGTTGTACTTTGGAAGCTTTTGATTCCCTGTTGGTAGATGAGCAGGGGGGTTGTGGTGGAAGATGTGCTATGATGTGAATGGTTTCATCCAGGTGTCCAAGGCAACTAAGTTTGTCTGGCTTTGCAGGCTGTAAGCAAAGAGTAGGATAAGAAAATACAAAAAAATAAACTACCCTGAGTTGACAGGGCTTCACTGACGCCACAAGTACCTGTGTCTGCTTTGCTTCCCCACCCTGCATCTCTGCTGAAGTGGATTATGATAGGTGAACAACAGGGATGCTGTTTCAGATTAAAGAGGTGATGGAAATGCCCCCAGGCTGTTTTTCAGGGAGGTAAATTCTCCATTAGAAGTGCATGCTGTGCTTTAATGGGTTGTGCTCAGTGCTGTCCGTGGGCTGCATGGGGGAAAGCAGAGACCTGTCTGCTTGAGCTGCCTGACAGAGTTGGTTTCGGGAACTTCTCGAGGCATTTTGTAGATGAGGGAAACTGTCCCAATGGACTGCCTGGAAGCGTGTTCAAAAAGTATGTGTCTGGGTTGTCAATTTCAGGAACTTTAGTGAATTTTGGGGGGCTTGTTCCACTATAGTGAAACAAAAGCATTGTTTTCACAAGACAGCTGCTTTGTGGTTTGTTAAAGCAATAGAAAATGAAAATTTGTCTGGTCCTGGCAGCAGTTCATAGGCTCCGGTGTTACCAGTGCGGCTGAGGATCAGGAGTTCTGCTGGGGCTGCCTAGGGGTGAGAGCTGTTGTGTTTTTTCTCTAAACCAGAGAAGCTGAGAAGCTGTGGATGGGCTGTCATGTCTTGTTATAACTGAGTTTTGTGATCCAATGGCATCAGACTTCACGGCCAAACTCTGTGCAGTTGTGGTGTGTTTCTCTGTGTGCTGAATCCTTCCACACCGTTGAGTTTTTGCCCACACGTCACTTCAGTTCTTTACTTGGACTTTGAAAATGTTGATTTTTTTACTGAGATTGCATTCCAGCTTTTCTGTTATTTGCCCCAGTATCATCTAAAATAAAGTAAGTGTGAAGGTGTGGTGTGAAACGGGGGTGTGATTGCCAGGTGAGACCATGATGGAGCTGAGGGATGCTGAACCCCTGCCAGGCTCCTTCTGGAAGCTGGGCATCCCATCTCATCCAAAGCTGCTGCTAGGGTGGTGCTGTGGTAGGGGAAACAGATAAAGCACCACAGGCAAAATAAGTACTGCTTATATGAAAAAGAAAAAAAAAACTCCAGGAGTTTGTGCCAGAGGATGAGAGTCGTGTGGGTCATTTAGAACCAGAAACTCTGCAGGGAAGGCAGGTTTCTCTGCTTGCTGTCTGAGGCTGCAGAGGTCCAGCCTCTGAGTCACTGGTGACCCGTCCTGCCTTACTTCTGTGTCTGAGCACAAGTGCCCACTGTCTGCAGTCTGGTTTGGAACATGAGAGCAAAAAAATACTGTGCTTTGGACTAGCAAAGAATATGCTGGTAATGCTCTTTCTGCTTTGAATGCTTCCTTATTGAGTCATCTTTAGGCATCCTTTTGTACTTTTGCTGTATTTAGTTAAAATACTTGAGTATTAAGGACATGCTGCATCATTTTTGTTGGGAATGCTTTTAGTTGCACTTCCTTTCTGTTATGATTTTTATTTGTTAAGCTTTTGTTCAAACAAAATCTTCTGCTAATTTTTTTTGGAAAAGCATCTTGGTTTTTCTTTTCAGTCTCATCTAGCTGATGCTCATATTTGTATCTGGAAATAAGGTAACTACTTTAAAAGTGGGGTTTTTTTTTTTTTTTGCCTTACACCACCTGCACTCACGGAACAGGCAGCTGTTTTGAGGAAGTGTGTGGAATGGGTAAGGAAAGAGGTTCAAGGACCACCAAGAAAGCAAGCAAAAAGCTGTATTAGTGATGTAGTGCCAGAATGTGTGTGTGGTGTGTGGTGTCTATGCATGTCCCAGGCAGGTGGAGAGGGACTCACACACAAGATGAGTTGCTGTCCCTTGGTTGTGCAAACTCCCTGTTGATAATGGCAGAGTGTGCAAACCCATTTGCAGTGTAATGAGGTTTCTCATTGTGACCTGAAAGGGTGGTATGAAGCAGGAGAGAGGGAAAAGGGTTTTACAAGTGAAATGAACAGTTAAAGCTACTTAAAAACTACTAGAAAGTGGGAGAAATAGTCACTCTCCTGACTCAGTTTCTTAAACAGAAAATGTTTGTGCAGGAAAGGGATATTCTGGTAGTGAACAATGGGTATTTTTGAAAGGTTGGAGATACGATAACTTAATGTGGCAAACTTGTGATCCCAGCCTTGTTGGAGTGAGGGGGGATTCCTTATGTGTCTTGAGGTTCTGAGGAATGGACAGAAAGACACTATGTGCCATTTGGCTCTGTCAGACTGGCATAGCCTTCCAAAAGAAGGCTAAATGAAACAATCTCTTTGCTTGTTAGGTATAATTGTGGCTGTTTCTGATCCATCTCCCACAATATCTTGTAATTCACATTGGCACTGTTTCAGCACACGATGACAGCAGTGTGGAATTCTGTCTGCTGCTTGTTCAACAGGGATTTGTGGAGAGCATAAGTTGCCACAGCACATTGTGGGATGTATAGGTGTGTGTGTATATATATATATAAAAATGTAATTTTCTTTGTACATGTATAACAGGACAGTGGTACTGAGTCTTTAGATAGATGCTTTTATCTTTGCTAAGGTACCTATTTTAACTGAATTGCTGGGTTTTCATTGCAAAATTGATGTCAGCAGATAGCAGAGAACAGAGCAGAGAGCCTGAGGGCACTGCAGTGTGGGGGAAATGTCTCCTGGGAATTAACATATGCCTTCTGAGACACTTCTGAGAACTGTAGGCTGCTAATATTTATGATTCTGTAATTGATTTCAGGTATCTGTAGTAAACACGATAAACACCTTTGGTAAAGGAGAAAGCAGCAGTTCTCTGTGATTGCCATTTTCTCCAGCAATGGTATGCAGTTTATGGAGCATCAATTTTTAGTGTGTGATGTTCATTCAGGAAAGAAAACTTAGGTGGTGGGAGGCTTGACAGTCACGGCAAGCTATTTTACAAAGCCATCCTAACGGAAACACAATAGGATTTCTTCTGGTGTTTCTTTTTTAAAAGCCTGTGTGTGTCTTGTTTTGCTATTTAAAAATTCATCTGCGTTCCATCTTGTGAAATGTTTTGAAACAATCAGAAAAATCACCTGTCCTGTGTAGGAAAATGCACTGAATTAAATTACTGTTAATAAAACAGAGAATACACCCACAGCACCAACTGTAATGGATGGAAGAGCAACCTGAGGATGGAGCACAGTAACGGCGAGCGCGATCCCGCCCGTAATGAATTGGATTAAAACTCGTGTTTATGAGTGAGGGAGGCTCTCCACTGGGAGACTATGGAGTCTGTTTTGTGGCTGCCTTTTTGTCTCTAGTGGGTTGAAACAGAGCTCTCTTCCAGAGCCTTTCTGAAGCTCAGCACGGATGATTTGTATTCTCCTGGAGAGTAATTTGTCAGGGGATGAACAGCAGTATGCTCAGTGTTTGCTGCAGTAGCAAAGACAAGTCCAGTTAAAGACTTATTTCTTGGGGTGAAGTAATTTTTAAACTTTCCATCATAGAAAAAGTCCTAAATACATCTGCCTGGCCTAGATTTTTTCCCATCTCAGGTACTTTGGTGCAAAATTCAGGTGTGCAGAAAACAGAGCAGTCCAGAGCTTCCAGTTGGGGAGGACATGAGTTTGGTCCCTGGGGTGCACATTGCTAGTGAAAGGTCATTGGCTCAGAAGTCAGATGATTTGGGCCCTTGGAAAATTTGTCTAGACATTGCAGTGTATTTTTAAGTAAAACTTTGATTCAAAATGAAAATTGAAACAAAATAAGCAAAAGGTTAAATTTCCCTGAAACAAAGCCACAATTTTTCTGTAATAAAACTTGGCTGATTAAATGAAAGCTTTAGTGTTGATTTCTTGCAGAGGCAAAAACAAAATAAGCATTCAGTTCTAGTTCAGTTCTTTTTTTAATTTTGGGAAGGGAGGTTTGGGGTATGTGATGCTTTTTTTTTTTTTTTCCCTTTTTTTTAAAATTTGTTTTTTCATTAACAGATAATCCAAATCATGTCCAGTTCTGAGAGCACTGAGAATTTCTGTCTTCTTGTTGCTTCTTCCGGGCAGAGCTGGGAATGATTCTTCTTCACTATCCAGTGTAAATGAGGTTTTATACTCAGGCTGGATGGGGCTCAGAGCAACCTGGTCAAGTGGAAGGGCTCTCTGCCCACATCAGGGGCTTGGAATGAGATAATCCTTAAGGTCCCTTCCAACCCAAACCATTCCATGTTTCTACGATTCTATTGAAGTTTGTTACTGGCACCAGGGAGAAGGGGTGTGTGAGTGACAACCAAGGGAAGATGGCAAATGGGAAGGGAGCTGTAATGTGAGGGGAAGGAGTTTTGGTGAGAGCCACAGGAAACAGAAGAGGCAAGCAAGCGAGCTGGTGCTTAGGAACGGATTTGGGCTGTAAATGTGTTCAGAAAGCAAATGGCTTGAAGCCTCTGATTGGCAGGGAGGGAAGAAAAGACATGAAAAGGAGACATGATGCAACTTCGATTTCAGTTAACTGCAGCAAAAAAAGGATGTTTTGTGCCACTCTGACTGTGAAGGAAATAGGAGCCAGAAAGGAGAGAAGAAACTTTAATGAACAACAGGATGGAGACAGACGTGATGGAGGCTTGTCAGGATTTGTTTTTTCCCTTAAAATCTGTAAAGCCCTACTCCCATTCTTCAAAAAGCCTTTATATATTTAGGAACATCAATGGTAATATATCATGTCAAATTCATTTGTTGTATCTGCTTATATCATGTCTAATTTTGGCAGGAATTATAACACTAATTACATTTACTGTCAAGTTGATTGCCCCTTCCCTGTGCAGCTCTAGCTGAGCCTGTCTTGCTCTCTGTTTAAATAGGTATAACTTTTTTTCCCTGGCTATTTGGAAGAGTCTTGACTGTGGAATACCTTTTTTCTGGGTCTAGAGAAATACCAGCTTGTCAGTCTTCCAGATGAGCTGTAACGACTTTCTTATCAGGAAAGGTTTAAAGCAGAAAGGTATTGATGGGCTGGAATGATCAGATTTTTTTAAAATGTATTTTATTTGAGAGAGAGGTTGGGATGGGTAGGATATATGTAAAAATATTTTTCTTTTGGGGTACATATATGAAGTGTTTGTCCCTTGTAAAAGACCACATACATGAAATGCAAGGTGCTTTGTGGGACAGTTCTGAACATGACATACTCTCTTGGTTTTTTGGGCATCAAATCAGCTTCTGTGTTTGACAGCTTAAAAATACAAATTAGATGAAGTAAATAGTAGATATATTCTTTTGATTCTGGGTTGCTCTTTATGAATATTCTTGAAAGAAGCAACAGGGCAGCTGAGTAAGAAGCTGTGGGGAAAAATGTGAGGCAGGAAGGTTGAATGGGGAGTGGTGTTAGCAGGAATAAAGAAAATGAAACTTGGCACCGTGACTTCACTGAAAATAATCATAGCAATAGGCATCCACCTGCAGAGGGTGATGAGGGGGAATGCAGTATAGGATGCAGAACTTTATACAGCTATGAAAGCATTTCCAATGTTTTGCCAAAATACCTCTGGAAGACAGAACTTAAACTGCAGTAGTTTGGAAGGGCAGAGTTTGGGAAGCATCTGATCCTGCAGAGGAGCACATTTGGAAGTGAAATATTGGGAAATTACTTTTCCAAAATGGACTCCAATTTGAGGTTAGGATTAATGCCTATCTGCCTTTAGGAAGATACAAATAGTTGCTATTTTCTGCTAAACTTGGAAAGAAAAATCCGAATAACACTACTGGGACTGAGAGTTAAAGGTCAGAAACTCTGAATAGCAGCATTAATTGCTCTCTTTAAAGGATATAAAGGATCAGAGTCTTTCAGGGCTTGCCTAAGGAAGAGAGCAATATTAATGTCAGTGAAGGATGATACAGCAAGGCTCGAAAAGGGGAGGGGGGGCAGGTTTTTTCCCTTGTTATTCCAAAATAAGATGAACATACAATTAACCTGGGTGTAACCTCTGAAATATTGTGGTGTTGCTTCAGTTGTGTGTTGTGTTTTAATACCTTTTATTCCATTGAGCAGGATCAAAGTGCAAGAAATATTACTGGCAGGATTGGATGTTGCAGGGCACACAGTGCTTGGCCCATCCACTGCAGAGAACTTCTTTTCTTATTTTTTAAAACTTTTAAGTCTCTGCTTAAGCAGATTGTTATCACAGCCTTTTGGCAGATGATGCCACACTTGATTTCTCACCTTTGTAATCTTCAGGTTTGAACCATTGTCTTTGCAAGATGTGCTCCATTCTCTTAGGTGATGTTTTAATGTTACTGACTCCAATTAAAAAAGATGGGGTGCCTCAGAATAAAAGAATTATCTTATGCATACTCCTACTGTTGCTGACCTCTTATCATTAGTTCAGGCTATGTTGGAAAAATGTAAATATTGAAGGAATCAGTGATACATGATAGAACTTGCTGTTGAAATGGATTGTGCCTTTTTAACATGGTGATAATTTTTAAGGAGCCTGGGTTGTCACAGCTGCCTGTAAGATTCCATATAATGATAATGAAGCTCTTTCTGCTTTCCTTCTCTCACTCATATATTCAGAAGATTACTTACATGCTTTTTCATGCAGGGAGGGGTTTTGGAAATCTCATCTTCTCCATGTTGAAGAAACAAATAAAAAGCTTTGTTGTATCCACAGTTAGAGTTGCAGAAGAGTCCTTGTTGCAAAAGCACTTGATGCTAAAAATGTTGTTGGGTTTTCCTTACTCCTGAGATGCCTTCCTGCTTCCTTGTGTCCTTTGCTGCATCCTTTAGGAAAAACCCTCTTGTCTCTAGAGAATGAGAAGACTTGAGGGGAAATTATCTTAATTTGCAAACAAGAATGCTTTTTAAATATTTAAATTTGTTTCACTTCATAGGCATGGGTGGCAGATTATTTTTTCCATGCTTGGTTTCATAAATGCTTCTTGATGACCCATTGAAAAGGATTTAGACTTGGCTTTTTCAGTTAAAATAAGAAAAAGTACTCACCTGCTGACTATTTTTTGTTTAACTTTTAGGAGCTTGCCTTCACTGGCATAGATTTTAGATTTTGTTAGCAAATCCTGTTGGACTATGTAATGATGTGTTTGGATTAAGTTTCCTCCCTATCCCACATTCTACAAGAAAATGTATTTTCTGTTAGCCTGGTAGATGGTTGTATGGGATAGATTTTGATTGCTTCTGAAACAGCAGAAGTCTCCTAGGCAATTCCATGTAGTCCAGGTAGTTCACGGCAGGGGAGGGAAAGGAGTTCACCTTCTGCCCTTACCCTGCCAGACTGTCCCTCCTTAGGCTGGGCTCAGGTGAACTGTGCCTGAAGCTGATGGGTGTAGCCAAGAAACTTCTGATGCTGATGACCTGGGAAGGAGTGTGGTAAGTAAAACAAGGTTGCACACAAAAGATGGTTAAGAAAATGTATCCAAGCTCTTTCAGTACACTCTTAGAGTACCTAAGTGTTCTTGATTTTTGCAGTTTTATCTGTGTAGTTTCATGAGTTCTCTGAGGATTGTGTGGGGTTGCTGTTGGATCAAATAACAATGAAGAAGGCTTAAAACACTGAAGCTTAAACTCAACCTTAAATACTTAAGTATTTCATTATAGTAAGTGTATTAAAAAAAGTTCAGTTGATATTTGGCAGAGCCAAGACTTAGGTTCTTGGGATGGACAGTGAAGACCCCATCAGGCAGATGTTTAAGATCCCCATGGACTGAAATTTTGTACTAACAATGTCTGCATTTATGTATTGTTGAAAATTCTTGCATTTTCTGTGGATTCAGATCCCTGAAAAGAAATAGTTGCAGGTTGAAATATTGGCAGCCTGGCAGGGTATTTAAGCTTGCACTGAAGATTACTATTATATTTGTTTACTGTCTGGGGATGCTGCTTGCAGAGCTAAAAACCCTGTGAGCTGATCATTTTCAACCTTTTAAGAGGAGTAGCCAAGGAGGAGTGTCAAATTCTGTCTGACATCTGAATAAAAGTTTTTCTAAAGAGAACTTACCTAAAACTACAAAAAATAATTCAGTAACTAATGTCTGACCTTTTAATTAAAAGTTCACTAGTTTTTTTAAGAGTTAGTTTTGTCAAGATACTTTTGCCGTGTAATGCTCTTGGTGGCAGAGCTTTTTGTATTCTCCTCGACGGATAAATGATTAATGATCTCAACAGTGCCTTCTGGATCACCTTGTAAGAGGTCTCCTTCATCAATCTGGCAAGGGGATTGTATGGCAGTTTGCACCCTAATTACAGTCCCCAGCTGGGGATGTGCTGCTTAACAGATTACTTGTAGCAGAAGTGGAGTCAGTGCAGATATGGATGGCCACGGAGTTGTTTGATGCCTGGGTGCTAAAATTGGATTTCCTTCTGGAAAAAAACATCCACTTCATATAAGCAGTGCAGCAGATAAAAGTGTTTAGCTGGAATTAACTCTGTAACTTAAAGGTTTAATAATAACAGTGCTTCTGTGTTTCCCTGTTTTCATTGTTTGCCTTCCCTTGTCTTGCGGTCTTATAGACCAGGGCAGTATTGCAAGCCAGAAATTTTATTACCAGTGGAAACATTAAGGTATTCCACAGGGCAAAACAAAAGTGATTCAAAAGGTGCTTTTACAGATAATAAGTTTTAGCATTGAGCATTTTACCCAGAAGACAACAGATTATTTCTAGTGTGGTCTGTCGTTATTGTTGGCCTTTTTTTCTGGCTCATTTGTGGTGTAATGCTGCAGCTCAATTAAGATGTATTTCGGTGAAAACCATGAATGACAACGTCCACCAAGCAAATTGCTAAGCATATACATCTGTGCCTATTGCTCAGGCTGACAACTCTGAGTGTGTTGAGGAGAAACAACTCATTTAAGGACTAAGGCACAGAGGAAAACTTGCACAGCATCCAGTCAGACACAAAAACAAAGTGCCCATTTGGTATTTTGACAACGGGAAGATTTTAGGCTTGGGAAGGACGTTAATTGCCAAGTGATTTTCCAGGTGTGTATCAGTGTTTTAGTAGTCAATATTGCCAAAACAGTTAACATTGTGAATATCTTGACAATCTGGCAAAAAAACATAATTTTTTTTTTAATGGGAAGAATTTATTTTCATGATCTTAGGATCATCTGGGCACTGGTAGCTTCCCACTGGATGACATGTATTGGAAGGATAAAGGCAGTGGAAAAGGGTACCAGTAGACTAAGGATGGAGGTGGAATATTAACTATTTGTGCTTACATCTGGAAGAAAACTAGAAATGAAGAATTGCAGGGATTAATATTTGTGTTTAGGACAGTAGAAATCTTCAGCAGTGCAGTGGCTGCTGTGAAGGTGTGGGTGTGTAGGTTTGACTTCATCTAACGTGAAAGAGGAAAAAAAGTCTTTATTACTAAATGAAGAAGTAGTTGACTATACCTGACCTGTGTTTTAATGCTGTGGAATGGCAGGAAGTCTGGACAGTCTTCTCCCTTTCTGGGCACTCAACTTTTGGAGTATGGAAAGGAGCTGATAGGTGTGTGTGTGTGTGTGTGTGAAGCAGGAGTTTAGCTTGTCCTAGGTTTGGAAGAAAATCTCTGAAGTTTTTACTCCTAGAGATGGTCAGATTGTGATTGGTTATGGTGTATTTACTCTTTCTAGGTTTCCCTCCCCACGAGAAGTGGAGGAATTGACTGTAGAGTTGCTATATTGTTTGGAAATCACATGCCCTTTATGGTGAAAACACTTCCAAGAGATTGTTTGGAAGGCTCTGGTTTCTTTGACCCAGGTTTGCCCTAAGCTGGACCTCGGGACTTTTCCTATTCTGGTTCCCTCTTGCTCCTTTGGCTCCCACCAGAAGCAAACAGTCCTTCAGTGCTTCATCCTCTCAGCTAAACACTAAAGGCTGGCTCTTCAGCTTCTTTTATTGTCTTGTTAAAAAGCAGATGCAGTTTTCTCCCTATCAGTCTTTCAGATGGGGGAGCAGCATGGTTTGGTGTTCTTGGGAGCTTCATCACTCTTCTGTTTGCAGAAGCAATTGGAAGCAAATGATCCAGGTCGTCGTTATTACTCATATTTTGTTTTTTTTCCAGTTCTGCAGCTTCAGCTCCTTATTTGAGCTGCGTTGACACGTCATGAAACACCACATTTTGGTCTCTAGTTGTGCATATTAATAGTCAAGTGCTGCACAGCCTCTCGCTGATCTTGGTTTTTCATGGTGGCTCCTTCAGTTTTTGTTCCAGGACAAATACATTGTAGGTACTCAAGAGGAAAACATTTTCTCCTAAATTATTTTAGCAAATGGAAACCCTTTTTTACTTTGGCTGAAGACTTTGTCTTGGCTGTAAGCCTGAGAGATTTAAACATTTGCAGTTCCTTTTATTGTTGAAACCTGTGCAGCATATTTTAAGTGAGCGAGCAGTCTGTCAAGTTACTAGAAATCATTACTTTGCCAGAGAGTTATCGAATGGATGTGAAAACAGGTGTTTGTCACATTTTTACCTTCTGGACTGAATATTTTTGATGTTTGGGAACTTGTATCTGCAGTCAGCCATTGTGCTTTGTAGAGGAGAAGGCTTAATTCAGATTATCTAAGCAATCAGGGAGCAGAGATGTGGTTCTGTGATTCATAATTGAAATTTAGCCTTTAGATTAACTTCATTAGTATGCTGTTGAACAAGGACAGGGTGTTAATAAATGAAAAAAAATCCTTCTGGGTTTAAGCACCAAGAGCCACAATAGGTCTTTGCAGTTCATGATGAATTTTTTATTTTTGCTGTGACAGCATTATTTTTGATTTGACCATGCTCTTTTTGTCTTTACTCCTCAAAACTCTACAGGGAGTAATAGAGAAAAGTTTTATCTGATGTGAGATTAAACCCAAAATTCTTCTAGTAAAGCCACCTTTATAAGCCCCTCTGAGATCAAGAAAAAGAACATTAAAAAATAGACTTCAGTTTCCTTTCTAACTGATGAATTAGAGTAATGAGTGAAACCTGACTTATGTTCTTCAAAGATGTGAAACTTTCTGAGGAAGTAGAGACTACAGAATCTCCAGTCATTATGTTGTAAGTGTTTATAAAACATACCTGTTTATCCTACTGAGGTGACAAATACTCATTTCCATATTCTGATTACTTTGTACATTCTGGATCTTGAGTTTAATTAAAAGACTTTTCCAACCTAGATGATTCTGTGTGTATCTCACAGTAGTCCATGGGCCATCAGCATGGAAGGAAGTATTCAGACTTCTGCAAGTAGAGTTTTTTTGCATGAAATGAAGTTAATGTAGTTGCGTTTTGAATGACGGTGCTGTACTGGAGGAAATTTTAACTGGTTTTATTTGTAAGACGTTTTTTGCATTTTTATACAAAGTGTTTCATGCTTTGCATGGTTTTATGAAAGATTTTGATAGATTCTCATTCATTAGTGGTAGAGCAGTACTGAGAAAGTAGGCTCACAAAATAAAATTCCTGTTACCAGAATGGAAAAGAAGGTATTGGGGATTTTTGGTTCCTTCCATCTTCACAGTTGCTCTTGATCTCCCTAAAACCTGTAGCAGAACATTTTGAGTTGTCTGTACATACACTTTTCAGTGGAGAGTCGTGCACTTGATGTAATCCTCTGTGCTTTGAGGTGCTGAGGCATCTGCTTCGGCAGGGAAGGATTAGGGATGTAGCTTTTTTTTTTCTGCATTCAGCCTTGAGGGAAGCACAGATTGCTGAACAACAGAGCAGATTGGTGTCTAGTGCTTGAAAGGCTGGGAGCTGAGTTTGAACTCCTGCACGGAGTCTGTGCGGGCCTGCAGGGGTTTGGGAAGCTTTGGGAATTACTGCAGCTGAGAATCTGGGGTAAGGGCAGTTTGGAAAAGAGAAGTGAAGAGAAGAGCAGAAAGTCTGTGTTGTAATGAGTGGTGTGCAGAGTCCTTGAGTGTTTGGGAAAAGTGCAGATTCTGATCTGACATACATGAATGGGCTGTGCTGCATTTTTCCATAGGGTTTGGCATGGGGGAGCACATGCTTAAAAAATGGTAGAAAGTTGTGACTGAGAAAACATAGCTTGTATGAGGTGGCTTAAGATATATAGCGTTTAATAACTTCCATTGTTTATCCCTGTGGAAGACGAGTCCTAACCAGCAGACATAGTTCACATCCCAAAATGTCCTAATTCTCACAAAAAGCTATTGTTAGGAAACCTTGACTTTGGATACACTGATGTACTGCTGTGGGGGAAAATTGCACTATCAATGGTTTCTAGCTTACTGCAACCACTCTATAGGAGAAGTGAAATACTTTCTCTCCAGAAGGATCCAGGCCCAAAAATATAAATTTAAAATAATTTTAAACATGCTTTCTTTTTTTTTTTGAATTTTTGCTATGCCTTTGAGCAATGCCCAGAGTATAACATGCTGTATTCAGTTTTAAGTAGGAAGTCTAATCTGTAAGAGCTTCCGTTTTTTCTGAGAGAAAATGATGCAGAGGGAAAGAAGAGGGAGAGAGGGAGTAAATTAGAGAACTATGGACTTTGGATAGCACTTAGCTATAGTCCAATAGTACAAAGTTTGAATGATGAACTACCTGCTTGAAGACCAAAAGATTAACTTGATCTCCCCATAATCATTAACATTACACTTGATAGATGCCATGAGAGCAAGCAGTTTGTGAAGATACTTGAATAAGGGATGATGATGGCTTTGATTCACTTAATGAAGTGGGGATTCCAGTAGGAAAACAGTGTGAGAGAAGTACAAGACGTGTCTAAAGAGACTGGAAAAAAGAAGTTTGCTTTTAAGGATGCTGCTGTTGATGTTTCATTTTGACAAGATGCTGTAAATAAATTCCCTGGAGATGCTCTAGAGTCAAATATGCTTTCCAGTATTTTGTTTTCTATAATCGAGAGCATTTCTGGTTACCAACATTTTTTATCCATTTTGACCCTTAAGTTTGGAGGAATCCCCTAACCTTGGCAGCACTATCCGGGGAGTGTGTTTAGCCTTTGCAGACACTGGAAAACGGGCCTGAGCAAGGGCACCCACTGCCAGGTCTTGGCTGCCCTCAGTCAATAGATTTACCATGCTGACAGAGTAATACATGAACTGGAGATCATGCTTAGTTCAAAAGAGTTAAGGCAAAACGCAAACAGTCATTTATTGACAAGATCTGAAATAGTAAAATCCTGGGTGGAGAAATGAGAGAAAATCTTCACTTCCTTGTTCATTTGCAAAGGTTAAATTGGAAAGGTTTGTCAGTGTGATGTGTTGGAGCCTCTCTTGATGTGATAGGGGTCAAGTGTTCCTCTTGCATTCTTGACGCTTCCCATAGTGTTAACTGGAGAATATTCATGAGTATGGTGGTGTTTATGGCCAGTCTGATGAAAGATGCAGACAAATGTAACCTTTTAACTATAATTGAGTTTATTTTTCTTACTCAGGGGTTAGTGTGACCAGTCAACTAAAATAGATGATGCTTTTTTTTTTTTTTTATTTATGCAGGTGAGAGGGCTCAAGGAAATGGCTTTAAACTGAGATAGGGGAAATTCAGATTAGATAGAAGAACAAAGTTTTTTCACTGTTAGGGTGGTCAGGCATTGGAAGAGGCTGCCCAGGGAGTTGGTGGAGTTATCATCTATGGAGGTGTTCAAGTGGAGCTGGATGATGGGGTTTAGTGGTTTAGGGTTACAGTCAGAGCTGGGCTGACACGTGGGCTGGATGATGTTAAAGGTCTCTTCCAACTGTGGCAATTCTAGGACTCTTTGCAGATCCAAATGTGTATCAGTTCCTATATTGACAACTTAATGAAACCTCACCTCAATGAAAGATAAAATCCTTCTCCTACATCTCTTTGGTGACTTGACTGTCTCTTTATAAGGGGTCTCCTCTACTGAATCTTGTACCCTGCTGTACAGAAATTGATTCCAGATACAAATACTTAAAATACTCATTGCTAATTACTGGTCCTTGATTGAGACCATGTCACAATGACAGGTACCTGGTGTGGTCTGACTGACCCAGTCCATAAAACCTCTAAGAAGTTGTAACACATGGAAATCCTTATTCTAATGAAAAATTATGGTAATAAAGTTTAATTTCTGTAAGACAAATGTGTATGAAATATAACCACAGGTGGAGACCTTTCAGTGAGGTGGCAGCTTCTCTTCTCTGTTCTCATTCTCTGTGCCCTTTTTCGTCTCATCACTTCTTTTCTTGGACACATCCAAAACAGGAAACACAAAATGGGGAAATGTTGAAACCCACTGAAGTCAGTATGAGGTTTCTTGTTGATTTAAATGGGAATGCAAGAGCTAGGGGTCCTGTCCTTTGCATTAAATAAGTTTCCCCCTGTGGAAAATCATGGACTTTCAACATACCTTGAAAGAATTTAGGCAAAAATGAAAAAGCAAGAGTAGAGTCTGCTTCCAGCTTTTAATATTATTAATTTAGTATTCCAGATTTTCATATCATCCTCTTCTTAAGTAATTCATAGGATCACAGCCTGAGTTTTTAAAACATCTGCTCGTTTGTGGAAGGTATCCTGATAGACTGTTTCTGTTGAAACAGAGCTTAATCTCTGGCTTCACTGATCCTTTCTTTTAGTCAGAGCTGTCACTTACTTCAGGTCAGTTCAGGAACACTATAAATCAGGACCTTCTCACTACTCAATCAGTGATTGATTTAGTTTTGCAGCTCTCAAAGGCAGTCATTTCTGGTTTAAAACTGAGTTAATGTGGCCTAACAGGGTTGAGCACATCACTGGGAGCTTCTGGGTTCTCGAGCCAAGACTGCTTTGTTACTGGTTTGCACTGTGGGCATAGGCAAATAATTTTATGATTTAATGTAGAAATACTTGTTGTGCTTCAGTCTTAGCCTTTTTTTCCCCCCATGTATTAACTGGAGTTCTTTAAGGCCCTGGAGTGGGAGTGTTCAGAGTTATGTAGCTTCCCTAGTACCTGGCACTACTTAGAGAAGGAAAACCATTCACCCTGGTGTGTGCCTCAGATGGAGACATTTGTGCTAATGGAACTTTAAAAAAACCCAGTGCTTGCAAAGGTCTTTAACACTTTTGCAGAATAACTGAAAATAAGACGAAATGTTTTTTTTCTATTTTGAAGGTATGTAAAGCTGCCATCCCATACCATGCCCTGTCTGCACCACAGCTCAGATACTGGAAACCCTGAAATCCTTTGCAGTACTGAGTAGTGCATAACAAGTGCATCGTGATGGGATTGAACTCTATATGATAACATTAAAAGTACTTGGAAGGGACCAAGTTCTCTATGTGCAGTTTTGATTTCTGTGCCTCATACTGGATCAAGAGTTACTCTCACATGTTGGTATTCCTGTGAAGGGAAGAGCTGTGTGTATATACTTGTTCTTCTCTGGGTTTAAAGTTAGCTCACGTTTGTGTTCTGTAACCTTTCTATAGTCTCAGAAAATAGGAAAGCTCTGCTGGTGTGAAGATGCTAAACATTTCAGCTTAGTAAAAAGAGAAAAATCCCTTGAAAAACATCCACTTTTTAAAATGCAACAAAGTTTAGACTTGTATAATTGTTTCAAAATTTAATATGCTTTGTAAGTAATAACAAATGAAATCTGTTTTCCTGAGGCGGATGAAACTACAAGGATAACTGATAGCAAATCAAAAGAAAGTAGGAAAAGACTTTCATCCTCCTGCTTCCCCTCTTGCAGTCTGTGGGTCTTCCGCTGTGGTGTTCTACTTTGAAATTGCCCCAGTTAGGGTTGGTCTGAAGTTATTGTTGCTGTGAGAGAAATGTTTTTTACATTACAAAGGTGTTTCATTTGACTAGCACTGGAAGGTGTTTTTTTTTTCAGTAGTAGTTTCATTTCCAAAAATACAGCCAACATCTCAGTGAGGGCAAGTGAGGAAGTCTAAGAAATGCATTTTCTGACAGTACATAGTATTTTTTTGTTTTTCAGGATGACTCTAAAATTCTTTTCTCTTGAAATCACGATGAGGAAATACTTCTGGTTTTCTGGTTAGGAAAAAAACAAGTGCACTGTTCTGTCTGATCTGTGGAATATACTTGGATCAATTCCAGAGCAGTGAGGGATGCTGTGGGTAGTGAACAGGATCCTGCAAGGCAGACTGCCCTCGGTGTTCAACAGAGCGTCTCTAACTTATTTAGCTCTTTTATGTCTCAATATTCTGTATTTGCTGAGGAGTGATGGCTGCAGTTGTGTGCTGGGATTGCTGCTGGTGTCACAAGTGACTGGATTGATGAATTGGTGCTCCCTGGAGCAGCTTTGCTCCCTGTGCCAAGCTGACATGGCACACACAGCCACATCCTCAGCTCTCCTGCAGGAGCACGGGCAGAGACTGTGGCAAGCTGCACATTAGTCCAAAAAGGTTCTTTCTGTGCATCTTTAGCTTCTTTAAATATGTGCCTGTATTTATGCCAGAATTTTCTGAGTAATTATTCTGTTAAAACATGAATATTTGAAGTAACTAAAACAAATGAGGTTTGATAACATTAAATACAACTGAATTTGCATAATCTGTTTAATAGATACGAATTGTTACTGTGTTTAGTTTAATTTGTCATCGTTTGCCCTGCTTTGCTATTGTTTTGGATGCAAAAAAATTAGTGTTGAAATACTTACTCTTCTACAGAGGCTTAATGACATCCATAAAGGAGTTGGTTGCCTGACTCAGGAATTTGTCTGCTCATGTTTCTACCTCATCTTCTCCTTCCTGGTTCCTTCTTGCTACTTTGGAGTTTGACCATGGCAATACTTGAGTGGCACCAGCTGTAGAGATGGGAATGAACTGAAGCCAGCCCTTATAAAGCAGGGAGTTAATAATATATTTATAAGGATACTATATATAGGTACTTTTGTATCAATATATAGTATTAAATAATGGATAAGGTATTTACAGGAAAGACACTTCAGCTCTGCAGAAGCAATTGCACATACAATTACATGGCTACAAGCATCACACACTGTGTTGTAGGTATAGGTAATATTGGGCTGTTTAAAAGCAAGTGGAAAATTGCTCTAAAAGTCCAGGATGGGCTAAATGCCATCACAGATCTTGAAGCAGGTTATAAAATTGTTCAGAGAAATCTTTTGAGGTAGTAAACAGAATTTAAAAGCCCCACATGACTTTGAACTTGAGAATTGGAGTATCTTCTGTGAGAGATTTGTCAGTGTGGGAGAGCAGTGTTTTAGTGAGCTGCCCCTAGAATAGATCCCATGGGGGGCTCAGGATTATTGCAAACCTCTCCACCAAGGGCTGGGAATATTTGTTCGGCCTCGCCTTCTTTAATAGAAGAAGAAAATGCTTGTATGATAGGACTTTGGAGATTAAATAATGGTTTTTGATTATATGGAAGAAAACAAGAGCTACGCAGCAGTGTGGAAGATTGCTCTTCAACTCCAGTAAGGCAGGTGGCAGAAATCCCTGTGTAAATGTTAACACTTAATAAAATCAAAGCTTTTCTTTCTGTAATTTCACCATGTTAACAGGAGAAAGGGGAAGAAGAGGTTAATCATTTATAGTATAAACAATATGTTGGCTTAGAAGGCAATTTCTGTTCAAAGGCATTAAGGCATGAGTATGTTTTCTACTTCATACATGTAATCAAAGCCAAATGAGAACAAAACCACAAACAAGCAAACGAACTCCCCAATTCTCCCTAACAAATCCCAACCCCAAAAAATCCCCTGGAAATAACCAACCCAGAGGTCTGATAGCTGTCTGCTTTGACCTGGGAAATCTTGTCCCATGTCCCATCACCTCATATTTAAGCTGTTTGTTTTTACAGATACTATTTCAAGATTGTTTTTGTTTGGAATCATATAGTAAGTAGCAGGATGAAAAGAAAAGCACGGATAGCAGAGCCAAGAGGAGCAGGGACTCACCACCAGCAGAGATGTCTTAGGTGACCCCTGTGCTGGAGGCAGTGCTGGACACGTGCAGGAGATGCATTTGAAGGCACATCCCTCTCCTGGAGCTTTGGAGAGAAACTGCCCCTGTCCTGGTTTCTTCTGCCTACAAACTGCTGCTGCCAAACCTGCTGGTTTTTACCTTCCCAAGGGTTTGTTCTGAGGAGAAGCCACCTCAAAGAGCTGCTGGCAAGGACCTAGTGCTAGCCTCAAGTGTTTCTTAGTCAGTTCCCTCATTACTCTGTCACAGCTCCATCCTGGTAACCTCTGACAAAACAACCTGACATTGAGTGAGGATAATACCCTGCTCAACCATGATGATGATGATGGATGCACTAATGCTGTTTGACATGCATTTCATGTTAAAATTAATGTCGTCTTTGATGTTGTGAAGGTTGAATTCAGAGAAGATAATTGATTCTTGAGCTGAAAAGATGTCTTCAAATTTCTGGGCAGCTCCTAGTAGTTCAGGTTGCAGGTGTGTTCTGGCTGTTGTTCCCCTTGCAGACCATCCTGGCAGCCTGGTGGGTGAACAGAGAAACAGCAAAAACTGAGTGGTTTGGGAGGTTTTTTTTGCATTTATATTAAAACCCCCAGGGTTTCTTGGACTTGCAAAGTGTCTGTATCATCCTTTTTCATTTAGACCTATGTAAATTAAAATATGTGTGGGAAAAATAGATAACTGATTTGGAACTAGTACTGGATAATTTACTGATTACTTGCTGTTTCCAATGTGTAGGATTATCATGTTAGAATAAAAAAAAGTTGCCTCCAGAAACTCTTTTGAATTTGATTTTATAGAACATAGTGAAATTTCATGTGTTCATCCTTGGAAATACATTTCAGTGTGGTGAAGCAGCCATGAAATGACTCCTTCATCCTCTGGTTTCCGTGGTGGAAATACTATGGATTGCTGACTGCTTGTTTTAGTTGCATAATCAACATTTCTGAAAGTTTTTTCCCAGTAGTAAAGAATTCTGACACTAACAGGTCCAATCTGTGTTGTTAAAGCTTTGTGTGTTGGAAGCTACAATTTTTAATGTGGAATTACGTCCTGTTGTTACAGCACTAGGCACTGTCATCAAAATAAGTAGGACTCTCTAAATAATACTAGCCATGACATAAAAAGAGGTTTATATTATGTTTTGGTTATTAAATAAGTATTGAAACTCTTTTAAATGAGACCTATCACTATAAATGTGCTATTACATATTTAGTTATTTAGTAAGTATTTGAAGTATTTTCAATATCTTTCATTATAAACATTATATGAGAGAATAAATGATATCTTTAACATTTTGTTTCAAAGTTCTTCCATATTTTCCTAAAATAGCCAAGGGTATTTTCCATGTTACTTGATTAAGATCAGCAAAATTATTATTTTAATCCATTTTTGGATAAAGTAGTAAGACTGTAATGTGCAGCACTCTGACAAGATATTAATTCATTGTAATATTGTTATAAACAGACTTCTAGTAACTTTAAATACATCTTTGTCATATTAAATGTTCATGTGTAGGTAGAATAGGAAAGGTTGTTTTCAAATTCAAGGAAAGTGCAAAAGAATGCTATTTGTCCCTAATTAAATATTGAGGACTTTTGTATTAAATATTTAATTGGCCAGCTGTACTGCAGTGGAGTGGTGGAGAAGTGATAAAACCCTGCATTTGCACTTAAAGACTCTTTTTGGGCAGTGAAGTGACCTGTTGCTATACAAATTGGAAGGAAGGAAGAGACTTAAATAAAAACACTTTTAGTGTGTTTCCCATCACTAGTGGTCCAGGAAAAGGGCCCTTGACAATCATGTGGCTACACCAGGCTCTTCTGAGCCATTTTATATAAAAGTGCAATGAGGACCTGTTTCTGTTTTCTGAAGAAGGAGTCCTGGAAGTTTGGAAGGTCTGTAAGGCGTGTGGGGGAAAGCAGGAAATGCTCCTTCTGTGTGATAATTCTCTATGAAAATTGGTATTAAACCCATGCAAATCGAAATGGTTCAGGCTGATAAAATTCTTGTCGGTTTTAGAGACAACTTTGAAGCAGACAGTTAGCAGGAGAAGTGAAGATGCTCTTTCACAATGTGTGAAGTAGTCCTTGTATGTTGAGGAGAAAGTGTAAAAGTAAAAGGGATGTATCAGACAAAACACTCAGGTCTGTTTTGAACACTCTGTCGATTTAGTTCAGAATAGGTAAGTGCACTACAAAGGATTCCAAGGCAGAGCTTTGGACATGGAAATGTTGGAGTACACTGTGAAATTGTCATGGGTCCATAAGGCCTCAGGAAAATCAGAATGTACGTGTGGTGTGAAGCTGTGTTGTGTTATCAGTCAGTCCAGTGCCCTGGGATTTGGGGTTGTATTTGCAAGCTGAAGTTCTGTGTCCCAGTAATCACAGAATCCCAGGAGGTTTTGGGTTGGAAGGGACCTTAAAGATCTGGCTCCAGCCTCCCCTGTTGTGGTCAGGGACAAAAACTTTATTGTGAACCTTAGCAGTTGTTCCTGAGATGCTTTGAGGATTTTGTGTTAGGAACTCTGTGTATGTGCCATTGCAGACACCATGTGGGGTGACTTGATGGTTCTGCCCTATTTGCTTATCCTCCCTCTTCCATCCTGTCTCCTACCCCTCCATAAATAACTGATAAGGTGAAGGAAAGATCAACTCCACATCTCAAGATGAATGATGTGACAGCAGCTGACCTGGGCATACATTTGTCAAAAGTTATTTTAGCCTGGAAACTGAGGGTTTAAACAATAATGAGAGATGTCTTGGAATGGCATCTCAGTCTGAGGAATTTTGCACCTGGAATCTCTCTCTTTCTGCTGCTCTACCCAAGGGAGTTTCACTCTTTGACATATGAGTATATGAATTTTTGTGGGATTTGGTTATGTTGTCTACAGTGTGTTAAAGTTAGGTCATAGCAGATGTGTTCTGTTGTCTCTGGGCTTGGGTGAATTGGATTATGAGGCTTAAGGAATGGAAAGCATGTTCACCTTGAGCAAAGAAAGATGAGAATTTTGTCTTTCTTCTGTAGCACATGGGATCATGCATGTTCCTGAATCATCTGGGTGTTTGACCTAATGGATGGTGATGCCCATGATCTGTTGTGTATTTCTGTTTCACTCCACTGCCCTGACTACTGTGTTTTACTCTGGGCTTGGTTTGTTACTGGGTGTTTGAGGAGAGATGCAGAGATGCTCTATGGTTCAGCTGTAGGTTGAACTTCTACCACACCTCTCTGTGGCTGTAGGACTGAGCTCAGTGATGTAGGCAGTTTTTTCTTTGGTATGGTCCTTGAATATATTGGCCAGGCTTTTTTCAAAAGTGGAGCTGTTGTTTATTACTATTGTAATAAATGTTGTGGTTGAATTAATGAAACATAAAAAGATTTCCTGATTTCATTGTGATGTCATAAAGCTACATCTTTTAGTAAGTGTGAATTATTGTAAAAAGTAGCAAGACTTACTAAAATTTAACATAATGCTGTGCAAGTGTACTAGCATGCTATAAATTCTGCCAGTATGTCACATCCTGACATTTAGTAGTTTTATTATTCTGTTTGTTGGTCATTTCTGAGCAAAGAGTATCAGTGAGAAGTACATAAAATGTTCTTTGTTAAAGACCAGTGACTCTGAGGGCACTTCATGTACAGGATTTGCACACTCCTTTTTGTTTTTGTTTTTGTTTTTTTTTTTCACCAGGCATCACATATTCCCTCTGAATATTATCAGTGTGTGTGATAATTGTGTTTATATTTTAAATTATCTAAGTTTTGTCACATACAGTGAAAAAGGCTGTATGAGGTACATAGCACAGGCCCATAATATTCTGTTGTGTGCCAGATAGGAGAGGAGTTGTTTAACACAGGAGACTGAAACTTGTGCTCATTCCTCATGTGGGAAACTGAAGTCCATTGACTTGGGAAAGACTACCCAAGATTCATATTTATTTTCATAATATTATGTTAAGAGATCTTTCACTTTGTGAAGATTGTTTGTATTACAAAGTGAGTTTCCGTTCTTCCTCTGACTTTAGAACAGCTGAATCCTTCCTCCCAGTTTCTGAATTGCATATGTACACCCATAGGGACACATTCTGTCTTTTGAATGTCTAAAACTTTTTCCAACATCCTTATGCAAAATACTTTTTTATCTGAAAGCTCTAATTGCAACTGAGACAGCTTACTGAAATATTCTGAGCTTGATTGAAGTTCTTCAGTAATTTTTTCATGTTCCCAGTGGAATTTCTGGTAATTCACCAGAGGGTCTGTAGCTGGTAGGATGGGGGTGGAGGTTTAGATTTACTTAGGATGAGGGATGCCTGCATTCAGATCAACTCTTCTTGGCTTGATTCAGATCTAAGACTTGGATTAATATTCGGGGATTTGGTTGAGTATTTTGCATAAGGAGCTGTGGTGAGGTGCATCTCTCTCATGTTTTTGATGTAAAATATATGTGAGAAGGATAACCTTCATAATCTGCCAGAACATTAAAAAGTTGCAGGATGAAATAAACTACTCCAGTTCAGTTTTAATGACAGTCACAGATGAACCCTGCAGCTCCCGAGTGCATAAGACCACACTTATAACTGGGAAAGCTGCTTTAATTTGGCTTGAAATGTGGTCCATCAGGAAGTCTTATAAGCAACTTTAACTGTATTATGCAATGGAAGGAAGCTATTACTTATCTAATTGCCTGGATTTTCATTAATAATGTAAAATTCCCTGCTTTTTTATTCTTCCAGGTGATTAACTGAAGATTTTTCTCAGCAATCTCCCCCCTGTTTTGAGAGAGGAGCATTGAACAGTCCAACAGATCTTTATCTCTGCTTTAGAAAAAGAAAGCTGATGTGATTAACCTTTAGCAGAGATAGCATGACTGTTAACATCTCGTATGGTAGCTGTGCTGAGCTAGTGCCAAACTGTTGGGAAGAAGGTTAATGACTGATCCTCAGGCTCTGGGAAGACTTTGAAGCTCTTTCCAGTGCTTGAAGGGGTCCCAAGAGAGCTGGAGAGGGACTTTGGACAAGGGCATGCCATGATAGGACAAGGGGGAATGGCTTTATGCTGACAGAGAGCTGGGTTAGATGGCATATTGGGAAGAATTTCTTTCCTGTGAGGGTGGTGAGGCCCTGGCAGTTTTCCTAGGGAAGCTATGGATTCAAGTGTTCAAAGCCAGGCTGGATGGGGCTTGGAGCAGTTTGGTCTAGTTGAAGGTATCCCTGCTGATGGTAGGGAATTTTGAACAAGATGGTCCTTAGGGTCCTTGGAACGCAAACCATTTTGTGATTCTAAGTTAATCTCCCATGATTTAAATACAGATCGCAGTGTGAGTTGGAGACTGTTGGATTTTCACAACTTTTAATTTCTGGTCTAAAACAACAGCAAAACTTAGGTGACAGAACCTGCACTGAAATTACTAAATTTAGATAAACAGGCCACTCCAAGTTAAAGAGGTGTGATTTTAGCAAGAGATTGGGGTAATATCATGAACTATAAAAGCAAAGCTTGAGTATTTCATCTGGTTAGTGGAAACTGGAGGTGGTGTGGGATGGTGGAGATGGCCTCATTATCTTAAATATGATGGCTGATACTGAAATTTTACCTGAAAAAGCATCCCTGAATTGTGCACTGCTACAGTAGGTTTTTTCGGAGAGCAGAAGTTTGTTGGCTGGGTTGCTAATGGCTATGGTGGGATCTTCATTCTCTCTCTGGATTAGTTCCATTACCTTAACAAAGCATGAAAACTGCTAATTGCCAGAACTAACAACTTACCTTTGTGTGTAGCCATCAAAGAAATGTTGTATATAAACCACATGTGGCATGTTGTGGCATTAATTGGCTTTAATTGGTTTATCTTAATGATAGTCCATGCTGAACGTAATCATGGGAATCCTTTTATCTGAGTAAAGGCTGGGGTCGCTGTGCAGAATATCTGGATAAAGGCACTGACTGTTGCTTCCATTCAAAACATTGCTGAGCTCCAGCTGTCACATAAAATACAAAATTCTCAAATGTTACATTTCTTAGAATTTATTTCTGTCGAGTTGTTTCTGTGGCAGTTGTTATTTTCTGTGCAAATGGCGTGGTGAAAGTCAAATGGGTGAATGTTTCCCGAGGCTGAAGAAGCTTAGCAGAGCAACTGTTGCTGACTTCAGAACAAAGCAATCAACATCCATAACTAATGCCTCAACTTTTTAATGTGATTTTTAATATTTAAGTAGGAAAAAATGCTGTGAGATTGTATAATCAATGCAACTGATAGATTTTAAGAAGTAATATTTTATTGAAAGTATTTCTTTTTTCAAGTTTCAATCCATAATCATTCAGTACATTGTTTTTTCCATAACCACATGTTCATTATTTTGTTCAGCCAGCCTTGAACTAAAGGGTTGATGGATTAAACCTAATTTTAAGCTATTGTTTTATTTTTCTAGATACAATGTTAAATCCAGGGATACATTTTAAGTACAGAAAGTTGTGATTACCACGGTTGTCAGAATGTGTGCATACCAAAGTGAGCTACAACTTTAAAACACGACTTTATAATTGTGGTGATTTTGCTGTTCAGCTGTAAGAGAGGAAAACTTGTCAGCGGTCTGTGGGAGTTAAAAAAAATAAACTGAAGCTTGTACTTAAGCAGTGGCAACCATAAAACAATTTATTTTTTGGAGCCCCTCCTGCAACATCCCTAGGATGGGTTCATGAACTTGTGGGACCCTCAGTGCTGTGTGTTCCTGTCTGTCCCAGTGCCTTGGCTCAGTGTCCTTGTACTCACTGGAGTTTTCTGTGTCTCCCCCAGCTTCCCCTGTGTGCTCAGTGTTCAAAGGCTGCCCTACAGAAGGGCTGGGTGTGCTGTCCTAACAAGGGTTCATTAACTTCCTTGCCCTGCTGCTTTTTCCTGGAGGGAGTGCAAGGGTTATGGAGCGAGTCCAAGGACAAGGAACAAGCCAAGAGGAGAGCACAAAGATGCTCTGAGTCCTTGGGCACCTCTGCTGTGGAGACAGGCTGGAAAGCTGGGACTGTTCAGCCTGGAGAAGAAAAGGCTCCAGGGACACCTTAAAGCACCTTCCAGTGCCTAAAGGGGCTCCAAGAGAGCTGGAGAGGGAGTTTGGGCAAGGGCCTGAAGTGACAGGACCAGGCTCACTGGAAGACACTGCCCAGAGAAGCTGTGGCTGCCCCACCCCAGAGAATTAATCCCCCATCAAGGCCAGGCAGGATGAGGTTTGGAGCAACCTGGTCTAGTGGAAGGTGTCCCTGCCCATGACAGGGGGTTGGAACAAGATGAGCTTTAAGGTCCCTTCCAACCCAAACCCTTCTCTGAGTCTGTGATTGGATTTCTTGAGAGAAGGTCATCTGTGGTCTTGTCTTTTCTTCTGGAACACTTCCAGCCTAGTTGTCAGCTGGATAACCTTTCTTTCCAAGCAGGGTGGTGCCTGTTGCTGCTGCTGTCCTGCTGCAGAGCTGTAACTGTGTTTTTGTAAAACAAAATATAAGTAAGATGCTGTCTGCATTTTTTCTCAAATGACTTTAATACTCTGGGAAGCTCAGTGGAGAATTAGGTGTTTATGCATGGATGAGGAGAAGTTTAATGAAGAGGAAAACTACAGTCTTTACTCATTTTAGCCTTTCTACTGTTTCTCAAATAAATCCACAGAGAAGTCGCAATATTAACAGTGTGCACCTATTCTTATTGCACCTCTCAGCACTTCAGCATAGAAATTAAAGACAAATACACCCCTCCAAACCAAACCCAGAGCCAAGCTTTGAAAAATGATAATGGGAAAAAACCTCAGAGCACTGTGTGTTTCAGGCTTTACAGAGAAAACTTTTTAAAAAATGAGGGACTCCAGGGCTATAGTGCTGTAAAATGAACCTCTACTTTAATTTTAATTGCCCAGGTGTTGAGAAATGATGAAAAATATGAAAGCAGGGGTTTTGCCCGGGCACAATCTTAAAAATAAATAAATAAATGCAATAATACAGAAACACACACTCATATATATATATATATGCACCAAAGTGTTACAGTCTTGCTGAGGGCAAGACTTAAAATGTTGTTTGGGTTTATCCTGTTCATCTCCCTGCACACATTTTGCTTCCCTGACCGCATGTGAGAAGGGGCAGCGGGAAGGAACTTACTCTGTAGCATTTATATTCATAATTTATGCCTGCAGCCTTGAAATAATCTCATTTGTCTTCCACTGTTACCGGAACAGTTTTGCTAGCAATGAAGAATGCAGGGAGCAATGAGGGATTCTGTTGTTTCAGCTTTTCATTTGTCTTCTGTAAAGAGTGGTTTTGAATAAAAAGATGAATTGGGCAGTGTTGTGTAATACAATTGCTGGGATGTACCCAACCTGATTTTGAGGAGGCTCGCAGGACTCTGGCTTGTCTGTTCAATAGATAACCAGGTTTATTGGGCAGATAATGCATTTCTCTGGGGCACACGAAAAGAGCACGTGAGACACCTTCTCCTGCCTTTCCAGGAGACAGGCAGGGCTGCTGGCAGCAGGACTGGGGGAGGCTGGAGCTTTGCAGGGGAAGCACAGCAGGGATGGAGGGAGGTTTTGGATCCTTACGTGTCCCCTGCAGCAGCGTTTATCTGCCCCAAGCAAAATGCAAATGGAGAGAAGGCAGGGCTCTGATCCCACTTGCAGCTGGGAATCATTCCTAAAGTGAGCTCAGACCAGGCAAGAACTGATTTCTTGAATGAGCCCTGACCAGGAGGAAGCCCTGAGTGGTGGCTGTGTCGGAGGTGTCCTGGGGGACAGGGCTGGTTCACTGGGGCTCAGGCACAGAAACAGCTACACCAGCTTTCACCTAAGCCAGCTGGACCATTAGCAGTCTGTCAGCAGCCCTATGGCTCTCAGCACGGATTAATTTTTCCCTCTTGTCAGTGGCCCTGTGATTGTAGAGCAGCAGTGCCCTGTACCTGCAGTTTTTGTAGGTTAAACCAGCAGGTTATAGACTGCACTGCAAAGTGGTGAATTGAGTCTGTAGACAAAAAAAAAAAACAATTGTAAACTTTGCTTGAGAGGAATTTATAGAAGATTTTGGCTACTACAAGCCCAGGAAACAAAAATGTTTGTGTTAGGCATTTTGTGTAGCTTTTTACCTTGTTTACTCTGGAGTATATCTGAGCGAGTGCTGGTGATTTAGGATTTATTTGGTGTAAATTAGATTAAAAGTCACCCTTGGGGCCTAATTAAGCTGTGTTATCAACAGGGCAGTAAGTTAAACACTTGCAGTAGATTTTGCAGATAACAGGTATGAATAGATGCAAATACATTTAAGTTTTCATTGATATGGAAATTTTAATTGCAGTTGTTGGTTGCTCTTGGGGTGACTATGGAGAGCGCAGGACCGTGGGCCGTGAAGCTGTGCTGCTGTCCCTGCACAATCCATGCCATCCCACCTCTGCTTGCTGTCTTTCATGTTGTGCTGCTTGTTTCCTCTTCCTCCTCTGCCTTCGATGCAAAAAGAAACATACAAATGCATTTTTTTGGTTAGTCTAAGCAAGGGGATAAGTTTTAAGAAATTTTCCTAAAGACTCTTCCTTGTTGTTGACAAAATATTTCAAAGACAGGCTTTGGTCTCCCAATTGCACCAAATGCAATCACTTCCTGACTGATTAAATATCAAGTCTGCAGAATTGATTATTAACTCTAATGTAGTGTCTTCTGCCTTGTTCCTGATAGCTAAAGGTGGCAGTGGGAAGTTTTTATACATCTTCCTTCCGTTTCCCTGATGGATGTTTCTGCAGTCAGGGTTAAGGTGCCAAGCTCAGCGTGAGCCACGTCTCACACACAGAGGCTGTGCTGCAGCCACAGGCTGAACCCTCAGCAGAGTCTCATTAACTTGTCACGTACTTGGTGGTGGGCATAGAGACCTCACAAATGTGTCTTTACTGTGCTTAATGAAGGAAACTAACCCTTGCTAAAGCACTGGCAAGATGTGTGTGTTTCCAGCTTGGCTAGTTTTATATTCTCTTAAATGTTAAAGATTGTTTCTTTTAACTAAAGGCTCTATGGAAGTAAAAGGGAGCTTGCATTTTATTTTCTGTTTGATTGAATCTTGAATTCAGTGCTAAAAGTAAGAGATAAATTCATATTAAAATCTCTAACTCTTTCCCTTAAGGAAATTTGATAACTAAATTCCAGGTATTTTCTTCTTGTAATACCTATCTGATTGGCTTTTAATGTTAAAAAATAATCATAGCATTTCTGAACACTGCTGATGTGAAAGGACAAAGTTGTTAACTTTTAAAAGTATTTTTATTCACTTTCACAGTATGATTACACCAAAGTTCTTTGTGTAACTTCAGCAGGGGAATGTCACCTTGTGGTTACCACTCTGCCAGGGAGTTTACATCATGATAGGATTGATCCTGCTGTTGTTGATGACAGCAAAGCCTTTCCAGAATGCAGCAGTTCTTGTAGCTGGGACAGGTGACATTTGCTCTGATTGCTGGTTTATAGGGAGCTGAGGCCTCTCCTCCCAAAATCAGGGCAGAGGATTGTGAGGGGTGGTGTGGTTTGTTGAATCTGAGCTGTAGTCCCTCTCCCACACAGTAGTGCTCAGAAGTCCTTAGCAGTGTGGCTTCTCTGAATCTTTTCCCCCAAGAGCAGCTCTGTCATTTTTATTGCCCTTGTGCTCCAGTGAACGTGGCAGAGGTTTGTAGGGCACTGAGCTGCTTTTCACTTGCCATAAAAATAAAAGAGGGCCTGGGGAGCCCCTGTGCAGCAGCTGGTGATGCTGTACTTGTGTGCCTGACTCATCCTGGGGAGCTGGTCCTTTGCCTCTGCTGTGAGTCTCATGGCAGGTGTGCAGCATCTCCTGTGAGTGCTTTTGTTGGTGAACTGAGCAGAAGGTGAGTGCAGGCATGGTTGGGGAGGTGGAACAACTCATTCCTCTGGAGGCACTTGCTCCCATGATGTGGCAGTCCTGCTCCTGGGCTGGTGATGTCCATCAGTGGTAGTGGTCAGTGAAGCTCAGACAACCAGCTCCAGGGCTGGAGACCAGGAGCAGAGCAAGCCATGCTTCTGTGTTTTACATTTTTAACTAAAATTGGACAAAGCAGCAAAATTAACTTCCTCAAAGCAGACCGAAGCCTAAAGTTCAACTTATGGAGCTCTACCTCAGTTTAAAGCATTTGCTCTGATACCTGGTTTGGAGGTCCTTATGGCTGATCCATTTTCTTTATTTGGATTAAGAGAATAACTGAAGCGAATCATTGCCATATAAAATAGGGAAGTTCAAATGTAGTTCATGTTTAAAAGGTTTTATAATGAACTTTGTTAAAATGCCTACTGATTACCTCTGGTGAAGTGAAGTGCATATTATAAAAGCTGCTGATTTAAAGTCCATCTTATATAAGCTTATATATTGAGGACTTAAAAGATTTTTTTCAATATAAATTTGGACCAGCTCTTAAAGTGAGATTACACTCTGGGTTTTTAGGATGTGGAGATTTCAAAGATGTGTATCTACACATTCTTTCAGATGTCTTTGTAGACCAGAAGTCCTGCCTCTTAAACAACTCCTAGGGAACAAGGAGTTGTGGTGCAAGGTTTTCACATGGTATAAATCCTGTATTGCAAACATAGATAGAGGTTTCACATGAAGTTTCTTAGACACACATTACTCAGAGGAACTTGCCACTGCCCCTGCTTTGAAATGCTTTAAAAAACTGGTTTGAGCTTAAGTAAATGGTTGAATTCCTCCAGCTGGGCTCTGTCAGGAGTTTTGCATTCCCTGTTCTGCTGAGCATTGGTGTCACAGCACATACACAGCTCCTTAACCAGGTGTTAGGCTTTGCTCAAGAGTGCTGCAGCAGAGCATCACCTGGCCCCTCGCTGTGCTCTTCTGTGAGGCTGCCCCTGCTCTACAATAGCCATGTCTGTATTCAACATTAGCAAATACCCAACTGTGCAGGGAGCAGTCTGTTGGAACAGAGACCTGCAAACCTTAGTAGAGCTCATTGTGTAGAAGTCTGTGTGTGTGTGTGGGTTTTCTCTTCCCTGGGAGGGTCCGTGGGGACTGTCTGTGCCTTGACGTGCTGGTGTTTGGAGCTGTAAGCACACATCCCTGGGGGAGGGCAGCTGAACAGCAGCAGTTGATGGTGCTGTACTGCACAATATCTTGTGGGAACATAACTTTGTCAAATGAAAAGCCATTTCCTTTTCATATCAGTGGTTTTTTTGTTGTTTTTGTTTTTTTTTTTCTCCTTGGAATAAGCCTAATACTCGTGATGTCATACTGAAAAATGGCTCACAATTATTTTATGGGTATCAAACACTGCAGAAGGAGTGTGGTGGTTAGTACTGAAATAGTGAAACAACTGGGGGACCTTGTACCTTGGCTAGAAATAATTGACTCATTAATCTTAACCACATCAAGCCCACCACATGGAGATCAAACATAGTTTAATCCTAATAGGTGGGAATATGTCAGATTACACTCCAGTCCTGACAGTTATTCCTCTTCCTGGAAAATTTGCTAATATTTTTACAAAGAAATTAGGAAGAAAGAGAGTAGAAGATACTGAGCAAGCTATGATACATATACTGAGACAAAAAAAGAAGCAGGACAGCAGAATTTAAACCCTTACGAGTGGGATTTTGAGGAATATTTGATGAGAGCCAACAAATGAGGAAAAAAAAAAAAAAAGAGAAGAATGTGCCTTTTTTGGAATTTGATTTTTTCCTGTGCTGCTTGGGTGCTGCTCAGTTTCTTATCCCTTTGGAAATGGTTGTTCACCCCTGTACTTGTCAGTCTTTACTCCCCGAGTCAGGTGCTTATTGCTGTGCCTCAGTACAAAATAGTTTTTAAGCTTGAATTTGTTTTCTCCTATCAAATCTGCATGTTAAAAAAATGCCACATTGCATTGTAGTGGTTGTGATACTGTATTGTAATGGAAGTAATGTTTCTAACCATTGGCAAATACTGCTCAGGGTCTGGTAAATAATGGAGGGAAATCACAGTTGAAATGGGAATGTTAAATAGCCATTCCTAACAGATGGCCATCAGAAATCATTCAGCTTATCTTTTATAGACAGCACAAACCCAGATATCTGTGCTTCTGCTGAATCAATTTTTACGTGAGCTCCTTGAAATCGTGGAGCAGTGTCCCAGCAGTAGTGGCAGCTCTGGAAGTCCAGATGATGGGTGGGTCTGTGTGTTGGCTGGGCACTGAAACTTGGATTGGAGCATGGTGGATTATGGATTCCTTGCCTTCAGGCTGCTGCTGTCAAACCTGTGTAAAAAGAATTGATTTTGCTGAAGAGAAGGTCTTGGGCTGAGTAAGAGGTGAGAAAGGTATGTCCTTCCTCCTGGCCCTCCTCCTCTCCATCCTGGAGCAAAGGTGCTGTGTGTGGTTGGGCTGAGGAATTGGGTATTAGACCCACATCCTATCTCATAAATCAGGGATGATTGACACCTAAAACTGCACCATGGCCACCAGTGGTGTGTTATGCACATGATGTACAAAAACTGGCAGTAAGCCCATCAGGCTGAATCTCAGACTCCATATAACAAACACCTCCCTACATTCCTGTGAAGGAAAAAGCTGCTTTAGAGCTCTAAATGAGTTAGTTACTGCAGCTGGAGTCTCCTTGAAAAGTGCTTCCCAAGCTCTGGTGTGCAAACTGCTGCTGTCCATGACTGTGCAAGCAGCTGGTTCTTCAGTCCGGATTAAATACAGATTTGGGGTTTTTTTCTTTTGTTAGATTAGGAAGTTTGGAGAAAGTAAATATGAGCTATGACAGGGAAAGGAATGATGGCTGGTAGACTTGTACTTTAGAAAGAGACTCTGCCAAAAATTGGAGGGTACAGAGGTACCGAGTTCTTGTTATCAGTGTATATATAGTATGTGCCATTAAAGGGCCCAGAACAACAAAAGGAAAGCCTTAAACATTCTGTGCTGCTTCAGATGTTCAGGGACTGCAGAGACTCTTGGTTTTTTTGCAGATGTGAGAAATACAGGTCCAGTACTGCCAAGAGCCTTGGTAATGATCCTGGAGGCACTGGTATCCTTAAGAAAATGAAAATGCTGGGAAAGTTTTGTACATGTTTTATAGTATTACTCTTACTTCCCCCAGACAGCTTGGGTTATCCTGTAGCTAACCAGGGGATTGTAGGGACAAAAATGCTTCTGGTCCCCAGGTGCAGCCAACACAGGAACATCCAGCATTACGACATGGTTTTACAGATGAACTTAAGGACTTTGCAGAGAAGTGTGAGTTTGGACATGTTGTTGGTAGTCACCATTATTTTTAAACCAATGTAGTAAAGAAAAAGGTGTTGAAATAAAAAAATTCCAACTGAGACAGCTTCAGAATCAGATTCTGTTTAGCAGTGTTAACACTGCAGATAGATGCCCATGAAGCAGGGGCTGTCAGCTGCTGGCGTTTCACTCGACAGCAAACTGAAAGATGAATGCTCGTGCTGTCTGATACTGATGTTGGAGTCATTGGGGATTACAGATGTATGAAGACAGACATGAAAAAATCAATATGATTTGGGGTCCCAGAAGTTGGCACCATTTTATGAAAATAATGCAGTGTGTCTCTCAGGAGGAAGAGGTAACTTCAAGGTCACAGGAGATGGCTGCTCTGTGCTGTGGCGTGACAGGTGATAACACATGTGAATTGCAGGAGCACAGGTGATGGCTCTTGATGTTTTGTGGGCTCTCCACAGCTCTGATAACTTGAAATGAGAAATGTTAAGTCTTCAGGATTTAACACAACTCAGACAAGTGAATATGTTCTGTGCTGATTTTCAGGAGTGGAATTTTATCCCAGGAGCAGCCAGAGTCTGCTCAAGGACTAACTGATTGTTGTTGGCAAACTTGTGTCGTAGCTTGGCTGTGCTCATTTGGATAGTCTGTATTGCTCAGTTACAGAAAGGAGAACATGGTGAGAACTCTTGAGGACAGGTTCTGCCCATCAGGGGTTTCTCAGACAGAACTTCTAAAAGGTGTCAGAGATTGGACTTGAAATACATCAGGGCCTCTGCAAGAAGGAGAAGCAGTGAATTATCACTGAAAGCGGCTGGATGTTTTTTCAGATTTGTCTTGTGGCTCCTTGCTCTCAGTGCAGAATGTACATTATCAGAAGCACTGATATCAAGTGACTCATCTGTGTTGTTATATAGCAACTAGTTTTTGAGTAGCTAAAACAAGCTCTATGCTGTGAGTCTTGTCAAACATATGTATGTTGACAATGATACATGATTGCTGTTAAACTTTATAAATCATTTGTAGTGTGGTAAATGGGCTAAAACCAGGCTGGAAGGAGTATGCAAATGAAAAGTAAAATGTAAATGAAGAAGGCTAGAAGGGAAAGAAGAGATACCTACATTTGTGAGAGTGCATGGGAAGAGGCTGTTCTCGTATAACATTTGCATTTGTGTAATCCAGCTCTGTGAATGGGGGATTCCTAATCGGCACAGCTGTCTTGGCAGCAGGCTCAGGTGAGGATGAAGAGCCTTGCTATTATCAGAGAGAAGCAGTGGAGATAAAAGCCAGAACTGTTCTGAGCAGCTCCCTCCCCAGGAAAGAAGCATCAGGTGCCCAGCCCCGACACTACCCCATGTGCTGGTCTCCAGCTCAGACATGGTGCATGACAGGACAGTGGTGGCAAGGGGTTGGTTTGGTGATGGAGCTCTGCAGGGCAGAAGTGCTGCTGAATTCATCTTCACAGCTGGTAGCTCAAAAATGCTGCAAAAGGAATCTGCAGCCAAAGATGGACTAAAATTTCAGGTACATTTTGATATTTTTTCTTTGTGATACATTTCAAATGTGACCATTAAGCACGAAACCTTTACTAGTGTCAGCCTGACACTTTGTTCCCTGCATGAGGCTGCTGATGGAGTGGTGATGGGCAGAACCTGCTGCAAGGGATGGCTCATTGCTCAGGGAGCAGGGGGACTTCCTTTGCAGAGAGTGGCATCTCACACCAAGGTTATGGACTCTGAAAAGCTGGAAGAACTTTCCTGTGAACTTGGGAGGGTGGATGAGACTGAAGGACACCTGCTTCAGCTGATGTGAGCCAGTGGCCTTCCAGCAATTGGTTGGACTGGCTTGTGGGAAGATGGCCAGTGGCTTAGCTGGCCATCTCAAGAATGACTCCAGAGAGATGCTAATTTTTCCTATACATGTCACCCACAAGTTGAAGAAACTGGTGTGCTCACAGACTCTGAGAGGAGTGGAGGTGCCCATCAGCTACTGGAGGTGCTTGGAAGATTTAGCATCGTTCTCAGGCGGTATAGTTGGATTGTGAACTTTTGGATCCCCTGAGGAACATAATCTGCAGTGAGGGAAGGCAGATAAAGTGCGGTGTGCTCTGGCATGTTGCCTGTAAGCACGTGGCTGATGGTTGTTCATAAGATGGGAACTCATCTAGGACTGTCAGTATTGGCATTTAACTGGGCAGGAGCCTTAATCCAACATAAATTGTTATGAGGCTTGCAATTCCCTCAAATTAAGGCTTCAGCAGTAAGTTTCTTTCAAAAGACTGGAAGATTTCCTAGCGCTGTGATGTATTATTAGTCTGCCCTTATGATTCCATTTTCTGTGTGCTGCTGAACTGCTGTGAGGAGAAAGGGAGAGCGGTTGGTGCGGCCGCGCGGGAGAGCTGCTGCAGAGCAGGCTGTGCTCGGCCACTCGGGGCCTGGCCGAGACAAAACCTCGCTTTGGCTCACACGTGCAGCCCCTGCCCTGGGCTGGCAGCAGGATCTGTGCAGTCCCTTCAGCAGGGAGGCTCCAGAGTGTCTGTCCAGGAGCCTGGGGAGCCTCACCATCCAGCCCATAGCTGCAGGTGTCCAAGGACAGGGCTCTTGCTGCTGCCTCCCTCAGGACCCCAGAAGAACCCAGGCTTGGTTTTTCTCTGTTGAGCTTCACCTGCACCAGCAGATCCAGAAGTGGACGTTACTTCAAACCATCTGTGCCCATATGGCTCTGTGGGGCTCTGGACCTTGGCCTGGGTGCTCATTCAGGGTTCATTGCCATAGTCCTGTGCTGCAGTTTTGTACTGGATATTTTAATGCAAAACATCAAGTGATTTCCCCTCCTTTCCCTACACTGTGCTCTTTTAAAGCATTTAGATGTGTTGAGATGCTTTTAATTTTCTGTTGGGCTTCTGAGCATCCCTTAGAATGCATTCAGGGTGGTGTCTGCAGATTTTATATTGCCACCATGAAAGACAGAAAACTTCCTCTTCTGAGATAAAGGAGATTCTGATATAATAGCACAATGTATAGATCCGGTCCTTAAGGGAAAGAAACAAAGTAGTGGTGCACTGTAAGGGGAATATTTATGGAGGAATTTTTTTTCCTGTTGTGGTAGGAGTGATTAATTTTAATTGTAGGTCTTGTACCATGCCAGTTGCAGACAATCAATTTTGTATCAAATAATATAGAATGTGTTGCCAAATTATATATGCTAATTGATTATGAGCCTGTGTGTAATGTATTATTAAATTTTATTTTTAGCCTGGACTGTGCCTGCCTCTGTTCTGCTGCATGGTCTGAACCAAATTTCATGGTGGTAGGTGTGTCAAAGGCAATTACATTTCTGTGTGTGGAATGGGGGCTGGTGTCTGCCTGGAGCAGACACAAACTGAGTGCTCCCACGGATGGGAAGGCTGCAGCATCCTGTGTGTGGTGGCCATCCCATCTATTGTTGCTACCTCTGTGGAGAGTGGGGGAGTTGGAAGGAGCTGGAAGCCCTGGTGAGCTGATGAAACAGCTGAGGGTGTGTTGGAAACTGGAGGGAAGTGTCTGGGGAGCATCCATACAAATCCAGGGCTCCAGTACATCCATGAGACACCTTCCTAATTAGGTAAAACCATAAAGGAAATAAAGATTTACATTTTTCTCTCTGATGGGATTGTACTTGAGTTAATTGCTTCTAAAATGAGACTATAACTTCTAGCAAGGAGGATGAGTAGCTACTGTTCAGATTTCATATTGATAATTTTATTAATTGTTTTACATCAGAAACCCAGCTTAAGGTGCAAGAGGCCACTTTTCTGTTTGAGGCACTGAAGCACTGAGGAGTCATGCTAAACAAATGAGTGAACTTGATTTCTGATGGATTTTTTTCTTCCATCTCTGCCCTTTGCTGCAATACATATGTGTGTATTTTCTTGCTATGGTATTTCCAAGAGGCTGTGGGAAATGGGGTTCTTAATAAACACATTCAGTAAGTACATTAATGAGTGTATTTTATGTATATGACTGCTCATCTGCATACATTACATGCTCCAGGGCTTTGTCCAGAAAGGCAGTTTTCCTTCTGGAAATAAAGTGAAACAAGTTTTAACCAAGGAACTTGGTTTTGAAGTGGATTAAGTTGCTAACAAATCTCATTTGAGTTCAGTGATGGCAGACTCAGGTCCAGTATTGTAATACTTCTTATCAAATAGCATAAATTCCTTTGATACAGGGTTTATCTAGTGCTTCTTGTAGTCTTTTAAAGAAAGATTTAGAGAGAGCTTTTAATTCATACTGATTTTCTTTTTTAAAAGAAATCAAAATTTTTGTCATGAAAAATTCATATATATTACACTAATTAAGAAGTGCATGCACCAGATTTGTCTAGACATAATTTTTTGTATGTTTTTTCTCCTTTCTCTTCAGCCTCTTTCCTCTAGTGCAGACTTTTTGAACTGGATCCTTTCTGAAGGGAGTCACTTCTTTACAAAAGCTTCGGCTCTTGCACAAGCTGGGTTTTTTTTAAACATTTTTGATCTATCTTAATATTTTTCATATCCTATAGCGATATATAATAGCTTTTATTAGGATCCTTACAATGTCTTTTTAAATCCCCAAATAACACTTGGCATGTCAGGATTATATATAAGCATAACCTTTTTTTTTGAGCGTGTCTGGAAATCACAAGGAGCCTGGTGGACGCTGATTTTTCACAGGCTGCTGTTTTAACCCCCCTAAGGCAATCAGAACAGAACTTGCAATGGTGTATGTAATGTGAATAATTTTGGATACATTTCTTTTTCATTTCTCTGAGATGCCTGTGAAAGAGTCTGGTTTCTGGAGCTTCTTTCTCATCACCTGCTTTCTGCAATCCCAGCCCATTTGCTGTGTCTTGTAAGGGGCACCTGAAATCACTGGTCACATTTGAGGGTACTGCTAAAAAGGTTAGAATGACTTTTTTTTTTCTTTCTCCCAGTCATTTTTTCCCATCAGTCAGACTCTTACTGCTTTATTGGAATGGAAATGTACAGAAGAGACAGGGTTCACTGCTTACATACCTGTTTGTTTGTTAATTTGGTACTTTAAAATTAAAATTTTTAGCTATAAGTGCTGCTTAACTGCAAGAAGAATTGACATAAATACACAATTTCTTATTTCCCAACTCTTAACACTTTCGAAGCAAGGTGATATCCATATTTAAAGTACATATCATAGCTTCAGTAAAAGTTTTGGCCTGGGTACAGGTATTTTCAGGATGGGTCTTTGGCCTGTTTAATGCAGGAAGTGAGACTGGATCACAGTGATCTCCTTAAACAGTGTCAGTATTTATTAGAAAAAAAAATACAAATTTTGGAGATAAACAGGTATCTCTCTTTGTTCAGAAGTTAATTAAACAGTAGCAAACAACCTTTGAATGGATTTTGAATTTACAGAAATTTCTCTATTGGAATAGAAACAAGCATGGATGTTGAGCAGATTCTGGTGGGTGTGTTTGAAGAGCTGTTAAGGTATAGACTTGCATGAGGGTACTTAGAGAAGTGTATATGTACCAAAGCAGAAGGAATTTTACTGCTGTAACTTCGTTCCTAATTAACCTGTTTTCATAGAACAATATGTTTATTTTTAGCTCTGGGAACAGCTTCTGGTTCTCTTGATGAGAAATGCTATGTGAGAAAAAAGGGAAAGTCAGGACTTTTGACTTACTTCTCTCTATGTGTGGTTTTGCATTAATAAACAATGATATTTAATATGGCAAATGTGTGAAGTGAGGAAATGAGCAGTGTTTTCCCTGTGTTCCAGTGTGCATAAAGTGTGCACTGAAATACCACAAAAACTGAAGCATTTGTTCTGTCTCAAAGCACTGATAATGTTAAGGTTGAGTGTTTGCTGGTGGCGTGTGCATGGCATGGCAAGATTGTGTTATGCTGCCAAGAGGTATCAAAACTGTAAATGTTTAGGGGATTCACTGGGGCTGGTACAGGACTATTTACTGGCACTTCCATCCCTGAGAGGCCTTGAGAGGCTTCATCTCAAGTGATGCACCTTACAGAGGGTCAGAGTCCTGCTGCCTCTGATGCAAAGATCTTCCCTTGCCTGGAGCACTGCTGCTTCCTGTTTTGGGCTCTTGGTGGTTCCCTGATCCTGGTGTGAATAGACACATCTATCCTAGAATAGACACATCTATCCTAGAATAGACACATCTATTCTACTTTAACAATCTGACAAACTGGCATTAGAATGAGATGCCTTTGCTCAACGTAGTTCTGATGCTGGTACAAATTTTGTTGGAGATGGAATAATTTACCAGTGTCATCATTCACATTTCTGATAGTAATTGCCCTAATCCAGAAATGGAGAAGGAGAAAAAACCCTTTTTTCTTTCTCTTGTTGGTATAGGGTAGGCTATCAATGTCTGTATAATGTTCCCTCATGGATTGAGTGCTGTTCCCCTGTTGATACACCAGACATCAATCTTGCCAGCAAAGAAGTGAAGCACCTCTGAGCTGGCCATCAGTTCCTGAGTGTATACTGTCATCATTTCACTCCTGGGAGATGGGACATCTGTCACTTACTCCTGTGGGATTTGTGGCCTATCGAGTGTTGAGAGTGACAGCTGCTTCAGTGAGTCTGACAGCATTGATCTGAGCTTGGAGAGTCCTCATGGCTTTGGTGAGGTGACCTTCTGTCAAGGTGGGCTTGGCAAAGGAATCTGCAGCTTCTCTATGTTCTATGGAGTTATGAACCTGCCTTTTTTCTCCCTTGTGCTGACAGCTCGTTCATCTGAAGGTAGGCTCTGCATTGATATTCCAGTGCAGCTCTTCAGCTGCTGGAGGTGTTGGCACATCCCAAGGATCTGCAGGAAACCCTCCCTTCTGTGTGTGTGTGGGTTGCAGCCTTGCCCACCAGCCCCAGCCAGATCACCCGAGTGCATCCTGCACCCACAGCCTTGGCAGGCTCTTACGTGGCTAACAAACCTCGTCAGGTGGTTTTCTAAAACCAGCTTTTTAACTCCTTCCCAAATAAATCCCTGAAGATTAAAAACATATGGCTTGTAATAATGTCTCTGTCTATTTTGTATGAGGTGGTGCATAGCTCTATCTGCCTGCTAAATGCTGCATATTGTTTAAAGTGTGTCTTGTGCTTTTCTTTATTGATTAATCTAAAATACAAATTTACAATTGATTCTCAAGTCTTGGATGCTGCTGAAAACCTCTTCTAGGAATAGATTTATATAGATGATATTCACTGCTGCTTCCAGCATATGGAAATATACTGAAGCACTATTTTTAGATGTTTTATATGCAGTCAAAAGCTTTTTGCTCACCCTCTCGCCTGTACTTTTATTTCTTGCAATTTGGAGAGTTTTGGATTAAAATAAAGGGAAAATTAGGAACAACAATCAATTTACCCTTAGCCTTACAGTCCCTTATTACAATTGCTAATTTATCAGTGGGTAGGTACCTCTCTTTTGTAATGGATATTGAGGATAATTTTAAATGCAACTTTTAAGCTTAGCCAATTTACATAGTACTCTGGGAGATTAGTCGCTTCTGCATAAAGAGCTGTGTGCATTTCAGGGGTGCTCTAGAGCCCTCTTGTGTGGTTTTCTGAATGTTTGTTGTAAAAATCAGTGATGTCCTTAGCAAGGTGTTGACCTCTAAGTAAGTATTGCAGATTGAAGCAAGCAAACTTTGAAAAATTGCTTGAAAGTCTTTGGTTGGAGCAGTTTTTCTCAACTCACAATTTTATTGTGTTTGAAGGATTGGATTGGGGTCCAGGAAAACTGTTGGATTTTGTGTTCTGTGCAGGCTGTTTCCATGCTTCTGAATTTGGTGTTCTTTGGTTCTGGTTTGCTGTTGTTTTGGGTTTTTTCCACCATCAAATGATCTTCTGTGAAACAGAAGCTGAATTTTCCTATTTTCTATCCTTCCCCTGTACTCTGTATATTTGCTTTCCTTGTTTTTTTTTAAGCCATTAACATCACTAGCATCAGGGCAGAAAATGTGAGAGCCACTAAATAGAATTATGTTAAAATGATGATTTAATTGAGCTCTTACACACGATAAGAAGATTGTCTTGTTTTGCTGAACTGCAGTTTATGGAGGTCCTTGGCAAGGGGGTGCCAAGTTGCTTTTGGCATTCATTAGCACTAAATCCAAATCACTGCTAAATTTGTTTAGCAGGAAAAGTAACAAATAGAGGAAAAGCAGAGCCCATGATTTTAAGTGTATTTATATTTGCAAATGTGTGTTTTCCTGTAATTTAGAGGAAATTCCTCCCACAGGACAAAAAAATTCTGTTTGTTTTTTTTTTTTTTTTCCTTTATCTGAGAGTTGGAATGATCCTATGAAACAATTGCTGGCATGACAAAACCCCACTCTTGAAAGTAGGACAGGAGACATTTTCCACTTTCTACAGATCAATCCTTTTGTATAACTCAAAGCAATTGCAGTTCTTTAGAAAAGGACTCATGTACTGAGTAAAAATTACATACTAAATGGAGTTTTAACTCCAGTAGTTACCCTGTTCCCTGCTAGTTTTACCACATAAAGAAAAAAATATTTATAGAATTATAACCAAGCTCTTTTACAGCCTCTGCCAAATACTGCCTGCTAGGCCAATTTTTAAAGAAGTGCCCAGGGTTTGCAATATATATATATTTCTGCCATTTAAATTATAACTTAATTTTAGATTTGTTTATGTAATCAGATATATTGGATTACTGCTGTTATCAAGTCCTGTATTTAGTTCAGATTCCCATCTTTCTGAGGGAAGAAAATGCTGGAGGAATGTAAAATAGTTCAAATAATGTGGAATACAAGCCTCTGGGAGTGCATGGAGGTTTTAATACTGAGAGTATTTTTAAAATAAGTCCTAAATACTTTCAGTTAGCAAGAAGATTTTATTCAGGTTTAAGCACAGCTTTTTCACTGCAGAAGCTGCTAATCTGTCTTAGTGTGAGCCCACAAAGAGAGCTTCTGCCAGCACTGATTTCTCCTGAAGGGTGGCTCAATTTTTATTTAAATTCTGGAACACATGGAAAAGAAGGCTGTAGTCTGGTAAACATCCATCTGGGTGTGCTTTTACAGAAGGCTTATGCATTAATTGACTTATTAATTCAGCTAATTGGGAAACGTGTAAAAAACGAGCACGGAAATACATTAACCTGCAAAAGTCTGATGAGTTTACCTTGGAACGTCCTTCTGCTGTGGGAAGGAACCTCAAACTTCAGTGGGCAAAATGTGAGTTGAGTGTGGATGATTGGAACTGAGGAATTTGGGCAGGTTCCTCCTACTGCTGTGTTCCTGAAATACCCCTGTAGGCCTGTCTTGCCACTTGAGTTGTGTTCCATCCTTCTCCTGAAACAGTGTTTTATATTCCTTGCTTGCAGTTACAGGTGTGCCCTGTATGACTGACTATGTATGTTGTTATATATATGTTATATATCTGTTTTACTTTGCTATTAAGGCTGAGATGCAGCTTTAAATCAAAAGTAGCCAGTGAACGTGACTAACTTCTTTGGGAGTATTTGTTGCATAGGCTGTGTCTATTCTCTCTTTAACCAGATGGAAGCTAGTCCATACTGTGGTTATGAGATTTTGAGTTATTTAACCTAATATATTTAAATAAAAATCTCCCTCTTTTTTTTTTTAATGGTGCGCATAACTGCTGAGAGGGAAGTAAATAACATTTTCTGTAATTGCAGTTATTGGATTTACGGGTACTTTCTGCCTGTTTGAAAGAGAAGTATGAGTAAGGCTTCAAGAGAGGGTTGAAAGCAAGTGTGATGAATAGATAAAAGCAAAAGAAGTCAAAGATAGATTTAAATTGCATTTTAATATAGACTTTGGTAATGTGGTAAAAATAGATGTAATCACGAAAACCTGACTATCTTAATACACTCCTGCAAGGCAACCTTAATTCCAGGATTTCTTAAATGCTGATTATTTGTAACTCTAACATTGTTATAGTATCCTCTTTTGGATATAATGTAGTGTGTCTAGTGTTTCCTCTCCAAGCATCTCCAAGTGGGAAAAAAAAACAATAGAGAAGAATATGTGAGTCATGAACATGACCCCCAGGGAATCAGAAAATAGAAGGGAAATGCAAGTGAACGAAGGGCTAGTTAGGAAAAGGAACAAAATGCTGTAGGGTGAGAAAAGGGATAAGAAACCAAGCTGAGAAGAGGTGGTAGATGTAATAAAATTTTATCTATTGCCTTTTGGAAGGAATCAACTAGTTTAGTATGGGAGAGAATTAGAGGCAAAGGATAGAAGGATTTGAGGATTAAGGACAAGGTACCCAGGAGGAGACGTGCAGCAGGTGATGAAACTGGTGAGTAAAGAAATGGCAGAACTGAATGGAGAAAAGAGAATGGTCTTGAGATGGGGGAAAGTCCTGGTTGTGGGACTTGGATGAGGTGAACCACAGCTTCAGATCTCATGTCAGTTTGTGGGAGCTTGGCAGACTGAGCTCTCTGGTGGGAACAGAAAAAAAACAAAAAAAATTTGGGGATGATGTCAAGTATCTTGTGTGATTCAGAGCTGCCTGGTCCTACTTTGAGCAGAAGGTTGGACTGAAGTAAGGACATGCCAAGCTGCCCTGTCCTGTGAGTGAGGAGTGAACTGCCCTGCTGACTGTACCTATAGGAAGGAGTGGTCAGAGCAGGCAAGCAGCCTTTGAGGCAGTGCAGATAATTGTATGATGGGCAAGGACGTGGCTCAAGTGAAGCTGATCTTGAGAGAAATGAAGCCTTGAATGTGGAGCAGTGGGAATGGACAGCTGTGTAAATTCACTGTGGTTCACTGATCACCTTGCAGAACTCAGGGAGGAAATGTATCTTCCGTCTTTCTCCTCTCATGCCTATCATCTTCAGTAAATCCGTGCCTTAATGATATTAAGGAGACATAAAATAGAAAATTGTATTTGAAATCAAATTAATGTCCTATTTCAGTGAATAAGGTTGTTGAAATAAAGCTGCAAACCTCATAAGGACACTACAATCTCAAGGCAAAAATAAATCCACACAGAACCATATCCCTCAGGCACAGTCCCTGTGACATCCAGTGGTGGAATAGGAGATGAAGGGACTGTAGGTGGCTCTGAGATTTTACTGATGGAATAGATGTTCCTGAAGCAACAGGAAAGAGTTAGAGGATAGGTGGAAGTTAAGGGACGTCTCTGCTGGAGAGGTGCAGAAGGAAATTGAGAGAAAAACAAAATTTGGGCACCAGTGAGCAGTGTGTCCTGTGGGGCAGGGAGAGAGGACCCAGGCTGGCACTATATGCAGTGTAGATTTTGGTTTTGTGGGAGTGTTTCATCCAGTTTTGATGTTTGTGTGAATTTCATTCTGGAATTACTTCAGTGGTAGTTTTGGCAGGTTTTCTCTGCTCAGGTGTTTAATTTTTTAATTCAGACCAACCACTGCTGAATGCATGAATAGAAACCATTCCTTTAGTGGAACTGGCAGAGAGAAAATTCGAAAACTTGAATCCTTTTGGTGTGGGAAGGGTTGTTAATCAGAGACTCACCAGGAAAAGTGGTTCTGGATCCTTGTGGGCAGGACCACCAGAGAAACCAGACAACACTTTAAGTTACATGTTGAAGCTCTGAAATATAAAATTAACTGATAATTTTCATAGGTCACGCTCTTTCCCATAAACCAAACTCATCTGCTCTCCTGGAGGGAGACAGAACAACTGGGCTGACTTCTCATTATCTCTTCCTATGGCGTGTCCTTATTGAATTACTGCCGGGTAGAGGCAGCAGATGCTCATCAAGCCACTGCAGGACTCCTCTGTTAATTGAACTGTGATGGGGATGACAGCAGGGAAGGTCAGGATGATGGGACCAGTGATGTAACGTGAACTCTGCTAAGAACAACCTGCACGGGCAATTGACCTTGCTTAAGTAATGTTACAAAGAGGTCTTTTAGCAGTTCATAGAATTATGATGATTTTTTTGTATCAATACTGCAACAGTGTCAGGGCCCCCTGTGCGAATCGTATTCTATTGTGTTCACCCTAAGGAGATTAGACTTTCCAACTTGGTAAAATACAGTGAGGGCCTAGAGCCAGCAACAGGGGAAAAGAAATGGGGATGGGAAAGGTAACAATCACAGAATTCTTGACTAGATCCATGGTTTTACTCAGCTGGTTGCTCCAACTGCTTTAGAGAGTAGAGTCATTCTTTTTAGCTGCCTGTATGGCAATTTGGAGTTTTTGTTGCTGTCATGCATAGTTAATCCTGAGTTGAAAGCAAGTTCACTTTTAAATAAATGTGCAGGTATTGTGAATGGGTTTTGATATGAAAACCCACGTTTTTACGCCTGATTCTGTGGCTCTTGCCAAGTGCCTGGGAATGGCTGAGTTTTGGGCGCACATCCCGGGGCCAGGTGCCGAGCTGGAGCGCGTGCCTGGTGTTCTTCCTGCTCTGGAGGAAGTGATGGCATGTGCTGGTGTGGCACTTGCCTGCTGTGAGCATCTTGAGGCACACTCTTCCTGGACACTGCCATGGCAAGGGAAAGCAGGTCTGGAGAGCTTCCCTGGAGTCCCTGGATTGCCCTGGATGTGGCAGTGTGAGAAGTTTGGTAAAAATGCTCATGTGTTGTACCTGTAGCACCCGGTCACAAAAGAAGGACACAGAGTCCCCACAATAAGGAGAACAGCCGAGGCCCCCAAAAGGAGAACCATTTATTTTTATACACAATTTTATATAGAGTTTGCAAAGTGTGAGAGGATTGGAAGATGAATTCCCACCTCTCAACCAGACTGGTGAAATGACCAGTCAGTCAGCTTTCCTTCTCCAGGAAGGAATGTAAACAAACTATTGTTTTTAGTACAGTGCATGAGAAAATCTGACTCAAAAATATAAACTTTTCAGCAGGCTTTCAAAAACAGGGCGACACTCATGCATTTCTGAAAATGAATTCCAGCTAAAAAGTAGATGCTGCTTTTCAGTACAAGCCTTGTATCACTGCACTGTGTTGCTCTTGGTGAGTTGAAGTCTGTGTGGCAATCAGTAAAGCTGAATTCAGAGTGCGGTGTGTGCACATTGGCATCTGTGTGTGTGCTCAGGAAGCAATTTTTAGAAGTTCTTCATACCAGTATTTGTTGGGGTTTTTTTCCCCCATGTATTTTTAGCCTTCACTGTATCTTTATATTTTTATTTAAGCAAAATAGGTTTTTCTTAACCCTTTTGTTATACTGAATGCCTGGGCCAGCTGACATCAGTGTTGCAAAGTAAATAGCAGGAAAATCAATGAATAAGTATTAAAGAATCACAAAATACTTTTGATTAATTTATTTTGACAAATCCAGCTATATAATATTTAAAACACATATTCTGACGTGGGATCTGACTTATACAGGATTTTATTCTACAGAAATGGTGAAGCCTTGGTTGTAGGAGACTTCATCACAAGACTTCATGGATGATGCTTGATAGGAAATGAAGAGGTACAGTGTCAGTGCTTGATGAACTCTGTAGAGCCTGTGTGTTCCTGGAGTGCTTCAGTGTTTGCTGTGCATTGTGCTCTTTATTTTCTCCTTTCCTACAAGTTTATTCTTTGGTGCACTGAAATAAAGAGCTGATGGCAGAGGATGCATTGGAATAAATGTTTATTTCAGCACTTTGGAAATGAGTTTTTTGAAATGGGATCTATCTTGTGGATGTGTATGTGTGTCTCTTCTTATTAGCTCATTTGGGTATAGGCTGCAGCTAGGTAGTGCAAATGGCAAAATAGTAATGACTACCTACAAATAGAGGTACAGATCTTGTGGGAAAGAAATTATTCTAACCTATGTGTTTCAGCAGAAGGAAAATTATACATTTAAGAAGTATTGAAGGGGGCCTCTGCATGTTTGGCTGGTTATTTTAGCTTAAGTCACCAGTGTTTAGAAGTTCAAAACTGAGCCCCACATACTTTCCCCAGAACTGATTACAGGCTAAAACGGTAAGATTTTCCTGCCTATTTGTGGCTGTTTCTTTGGTCAGGGGTTTGGGTGTGTGCATTCACCTGGTTGCTCTGGTTGATGTGTGGAAGTGTAAAATATAACAATTTAAATTGGAAATAAGCTTCAGCTATGCCAGTCCTGTGGCAGGGAAGCAGATGGTCCTTCCCTGCTAAGCAGAGCCCAAGTCTTTGCTGAGCTCATATGCCTGGTGGTACTTGATTGTATTATTTTGACCTTGTGTTTAAGATTGATAAACTCTACATGGTGGCCATATTCCAGTGAGGAGAGAAAAAACCCCTGACCTACAGCCTGTGATGCTGTACTAATGTCAAATAATATAAAGTAATATCAGAATGCAGAAGAAAATCGCTGCAGTAAAGCAATTTAATTTCGGAACTGAAAGCACTTTAATGGGAATGCTCAGGAAATCTGCTGTTGTTCCAGCAGCAGAGGTTATGAGGTTGTTTATTCTTTTTTTGAAACTCTGCTGCCTTGTAATTGGTGACTTTGAACCTTTCTGTTGTTTTCCCTATGAATGGTCCTGCTGCTAAAGTAAGGACTTTGCTCTCTACTGAGTGTGATTTCCAGGTTTGCCTTTTAAAAGAAAATAATTTCAAATACTAGTTTTCAAATGGTATTATACTGCTGAACGTGCATTATATGCAATGCTTTGCCAGTGAAGTGAGAGTAATCCTCTTTGAACAAAAACTCGCAATAGCATTTACTGAAATGGTGTTGGAAGTAGTGCCAGCTCCCTTTGCCTTTGTTTAATTGCAATTTAACAGTAATCCAAGATCTGTGCAACTGTGACAGCAATTCTTAGATATAGCTGAGTTTCAAAGGACCTTCAGTTCATCCATTTCCAATGATAAAAGCTACAGCAGAGCAGTGTATTGATAATAGACTCAAACGTTTCTCTAGCCATTGAAAAATAAACAAAAAGAAACTTTTTTGTCCCTCAAAGCTATGAAGTTTTGGTGTTACAGAAAGGATGTGCTATAATGTGAAGAAATCACTGAGCTTATTCCAGGCTGTGTTCTGCTGTGCATGAGGCATTCAGCTGTAGTGTACAAGGGTTATATACATAACCTAGATAAATTAATCCCCTAAAATTATGTAGGTTAAAAGTGGGACTCTGTAAGTTTATGAAGTGACTGTTTGTGTGTTGAGGAGAAGTTTGGTTTGAGTTCCTACAGCCTTTTTTTTTGGATTTAATCAAATATATAAAAGTGCATGAGCAGCCAGAAAAGGTTACTTAAAAGTTGTTGGACACTTTCTGTGTTCTGCTGCTAAGAAAAAAAAAAATCAATGCCTGAGTTCACGAGAGAAGTCTATTGACAATCTTGAGCATTTTGATCTTAATTGCTCTGTACTTGTTCCTGCTGCAAGGGGTATGATAATAGCTTGAAGAACATTTGTGAAGGTAAATTACTCTACTTTGAGTACTAAGATACAACACCAAAAGCACCAAAAGGTCCGTGGCTGTTAAATCCCATTGAGAAGTCCAGGATTTGGATTTCACTTGGGCATTGCACACTGGGTCAGGCTGAATGCAGTTTGTAGAGGGAGATGTTGGGGAGCTCTTGGTTTTTCAGCATCATTTGTTCTGCTCTCAGTGGGCCTGGGGGCTGTAAGTGGCTGTGTCATGGACAGCTGGGGAGTAGCAGGATGGTGCCTTGCACAGAATTCCTGACTTGGAAGTCTCCTGCCCTTCTGAGGGAGTGTAAACCACCCATGTTTGAGTGCAAATGAAGCAAGTTTTGTTTCAGCTATATTTAACTGATCTCCTGGATTCCTGGGAAGAGTCTGCAAACCCCATTCACTTTATATTCCTGAAAGTCAAGTGTGTTCCCTTGGAGTCCACTGGAAGTACTCAGAGTGAAGGAGAAGTAAGAGCAGCATTGTTTAACAGAACAGTTCTGCTCCAGCACTGTTGTAATTAAAGTCGTTCTACTGATGGAAAGTCTATTCTCTGGTGTTTTCTTTAATGTAGTCATAATGCATCAGTCTGAGCTCCCTTGCTGGAACATCTTTCATTATAATCCACTTAGCTAAGTTTATAATTAAGCTTCTAAATTCAAACCTGCTTTTGTTACATTTTTAGGACGTACAGAGACTGAAACAGGAAAACTTAGGATTCGTGGTTTTTACCCCAAACAAGTTGATGGAACTTAAGAAGCAATTCATTGGCAGTATAGTAATTTCATATCCTTGCTTTTAATTTCCAGTATTTTCTATAGCTTTGGAACAAGAATTGGATACAATTGAACAGAAGAAAAAAGGGAAAATAATTAATAGGTTCTTACTGTTTTGACTATAGACATCTCCAAAATACCCAAACTTTCAAATATAACTGCTGATGACAGTGATGACTGGCAGCTTTCCAGCAGTGGAGTGTTGAGGAAGGTTGTTGAAGTTAATATCTGAAGACAGACCATGAAATGTCTGTTGAGCTTTGTTGATTTGGAGGTTGTGCAGGCTTCCTCCCACCCAAAGCAGGCTGGTTGAGACTGTCTGCTCATTGTTTGGAATTACCTTCTCTATGAACTTTTTCAGGCATTATTGGCCCTCACAGTTATTGTAGCAAATCACCAGAGAACTGTGGCAATTAATGTTTGGATTCCCAAGAAGTGACCACTTAGGACAAAGCTGCTGTCAGGCAATTGCCAGCCTGATGTCTGAATCTCACTCATTCGCTCTGTATGGTTTTACCCAGGATTTTCTCAAATGCTCCTGGAAGAAGAGCTAAAATTCTCAGTTAAGGTTTGGAGGCAGTAAAGGTATAGAAAATCAACCTGCTATTCTCATATATGCAAAGTCACTCTGCTGAAATCACAGGGAGTGCTTGCAGAATCGAGTATTAGTGTGGGAGCGTGACCTCAGGTGACTTTTTGCACAGGAAGTTTCTGACAGACTTGGAAGTGTGGGTGCCTCTGCTTTAACCAGAGGACTGTCTCCCTCCAAATATGTAAGGGGAAACATGTATAGTGTGTGTTTTAGGTATAGAAGGGTAAGGGAAGTTTAGTCTAACTATGTTCATAATTAAATAAAAGACTGGGCACATAGGTACTTATATTTGAATGCCTGTTCCTAGTTTGACATATGTGATTATCCAAACACTTTTATTTTGTTAAACTCCATGCCTGTAGCACTAGCATTAGTGTTTTTTTTATAAATCTCTCCCTCAGGGATGGTCAGCAGTTCTTGTCTGTGGTGATCAGCCTTTGCTGCAGCACTCTGGTGCTTTAGGATGGAACAGAATTAGCTTTTTGGATAACAGCTTTCTGAGCAGGCAAGGCAGACTTTATCTGAGAATAAAGAATATGATATAAACATCGAGATTATCTTGGAATATCACACGCAATGGGTTTCTGTGTAATAGGCAAACAGTTGCACAGTTACTGCTTACATTCGTATTAAGAAAATTTATTCATGATTAATGATGCTTATCTTTGTACTAGACACCTGCCAAATGATTTATAGCCACACATATCATCTGTAATGGCTCTTCTGTCTTGTTGTTGCTATTTAAAGTATTTGGGATTATTCTAATTGTATCGTGTGTTTTAAGTGGAGACAGCTACCCAGGTGTCCTTGTCAGCATTCCCATCTCATACCAAAAACTAGGTCACATTTACCCATGATGGGAAAGGTCACAGCTCCCAGTGAAGTCAGGGGGGATTGAACTGATGTATGACAAGGCTGAAATCATGTCTCAGGTTTGGATCAGTTTAAGTTGATATTTTTGTAAATTCAGTATTAAATACGTTGTAAATCCATGTTGGAGCAGAGCCAGGCTGAACTTGCCTAAACCACAGGAATGGAGCAGAGGGACTGGAGAAACCCTTTGTCCCATGGAAACTTGGAGAAAGAGCAACTGGTCCTTTCTCTAATAGTGCATTATGTGAGAGTGGACAGGCAAATTTGGACCATCAGTCTTTTGTTTTTCAGTGTTGGATGATTTTGAGGACTCTAATGTGTCTTGGACTAGCACAGTGCCTGTCTCAGAAATGCCTGCCTCTCACTGCTCAGCAGGGGCTGGAAAATATGAAAAGTTTCCCAGAGAATTTTTCCCCTCCCTAGCTAAGTGTGGATTAGACTGGGATTTGGCTGCTGGATAGTCCATTGAGGTTGAAAATTGAATTAAATTTTGATCACTTCAGAAGTAAGATACTTGTCAGCTGTATGCATGTTCATTTATTTCTAACATTTTGTCACTGGAATTACACGCTTTCAGCAGAAATGCAGATTTCTAAAATAAGTTTGCTTTTCTAAACTAGTTTTATTCAATCCTGTCATTAAGAGAATTAGCAGTGGATTAGAAAATGTAAATGTGTTGTTATGATCATTAGAAAACTTGCATGTGGCTTTTTCAAGACTGCTTGTATATTCCCAGCCATTACAGCTAATGCATGATATCCTTGTTTTCCTAAACAAGATTCCATACAAACCAAACAAAATAATAAGGACGCTTGTGACTAATCCTCCAAATATCAAAACAACACCTCATTATTTAATTTCAAGGGAATCCATTAGTGCAAACTATTAACTGGCCAGGCCTAGATTATAAAGGGTATTGACTAAATCCAGATAATTTTGGAAGAGCAAGACATTTTTTCAGACTAAAGCACGTATCTTGAACATATTTAGGAAATAATATGTTCATGTGAAGGTGGTGAGGGCCTGGCACAGGTTGCCCAGAGAAGCTGTGGATGCCCCATCCCTGGAAGTGTCCAAGGCCAGGTGGGCAAGGCTGGGAGCAACCTTGGGACAGTGGAAGATGTCCTTGCCCATGGCAGGGCTTTGGAATGAGATGAGCTTTAAGGTCCCTTCCAAACCAAACCATTTTATGGTTTTATGGTATTTAAGCAATTCCATTAATTTAATGACTAGTCTCAATGAAATCAATTTTTAAAATATAAATTTCATTTTTTTTCTCCTTTTTTGTCTGTATTTGCCAGTTTACAGCTAGCCATGCTGACACATTTGGGAGCTGAGATATCATGTAACTAAATTTGATGTGAAGTGTTGGTGGCCTTCATAATGTAATTTATTCATGTTTCTGTAGATAGCATATGTTGCCTGTGCAATAATTTTTTATCGTATCAGGACAGAACAGCTACTGTTCCAAACTGTGTTACACAAACCTAGATACACAGACAAATTCTTATTGTGCTTTGCTGGGGTGTAAATCATTGGAATCTATTGAGCTCTGCTGGGGTGGGGGAGATTAGAATCAATGTCATAGTATCTAATTTATTTCTGTTTTTTCTGACTTAATGTAATCTCTGTTCTTGCTCTGAGGGGAGCAGCAGCCAGTTATCTTTGTAGTCCTGCCCAAAGAATGAACATAGGTGAAACTCCTTGTTTTGGGCAGGAGGCTGCTTCTCCCAGGGATGTGCTGCTGTTTGCTGACCCTTTGAACTCTGAGATGTAGGCAGTGCATTGAGAAAGCAGCTCATGAGCACTACTGGTGCTTCATTAAAAATCTCAGCATCTTTGTCAGCTGTTATCTGAGGTTTCCTTGGATTTGCCCATTTCATGCCCCTGCCAGTTTAGGTGATGTTTTCATGGCATTTTCTGGCCCTGGGGAGCTGCCCTGTAAGTGCAACGAGTGCTGTCTGTGCAGGGCTGGGTGTGTGTGGCTCCCCTCCAGTGCTGAAATCTGAGATTCTGAATGATTCCTTTCCTGGCTTTGTGTTTTTGTGTGTGAATGGTGATGGAGCCAGTGTCACTAATTCCTTCTCTTTCCCTTTGGCAGAAAGTCAGTGACTCTGTTTTCTGACCGTCATAGATGGTGACTGCGATGCTGAAGGCACTGGGCAGGTCGCTCCTCCTCAGCTCTTCTGTGTGAGGTGAGCAGCCATCCTGGTGGGCAAAACCTCCTGAATTGCAGGGTTTCTGAGGGCCTTTCTTCCCCACAGCCCAGGACTTTGCTGCTGGATTGGATTTCTCTAGGATGCTCAAGATTTCTGAGCTTGTGTGCTTCCTATGAGGCCACTTGTGGTGTGTGTTACACTGCCTGAGTGCTGGGACTCGGTGGGTTGCATTCTGAATTAAATGTGAATTCTGAATAAAATTAACCCAGAAGACATGAGCAAAGCATCAGTGTGGTCCCTTGCTCATGTTACTGAATTCGGTCAGGTGAGTGCATTTTTAGGTTGTTCACGAGATGCTGTTCATCTGAAACTCAAAAATGAGCTAAACCAGGTAACAGATATTACCTTGTATCTCCCACTGTAGTTAGTCAATATCTGATTAAATGTAATTGCATGAATTTATCATGATAGAAACTGTTTCAAATTAATTTGAATACAGCCTGAAACTAAAAGCTCTACTGTATATTCAGTGTGTACAATTTCAAGATTTATCTTCAGTTTCTTATCACGAATGATGCTGTGTATTATGTGCTATGACAATGTTGCTTTTCATAAGGTTAGGAATGTAATAGAATTTTCTGGGCTGAACTTCTAGTAACTGATAATTTTAATGAAAATCACCAAGATTATGCCTGTAAAGATAAATCTTGAAGACAGGTGTTATCTTCATTCTTATGCAAGTACGGATGTGACATTTTTACCTATGAAAGTAGGATTAATCACTAATAAGTAGAACTATGTGGAGAATTTAAGCATGGTATAAATACATGGTATAAATACAAAAGCTGTTGCATCAGAAAAATTAATATGTAAATTTACATCAGAAACTTGTTTGATGTGGAAGTACCATGAATATTTTTTGAGATTTCCAAATTGTTCCCGCCTGAATATGGATGAATCCAAAATACCTTGAAACTCATTTAAAATCTGCCTAAGTGTCTAGTTGGTCATCTTGTCAAATGAGAGACACAGAGATTGGAATTACTAGACTGAATTGGAATTTTTAAGATTTGATTTTGTTGTATGAGTTTCCTAATCTCTGCTGTTTGGAGCTTTTCTGTAGTGTATAAACAATGTGAGTGTTTGCTGAAGCTGGCATTTAGGAGTTGGTCTTCTGCTTTGTATGGGAGACCCAGAGAAACATTCCTCCTTGCTTCCAGCACCACTCCGGGATTACTTTAATGAATTGTGTGGTCTAAAACTGCTGCAGCAGCAGGATTTGATCCACTCCTGTCTCATTCACAATGTGCTTATGGTATTTGTCTGAAGTGTTGGGGAGCTGAATTAAAATCTCTTAGTCAGAGAGACCTCTCTGGAGTAACTGTTTGCTGATCCGGAGCTCAGAGGTCCAAAGGGACTTGAATGAGTGTCCCAAATTCCATGGAAATGCCTGTGTAGTGTCTGGTTTTCCCTTTCAAGCTGGTCCATCATGTGCTAATAAGCAATCCCTGCTTTTCCTGCTGTGTTTCTGATGTTGCTCTTGTGTATCCCATGTTTACACAGGGTTTGGAGCTAAAACACTTCCAGGCCTGGATCTTAAATGTGGGGCATGGGGTCTGGATTTGGAGCTGAATTTTGTGCATGGAATCCATTCTCCCTTTGGTTTAATCTGTCTATATCATGATAACATTCCTGCTAAAGCTAAATAGGGAAAAGAAGGGACACACCTCACACTGCCACATGATCCCTTGCCATTTATTGGCACTGGCAGATTTCTTCTTAAGAGCCTGCTAAAAGCATTTACAGTGGCTTTGTAGGATGGGGCTGTAGGTCCTCTGGGAGCTGGCCCTTCCTCTCTCTTTTTCCCTTCTCCTTTTCACCCTCTCCAAGTGAGGCATCTGTAACAGACTTGTCCTCATCAAATCTGGCACACAGGGACTGTGAAATCTGCAGTGGCCACCAGGTTACCCTCAGGCTGAGCCTGTTGCCTTGGTGGTTTAAATATTTTAACAAGCCTTCCCTCTCTTTTTTTTTTTTTCTTTTGTGTTAATTCTAGGACCAAAGAATACAAGAGACTGAATTATCTGAATTATGCTTCTACAACAGAACTGGATTTCTCCTCATTGGGCATGGCAGAGCCTGGGGAAGCCCTTCCTTTTGTTTGTTTTCTTAATGTTGCAAACAGCTGATCTGGAAGCCGGGAGAGGTCACCAGTTTGTCTGGAAAACAGGTAGGAAAAAGAGATGTTAGCTTCTCTACTAGATGTTTGCTGTATTCCTGGGTGGAGTCTTTGTCCTGTCTCCATTCTGTTTTAGTTCAATAATAAAACAAACATCATAAAAATTCTGATAATGTCTTCTGATTTTTTTTAATACTGAAAAATAGAAGGGGTTAATCTTCGTTTGATACTGTCTGTTGCAATTATGAACCCAGAACATAATTCTGGACTCCTTAATGCTTTTCACCTGAGAATATTTTTACTGTATTATTATCCTAATGTTGCTTTCTTTGAAATATTTAATAATTTTCTTTTGACTTTTGTATGCAAGAGGCACACAAGCATCTCTCAGGATGAACTGAGTCAGAAGTCCATGCTCTTGGTTGATCTATTAATAATTCTCCTGGGGCATTTGGTGAATTATTTCTGTGCATCAGTCAGGTTGGACACATGAAGTGTTTGAAGGTGCAAAGCTGGGCATGCACAAGGTGTGGAAACTGTGAAGATGCTTTGGGAGCACCACGACTCTTGCTGATGGAGTGGGTGGGTAGGAGCTGCACAGAACCAAACACGATGCACGGGATGCTTGTTTTGTAGCACAACACACAACAGCAGAGAATGTTCAATGAAATGGAAAGATTGGCAAATCTGGGAAATGTTTACTTAAAGTGCTTAATCAAAAATACCCAACTGAACCAGGGGTTTCATTGTCCAGGATCCCTTTGAGGTTTGGCCTTTTGTGACTGAGCAACAGCGTGATTAAATGTAATGGAAAAATAATTTCCCTCCTTTTTCTTGGAGAGGTTCTTTGGTATTTTGGTTTTTTTTTTTTGTTGTTTTTTAATTACATTTCTGTAGAAGGTAATAGACTGAATTAGTGGAATAATGAAGCAATTTTTCTGGGAGAACTCCTGCCCTTCTGATAGGATCAACACAAACTTCCTGCCTGGCTGCTGGTATGGAAGGGCTGGTGAAGTAAAGCATGATACTGTATTTCTAAAGATTTTTTCATTGCACTGTCTGGCATGTGAAATGAGGAGGAAATAAACAACAAGTGTCTTTTCTCCAATTCACTGCTATTTACATGATTTTTCAACAAGCTTTGAAAGGTAGAGTTGTTTTCTTAAGACAAATTAGAGCCTTCAGTGCTGTCTGTCTCCTCTTCAGTTCCAAAGTGTTGTACTGTCAGTCTTTAGGGCTGTGCGTTGGAAGCCATAAATCTTTAATTTGACTTGATGATTCCAGCTGAAATTAAGGAGTTTTCAGTGCTTCAAAGGCATCTGGGCCAGATGTACTTAGAGCTAAGAAAATTTGGTGCCTGGGTTTGTGTGGGCACCATGCTCTGAAAGCCCCACAATGGGCTTGTTGTAAAGGTTCATCTTCCAGATGCACAAGAAAATTGTCAGTTCTTGTGACTCCCACAGTGGATTAAAAATATCTGAGCTCTCAAGAGTCACCTTAAAAACTTCAAATCTTAAGAGTGTTTTGATGTACTTTCTCTGCTTATGGAGTGACATGAGGTAGAAAACAACTTTGACTGATATATTTTCCAAATGAAAATAACATGTGAGCTTCAGCCAAATGTATTGTCCTGATTGAGGAAATTAAAGATTTTTCTTTAATATTTGTAAACATTACCCCCCTGCTTTTTATATCCCATTGAAGTATTTTGTTGAAAGTTGGATAAAAGTTACATCTAATCCCCAAATGTTTAGTTCCAGATTGAAATGAATAGAATGTTCACCCAAAACATTTTGTTTTGCTGAGAAACAAAATACTATTTGTGAAGCCCCTATGTCCTCTGCAGCAGTAGTGAAGCATCAGCATTTCTAAATCCTGAATCTTGTCTTTTTGCAGTTGTCCTAAGAAATAACACAATGGGCAGTAAATGGGCAGTCTGCTGTCAGGGTGGCATATGTGGCTTGATTTTGCATGCATTTTCATACCTTAACTGAAAAGGTTTTTCAGGTATAATTAATCAGAAAGGTGTGTCTTTTAGAAGATAAAAATGAAGTATTTTGGGAAGAGAGGGGTGGTGACTTAAATGGAATAGGTGGATGTGGAGAGGTAGAAGGGTTAACATAACCCCTCGTGGCAAGATATTAATAATAAAATAACTCTGGGAGGTAGATCATGGAGATCTTGACCTGTTGAGGTCTATGGTTTGGATAATAATGATAATTATAAAAAAATCATCCCACAGCTTGAGGACTTTTGTGCCCAATACAAAATAATAAGAAGTGAATAAGAGCACAGCACAGTGAACCTAAAATTAAGTAACTTTAAAAATAAAAACTGAGCAGATCCATTCCAATAGAGAGAAAACCTGCAGTTGTTGTCCTTTTTTTTAAATAAAACAATGTGATGAGAAATGAGCAATCCATAGTGGGAAAGAGGATGATCTGTTCTCTTTTTAAATCTTGAATTGTCTGTTGTAAGCATGGCAAGTTACTTACCTGCTGGAGAGAAATTCAACTTCCTATTGAAATATCATGCTTTATAATTAAATAAGATTATGCTACTGAAAGCTCTGACTTTATGAAAATGAATTTATATGTACTGAAATAAATTTTCCTAGCACAGAGAAGTCCAGGGAGGCATCCTTAATATGGAAGGGGCTGGGGGGTGGAAAAAAAAATCAGATCATTGCTTCAGTTTATAATGCAGACTTTTTTTTTCATCTAAATCCTTGACACTGTCTAATGAAGACTTGTACATTTTCATGCTTCAGTTTATAATGCAGACTTTTTTTTTCATCTAAATCCTTGACACTGTCTAATGAAGACTTGTACATTTTCATGCTTCAGTTTATAATGCAGACTTTTTTTTTCATCTAAATCCTTGACACTGTCTAATGAAGACTTGTACATTTTCATGCTGGGATTGGGTGGTCTTGGTCTAGGGGAAAACAATGGTACTGAAATCACTGCATCTACAAAAAAACCCCAGGCTCTGTAATTCTAAAACATGAGAACTTGGCAGTGTGAGATAATTTTATACATACTCTTCCCTCAGCTATTCAGAGGACTATCACTTGTGTGTTGCTTATTTGTGGCCTGTCTTGAAGCCATTTATTTTGAGCTTTTGGCTTCTACAAGTAATAAATTAGTATCTGTACAGCACATCTTCTGGTTTCCAGACATTTCTTGTCAGATACTCATTTAGTGGCCTAAATATGAAAGCAATAATCATATCAGCTAAATTACTCAGCAACATCAAATAGCTGAATAATTTTCTCACACTTGCTAAATATAATTGGACCTAAATTCTTGTAAATTAATAGTATTTAATGCAGTTGCCAATTAGCAATTTACATATTTCACCATGTTAATTTTCTCCAACACTTGAGTAGTCCTAAGAGTTCCTGGAATTGCTGCAATGCCAGGATGCCTGTGTTTTAGTGATGGCCATCCAGGCTTTTTAAACTGTGTATAAAATATTGACACACACATGTCCACAAGTCCTCAGCATAATTCTAGTTGGGTTTGTTTTGGGGTTTTTTTAGGTGAAACTCTAACATTTAGTTCCAAAATCAGAATTAAGTGTAAGTTGTGTGGAAATATATTTGGTGCTTTACAGAAGGGGGCTGATAATTGGGATTACAAAGTGCTGGAGTGTCTCTTTCCAGAGACTGTTTTTGTAGTTCATGGACAGGTTTCTGGCTCCCCTTCACTGCTGGTATCTTCAGCTCCTCCATAAACTACACCTCAGGCATGTGCTGTTTCCCTCAAAATACAAATAGAATGAAACATATGAGGGACATAGCCCATAAAAGGCTCTCACAGCTAAAGCAATGACATAGGTTTATTTTTTAATAAGGAAAATATTGTAAAAATGTTTTTTCTAGGATGAAAATGCCCTGATTTTTAGGAAAATGGTTCTTTAAACATGGTAAAAATGCTCTCATGGAAATAATCCTCTGTCTACTATGGAAGGGAAGAAGGGGACTGTTAGAAACCTAGATGTTGTGTCCCAGTGAGTTTTCCTTCTCTAGAAAAAATGAGTCAGGATTGCTATTTAGCCCAGCAGGGACGTGCTCCCTGATATGAGTAGAAGAGCACTGAAAGTGAGGTATCAGACTGGGAAATGGGTTTGTAATGATGCTGATCACAGCAGAGAGATTTTTACCTGAGGAAGAAACCATTAAACGTCTGGAGTTCTTGGGCTTTTGGGAGCCAGATGTGTGAGCTGTGAGTACCCCTGCCTGAGGTGAACATATAAAAACTTTAATTTGGAGCTACTACCTGTATTTGAAAGTCATCCTTAAAATAGGGTTAGCAAATGGGTTTTGATCTTTAGTCATTCTTCAGAAACAATCCATAATGGAAAAGGGACAAAATGAACTTTTCAGAGAACGACTTCTAATGTGGGGGAACCTTTGAACCACCCGTGAGTGTGCGTGAGCCAGCCCTGGCTATGATGAAAAAGGTCTTTTGTTCTCTGTTCTCTGATAATGCAGCCATAAAATGCCCTTTCTCAAGACTGTAATTTCAGGAAGGTCAAGTGCTGGTTTGGAAGTGCCTTTGACCTTATGTCTTAAAAGACAAGCTTTTACCTACGTACACCAAATGTTAAAAGGAATCCAGGTCTTCAAAGGACAGTGGAGCTCAAACCTGCTGAAAGGAGACTCAAAAATAGCTCTGCAACAAGTGAACTTTTTCCAAAATCTCAACACAGTGAAGAGTGATTATCTGTCCTAAATGAAGTGGTTCCTTTATTTGATAGGACAACAGCTCATGAATGAAGCACAAATGGCTTTTCAGTGATCTTTGTGTGGTGTCTGGAAGGTTTATGATATATCTGACTGACACTTCCAAACTTCTTATTGTGGATTTTCTTATGCTGGCTGCCTTAATGGACAGAATTTTAAATGCTGAAGCTTCCAAGTGGAAATTTAGCCTTGATTTAATCAAACTCTGTATCATTCAAAGGATCTTCACTATGCTAAGAGTTTGGAACTGAAGTGATGCTCCTGGGTTATAGATTGCAGTCTTGTAATATTGACAACAGAAGCAATTAGTAGTTTTTAAAAAAACCTGTTAAGTTCTGTTCTCAAACTAACCAGGACATTGGCATAAACCTGATAATGAAAAAATGTTCTAAAATAATTAATCTTCTTATTTTTATCTTTAACTTTATTCATGGTCAGTTTATGCCTCTGTTCCTGAGCCAAACTACTCTTTAATTTAAGTAATTCTTCTTTTGGTCATTGCTGCTAATGTATTTACGAATTGAGGATACCAAGCTTTTGGACTCCTAAGAGTAAACTTGTTTTCTTAGAACTGGTTGGTCAAGTGAAATCTTTTCTTAGCACTGCTCCTCAGAATTACGTCAAATCTCAATTAAGATTTCACCTATTCATATTTTACCGTATTTAATTGTAATTAGAAATATCTGTCTTAAAATAGCTCAGAATTGTTTTTGAAAAAATATTTTGTAATGAACAATTTCATTTGAAGCAGTTTAGTTGTTTTGAATGTGTTGGCATTGTTTCATTATGTAGCTGTTAAAAAAGTGATGTTAATAAAAAACATAGTATTTAGTTCTAAATTTGTCTAAAATAATTATTTACAGATAATATTTTATGAGACAGTATAAATTATGCTTCTATTTCTACAAAACATTTTTTAGAAACAATAACATTTGAAGAGTCAAAGGAAGTTGTTTTGCAAAATTTCTTTAGGAGCAAAATTTAATATGCTGGTTGATATTAGTCGCTGATATTTGAGAAGTTTTAAGGGTGGCCTCAAAGCTAATCTCATGTTTCCTCAGACAGAAGTGCAGCTGTTTCAGGTTGATAAATATTTGGTTTTCTTTCTTCTTTGTTCCTTACCATTTCCTATCCACATTTCCACCCTTCTGTTCCGTGAATCTCAAAATTTTATTACATATGGTTCTGCTGCTTCACTTCACCCGTCTTGTTCCACTTCTGATGTTGGTATCATCAGCTGCTCTTATTTTCTCAACAGCTTGGAATTGTGGAGATGCACCTGTTGCCTTAATTTATAGCCCTTTGCAGGGGTTGTTCAATTCATGTTTAGGTGGGTGGGACATTTCAAAGTTGGTGGAGACCTTGTGTTCTCGGACAGGAAATACTGGAGAGTTTGGCAGAGAACCAGGCAAATGTGTGCCAGAAGAGTTCCATAAAAGCTGGAGAAGCTTTCTTATGCTGGGACATCATTTTCCAGCCTGGTGTTTCCTGCAGGTGCTGGAGCTCTGCTGCTGGGCTGGCTAAATACCAGGGCAGCCCATGGCACACCCACCTGGGCCCTGTCCTTATCCCACCGGGCTGAAAGCTCAGTGAGCTAAGGAGCCCCAGAGTGCCAGCCAGCATCAGAGGTGTTGGAACAGCTCCTGGAGGAGTTTGGGATGCTGGTTAGACATACAGAAATACTTAAACTGGTGCTGTTTTTCCTTGTCTGTAAACCTTGGCATGTTTATTAGCTCTGGTTTCCTGTGGTGAACTGTAAGCAGAGGGAGGTTCTCGGTGGCACTGCTTAAAGAAGGAATCCTTGGCTTATTATATTTTCCTAGAAAAACACTCCAGCAAGCAGTACGGGCAGCACAGAGTAGCAGTGCAATTAGAAAGGCAAGCAGAGGAGGAACTGAAATAACCCTGAAATAAATGCTGGAATTAACTCTTGACGTGCTTGGAGTAGGGGTTCCTTGGCAGAGGTGAGTGCTGAGCCTGGCTGTGGGCTGGCTGCCTTCAGGGGGGAGCTTTTGCAGCTTGTGCCCGGTCATTTTGTTATTGTTGGGCTTGCAAAACTATTTCAGCAGCCCTTTTACAGTAAGGCTGCCTGCTTTAACAAACATCTTTGTCAACCAGCATCAGATGTGCAGTAGGTGGTGGTTTAAACTAGATTACACAGGAGATTCACACTAATCTTTTAATGTCCCTCTTCTTTTCTTGAGAATAATAGTTTTTGAGAATAAGGTGCTTTTTCCTGTTTTTTGTTGGTATTGGGAAAAGTATGTTAGGCTTCTTATCCTTTTCTTTCCTCAGTAGTTTCTATGGGAACAGAGCTGGGGGGTCACAGGGGAGAATCTGCAAAAGTGGTTTCTTTTAAATTGTTCATTTTAAAAAATAAAAAGATAGCTTATTATTGGAATTGTAGTACTTTTCATTCAACTTTGTTGGATTGTATTCTTGTACATATTTCAGTCACAAAAGAAGCACAGTGAGTGGCAAGAAAAACAGACGGGGATGTTTTTGTAGTTTTTCCTTGGGGTTAATATTTTTTTAATTGAATGCAGCTGTTGGAAAGATTTCTGTTGTTACGTATAGGCGGAGCATTAAAAATGGATGATCACATTTTCAGGCTGTTTTAGTGGAGTGCTAGATTTAATTATTCTGCTGCCCTTTTTCAGAACCCTGCAGGTTTTTTTAAAATAAGTATATCTTAAGTTAAGAGTTTTACTTCACCACTTAGTTGAATGATTTCAGTATATAGGGGTAATCACTTCCTCATTCAGCTCTTGTGTAGAGCATAATTATAGGTGAAAATAACACAAAATTGTATTAGAAATCCCTAAACTACATATTGTTGTTCTCAATATGCAAGTAATGCTGCTGACTCTTTCTAGGAACTCTTCATGAGGTTTGGGAAATCTGCCCTCTGATACCCTTATTCCTTGTTTTTTTTTCCTTCTGCTATTTTTGAGAATAGTCCTGCTATAATCTTTTTCTTCTTATTTCTTTCTTTTCAAAAAGAAAAATGAATTTTTCTGTATTCTTTCTTAGTTTCAAAAAATTTGAATGGCAAAAGCCAGGAACATGAAATAGAGAATTCAGAAGGGATATTTCATGGTAATTCAGGTTATTTCCATAGTGTTGACATTGTTCAATTCAATCACTCTCAGCTAGTGGATAGATATGGTGAAATGACCACTTAATAAAGGACTTTTGAATGTCGGAGCTTCAGTTTGCCTGGGCTGAGACCATTCCAAGTGCAGAGCGTGATTCCAGAGGCACTGCCTGCTCTCTCCTCTTTGCAGAATTGTGCAATTCCTTCTTCCAGAGACCTTTTAAAGCTCATGGTTGAATGTGTCTCTGTGTAGTACTTGCGTGCAATAGTGATTTAGGATTATAGAGCTAAGTTTGGAAAAGCATGTTAAACCCTCATTATAGTGGTTCTAAATACATTGGTTCTGTATACTGGGGCTGAGTTGTAGACATTTGCTGGAGCAGATCCAGCTTTTGTGTGCCATGTCCTAGAAGGCCAGCCATGAAAAATCACTTTTCAAATGAGAACTTAATAAAAACTTTCCTGCTCTGAACGCTAAGCCCTGCTCCCCGTGCGATTAGTGGTTTCATTTCTTTCCCAGCAGTTGGGTAATGATTATGGCTCCAGATGCTGCAGGAGTGATAAAGAGAGTGATTAATTTCACTTGAAAGGGCATATGTTCAAAGAGGAGCCAGTGCAGCGCCTCCAGTGCGGAGCCCAGATCTCTGAGTGGGTGTGCCGTGGTACCCAGCTGATCCCGGGGACAGGACCAGGCAACCTCCCTTACTCAGCTTAAGGAACATATTTGCTGCTTGGTTGTTGGTGATTATTTTCCCAGGATCTGTTCAAAAAGCTCTTCATGGCTCTGTAAAGCAGTGCTGTCAGACCTTCAGCTCTGAGGAGGGGCTGATGTCACCAGCACAACTCAAGTAACTGCGAGCAGGCTCGGGGTTGTGTTTATACCCTGTACAGAATTAAGTGGTAATGAAGGGTTCGTATTCCTTGGCTTAGTCAACAGCAGCTTTAAAAGTGTTCCTACGCTTCATTTGCAAGAATAGTTCATGCTGTATGACTCCCTGAAAAATTCTGATGTTTAAAGCATTATATTTTCAATATGCTTAAAAATTAAATGTGCAATGTAGGTACTTCTTTAAGTCTTTATCAGGAGTTTATTGACCTATTGAATGAGTCAGCATAAATATGAAGGGTGACTGGGTGTGCCAGCCACGTGGTTAAATCCAGGGGATATCTGGTGGTTTTTGTTACCACCTGAAGTTTTTCACTGGTGCCTTTTGGGGCTTGTTCTGTCACCCCTGAGATCCAAAGACCTTCAGACTTCAATAGTGTAATAATATCCACCTACATGTGAGGCATGTTTTGCTTCTCTACATGGTGACATTTATAATCTCAACTTTCACAAGTTTGAAGCTACTGAAGGGAAAAACTTAAGTACTTGTAACATCTTTAACATCTTTTGACCCATTAGTTACATTTATATCACCCATCTGCTTCTAAGCAAAATAAGCACTTTTCTTCTATCTATTGAAGATCTTCACAGTGGAGACACTGGATAAAGAAAAAATTATTTCTAGATTTTTAATTTTCTATGCATTTAATAAATTTAGATGTGTATTCATTGCAGAGTTTTGAAGCAGCTGTCTGGATGGAGTGCAGAATTAGAGTTTTTACAGACAAGGATTAAAAGGAGGCTCTAATGATTAAACACCAGAAACTTTCCAGAAGTTCTGTTATTAACTGTATTGCTCATAAAAATGTATGTTTTTATTGTCATTCCCTTAATATTCTTGGTTGCATTAATAAAATCATGCTGTATCCAAGCAGAAGTGAAAATGAATTTCAGGAAATTGTTTGCAGCTCTGTGTGTTTAATGCATATGGTGTGTCACTGGAATAACTTACCTAACTTTAGTATTTTCAGTTAAATTAATTCAGCACATCTGTTTTTGAATTGGCATTAAATATTTCATAACCCCTGTATAGCTGTACCCTGATTTAAAACATTGTTAGTGTGAAATTTGTGGTTCTGCAGGTTGGAGGTTGTGTCTGCATTTAACAGGAGGCTCACTTGGATTCGTTTTGAAGCTGTAGGAATCTGATAATGAGGGTTTATCCAAACTTTTAACTGTTATTGATCCTACTTTTCTCTTAAGGAAATATCAATCCTCTGTCTTCTGCATTCCTCTGCAGAATGCCAAGATGATCTTGCTTTTAATTGTCCCCAAACAATTTCAAACATGAGAAAGTGTGCAAAACAATCTTCCTGAAACCCCGAGTACATCCTTGCCTGCACAGCAGTGGGAGAATTATCCGTGTGTCTGAGTGTTAAATGTGTTGCTCAGATGTTAGTGCCTCTGTGTGTGTGTGTGTGTGTATGAATTAATTTTTGTGTTTTATGTTGCCCGTGTATAATTACAGTGTTGCCATCCAGCCAAGGACACTGGTGTGGTGGCAGAAATAGAAACAGAGCTGCAATGTTCTGAAAAGACTGGGGATGGATCAAATGAGAGACAGGGAAGTCGGAGTAAATGATGACAGTAATGTTATTGTGCCCTAAGGGTCTTGCAAAGTACAGTACTTAAAACCCAATTTTTTGCTTTGTAGATAAGTGAGCGTGTCTCGGTTAAATCAATATATGTGTGCAATAGATGATAAAACTTGGTATTACGTACCTCCTTTGATATTTTTCATACTTGCTGCTTTAAAGGTAACATCATATTTATGTTCGGAGCACTCCAAAGTACTTTATGCCTTTTGTTATGAGCTTTCAAACATGTTGCTTGGTTTAGTAATGGGAGCTCAGGCAGCCTGAAATTGTCACTCTCATGTTAGGTATTTATTGATGGCTAATTGACTGCTGACCTTTGCCAGGACTCTCTTCAAAGAGCAGGGAGTGATACCAGGGGATAGTAAATCAAAGAAATTGAAAAGCAGGTGAGAAAAGGTGATTCTATGCAGTTACATTTACATTTTGAAACTGTTTTTTTTAGATAAAAACAAAGGTTAAAATCAAACGACTCCTCATCCCACTGCTTTTCCCGTAGATATTTTAATGTGCTCCAATGTAAAAAAGAAAGTTTTACTTACTCTTCTTCTTCACTGTGATTTACTTGTCCTTGATTGATTTTTTTTTTTTTAATGGATGAGCCAGCTTTCAAAGTCCTCAGAATGATTTAATTATTACAGCACACAGGGCCCCAAATCAGATTTAAGTTTTTTTTGATATAGTTTACAGAATAAACTAGCGAACAGATGCAGAGGATGGAAAGCTGCTGGTACTCAAATCAACTAGATGATTCTGCAGGCAGTAGATTCCCCATAGACCTTAACTGAAAGGTCAGGAGGCAACCTTAGTATGTGCCATTTAATCCAATGTCATTGGGATAAATGTATTGTAACTGTGTGTCTGTGGTGTATCAGGAGTGAAAGAACTGGTAAAACTCGCAGTGTTCTGACTATATTGCCAAATAAAGTTATGCTGCATTCAATAAAGCAATTATATAAAAAACATTACAGTCGACTTCAATTCCAATACCAGCAGCATGATCAATCATTTTCAATCCAAGAGATGGTCTAATCGCTTTTTGTTGCTGCTTTGAAAGGTTACATTACTCAGTTATCTTGCAGCAGAGCAACCTTTTCATGTTTGCTTCATGTAGGATTTTATAAATGTTCTTTCTTTTAATCTCAGCATTTTGGTATGGCCTGTTTAGTGAGAGTTAAAAAAATTCCCTAACCTTTTCTTATCCCAGTAACTTTTAAGCCCTTTTGGAGTAGAAGACCTAATTGTCAAATGAGCAACCAACATGATTTTTTAAAAATCTGTTTATCTTTATGAAATCCCCTTTTTGCTCCTGGTGCTGGCACTGCCACTTCTCTTTCAGTGGAATAAGCATCCTGCATAAGTAATCTCACCTGGCTTCATCCTGTGCTTGTTCCTGTGCAGTTCAAGGACTTCTCTTCCCTTGGCACACTCCAGCCTGGGAGTGTGACTGGCTCAGTTTGGTGTTCAGTGTCTTTCCTGTGACCAGCAGTGGATTCTCTCCCCCTCCTCTGCTTGGCTGCGTGGGCAGCGCTGCAGGCTCCCTTACAGATCTCTGCTGGTGGGCATTAATTGATACTGCCTAGGAAACACTATTGAATTCCTTCCTTAAGCCGGTAATTTGGGAAGTAGTTAAGGACAATTGTGTTATCATCATTAGGACAGTACTAGTAGGTTGATACTTTAATGAAAAGACATGAGAGAATGGGGAAAAGATTCCCATCAAGCTTTCCTTTTGCTTCACCTCTCAAGGATAGCAGGTGCTGGACTGATAAAGTGACAGATGATTCAGCTTCTTAACTCCTTTTCTCCTTTTCTAAAAGTTTTATAGGTCCTGATTTGTTTTCCTTTTTTTTTTTTTTTTTTTTTCTCCCCAGAATCATAGATACTTTGTGAAATATCCTTATTTTCAGGTCTTGTGGAAATATTAGCTAATTGTGGAAATTCTAGCTAATACTTTACTTGTGGACAGTGCTACTTAGCCAATATTACTCACAATGCAAAAGATTAACTTTTAAGCAAAAGGATATCTCCTTTTCTCAGACAGAAAACTGAGTAATAGTCACTTGAATTACTGTATTCTGGATGCTGCTTGTTGGCCCATAAATTTGTTCCTTCCCAAGACCAGTAAAAAGAATGTATTTTGCATGAATGAGAGCTAAAAGGTCTGTAGCAGTTTAGTTTTATTGCCATGTAAATAGCAATTGAAGCAGCTGGAAAATTTTAGCTTAAGAATAAATTATCAGAGATTTGTTCCTTTTTATGTCTTTGGTATTGGCAAAGCTGTCTTGTCTGTTAATGTATTGCTGATGGATTTTTCATTTATTTATTCATTAAATCCTAGCAGTTTCTTTATGCCCAGCCCAAATACACATTTTAGTGCCAGAAACTGTCCTGTTATCCTATGGGCACACACACATGTGTTCTGTTCTCCTGATCTTTGGGTAGCTGTTGACACATGGAAGGTCCATACATCTGAATGAATGTCTGTTGTGGTGGTTTTTTTTATTTTTACTCTTTATCCGAACAAATTTATTCAGCCTGACTTCTGTATGCCTTGTGCACTGACAGCTGCATGGAGGTGCCATAGGATGTCACACCAATCTGCTGATTGTTAATGCCATGCATTATTCTGGAATTTTTCTTTTTTCTGTTCTTGTTAAACTAGGCTGGTAAATGCCATATGTAAAATTTCATAGCTTTCTCATAAACCCTTTTTAATATCTTTCTGGAGACTCTGTTGATAAACTTTCCCTTAAGCATACATACAAATTAAATGTGAGAACCTGCAGCTAAAAGAAGTTGCTCCAAGGCAATGATTCACAAGGATGAAAAAATCAATAAGAGTTTCATTAAGAAAGGGAAAAAAGTTTAGACAGGGTCTTTGCTTTGCTTTCCTGTGGGAAGTAGAGGGAGAAACCATTTTATTCAGCTTTATTCTTAGACATAAGGGTGGTAATGTGTATGGGGGTATTTTTGAATGTGCTGCAAGTGGAATTATCCTCTGGAGAAGCTGCCTTGGCTGGTGACTTGGAACCTGTTCAGGTGGGTGTATTTATGCAGGAGGTTGCAGTGTGGAACTGCTGCCACAGGGAGAGGTGTCCTCCCCAGGGCAGAGATTTCCACCCATATCCCCCCTCCTCAGGGGGCTCAGGTTGGATCACGCTGCTGGAGGAATCGATTTGAAGCCTGACATGAAGGAAAGTGCATTGCCCCCCTGTATTTGGCAGGATTTTCTGTTGAATCAGCAGTCAGAGACGTGGCCTGCCCTGCAGCAGCTGTGAGGGTGAGCAGTGGGAGGGCAGGAGGGGGCTGGGGGAGCCGGGGGTGAGGTGTGCACACCAGCCCCAGCACAGGCACCTGCTCGGGGGCTGAGCGTGGGAGCTCCTCTCTGCTGGGAGTGTTGTCTTGTGGAAGTTGGACTTCTATAGCAACCATATTTCCCTGTCATAACTCTCAATCTTTGTGGTTTTTTAGTTTTGCTATTAAAGCTTGGTGATGACACATGTTAACAGTCTCCCAGTGACGTTCGGCAGTTGTACATCTGTTTGTTTTCATTAAATACTGCTTTTTGAAAAGTTTAAGCGCTGATCCGATTAAAACACAGTTAGGATGGAAAACCTGGCAGAGGTTCTCATAGCCAAGAGCAAATTTATTTCTCCAATCTTGTTTGAAAAAGCAGGAATGCTGGCAGGGTTGAGTAATAAATATGAGCTGTACATCTTGTTCAGTGGGCTTTTTCTGGATGCCTTGTGTGAACTGAACAAGTGAGTTAAGTGAAACACACGTGACTGAGGCTCTGACAGGGTTGTGGTGATGGATTAAAATCAGATGAGTGAAGCTGCTGCCACCCCAGACCATCTGCCCTACTCTTTGTTGTGCATCCCAGAACAGCAATATTTGGTCTGTTCATGAATCAGCTTTTATAAAGTAGGATTTAGCCTGGAATTTTAAAGTCATCTGAACTGGTTTGCTTTAGCATGCTTCCACTAAGTGGTTTTGGGGAGCTTTCAGACTGCCCCAGCTGTTTGTCAAGGCATATTAGAAATGAGCTGTTGTGTGTATTTCTGACCTGGGTAACGTGCTTGTGCTGCTTCCTCGCTTGCCTGTCCCTGCCCTGTTGCTCTGTGGGAGTGCAGATGTGCACATTTATGTGGTTGCTGTGCTCTGTGTTGTGTCCACAGCCCCATGAGTGTCTCTGTGCCAGCATTGCCCACCCTGGGGGTCAGCACAAATGCTGCTCTCAGGCTAAAGTTTCCTTTCAGTGTATCTACAATTCAGGTCCTGTTTACCATTTCAATCCTATAGAACCACTGTAACCATTTGTAAATATTATACCTTGAGAGCAAGCTACTATTTTTTACTTGAATATTTGTCTGGTAACATGTGCAGCGACTGCCTAACTTGCATCTTCACCTGCAGTGCATCTGAACTGTAATTTGAGGAAAAGTTGCTTGGTTTTAGAGCAAAATTGGATAAAAGTTGATTAGCTAGAGCAAATGTGGTGTACCACAAAGTGATGCTGGGTTGTGCTGAAAACAATAAAGAGGAATAAACAAATGTATAGGGCTGGAAATCCCATGCCTGCAAGCACTGTGGGCTGCAGAGCGACCTGTTCACCTTTACCAGGTTTTGAACAGTGGCAAATGAACAGATTGGATCAGATCTTGTTTCAGCATCGTCTGTTTCCACAGCTGAAGCTCCCATATGATCAGACCCTATAAATTATTTAAGATGCAGAAGCTGTGTAACCAGAGTCTCTCGTAAAGGTTAAGGCTCCATCTGTTCTGCCAACCTCGAGGACTGTGCATTTCATGCCATTGTCTGTATTGCTGGGTGACAGTAGAAGAGTCAGGAACAGTCAAACGTTGCTTCCTGTTTGCTGCACAGCAGTGAAAACCTCACTGCATTAGCACTGGACACCTGAGATGCTCTAGGCCCAACTTCATTCACAGTCAGTGAGAAGAGCTGAACTGGACTGTAGACAGCACCAAGAGATCTGAGAGGTTCTTGTGGGGAGAAGACAAAAAAAAATTACACAGGAAAAACCAAAAAAATTCCAGTCTTTTGGATTACTCTTGTATATAGCCCATCTTGTTAAAAACATGCTTTCAGTTTAAAATCTTATGGCTAATCAGTATTTCAGTGATTCTGTTCAGAAATGAAGGTAGCAGAATTTCCCATGTCACACCACCAAATGAAATGATTTCATGTGCAGGTGATGAGGAGGATAAGAATGAAGTTTTGGAAATTGAAACTCCTTTTCCAAGTTTCTTCCTCTGGAAGAGCAGGAATCAAGCTTCTGAAAAGCTCCCTGAAAGACAATTTTGCTTTGTGACATAAAAATGAAATATTGACATTATTTTCTGGTTTCTCCTCCAACCCAAGTGATATGTATATTCCTGGGTACTTTATTCTACGTGAATAAAATCCCCAGAGAAATGTATGTTCTTAAAATGAGCATAGTTTCAGGTGTAAGTAAAGGAGTCACTGCAACTATCACAGCTGCTTAGACTAAAATTGTGGGAGTAACCAAGGATGAAGTTTGGTCTCATAGATGAAGACAAAAAGCCTCTAAAGCTTAATTCTCAGAGCTTCATTTTCTCCTGTTCAGTTTATTGTGACCCATCTTTTCTTAAGTCTCTTTCTTAAGGCTGGCTGATTTCCCTTCAGTTGAAAACCAGGTGGGATCATAGATAAAATATCTGCTGGGTAGCTCCTGTATCATTTTTCTAAATATAATAATTATGTTTCAGCCTTTTATTCTTCTGATGCAAAACCAAAACCCCAGGTACTGCTCCAGCTTTTTTCTGTGAGCAATCTATAAAGCTTTAGCAGGCATGATGGTGACAGCTGCCTGGTACCAGTGGTGGTACTGGTTGTTAGACATTCTGTTAATGGACTCTGTTCTGGGGAAATTTATAGCTCACAGTTTCAGGAGAGGAGGAGAACAACCAAAGCTAAATAAAGTAGGTTGTTTGCTTTTTTTCCTTCCTAATTTGAGAAGATTTTGTGGCAGATTTTGTTTGGCAGACTGGTTTGGACTCATCCAAAGCTTTGTGTGTGTGTGTGTGTGTGACAGCTCAAAAGTGGAATGATTTAGACCTCCTTGCTGTCATATATTAGAGCTCAGCATTTTGCAGCTACTGAAGACAGATCAGACAGAGCTGATGTGTTTGGGTAGAGAGCTCACATGGGAATTTATGGGTGGCAGCAGCACAGGCAGTGTAGTGGCTACAGAGAAATCCTGTTTCTGTTGCCTGTGCAGATCCTGGTGGGGTGGGCAGGGAGTTGGCACCATCCCTGGCATCTCTGAGCCCTGGGCTTGGAATGTGTTTGCCCTGGGCCATGGTGAGAGCCTGGGAGCTGTGCAGCAGCTTCAGGAGGTGTTCCAGGCATGCCTTTTCCTCTGCCCCTACCAGAGAGTAGCTGGAACATTCAGTCTGCATCAAAGATTTATTCCAGAGCACAAAATAAAATTAAGAGGAGGCAGTTAAATCTCTCTTTATGCATTTTGACTTTGTGGGATTTTTTCGTTCTGTGCCATGACTGTGGTTTTTTGAGCTGAATGCTGAAAATATAACAGAACATAAAAGCTCATAAATTTAACAGAAGGTAGAAAGGCCATAGAATGAATAAATACATTTACCTTCCAGGAAATACGTTTTGCCAGACAACTTCTCTCTCTTCAGGTCAGGTTCCACCTTCCCCAGCATGCAGGCTCCTGTGGATCTTTTTTCCAGAAAGAGATCTCTCCCAAAAGGCTTTAGTGGCTCCTTGGAAGGATACTGACTACTGAGGGCAGGTGGGTATCCTTCCTAATTTTAATGCAACCACTTAGCTTCTTGATACTTCTAAAGGAAGTGAAAGAGTGAGAGTGGCCTAGAGCTGCCATCTCTTTCCTCTCCGTTTCCCCTGCACTGCCAACCCAAGCCCTGTTTCCTGCCTGCTTCTGTATGGACCTGTCCTGTCCCTGTGCAGCTTTACATTCATCAGGGAAAGAGGGGAAAAAAAGGTGAAATGAAGGTTAGTGGCTGTGTAGGACACACTGTGCTGAGGGCTGTGATAGAGTGGGAAGAAGGATGTTTGTCAGCACGTTACTGTGCTCAGGTCATCAATAAAAGGAAATGTAATTGTCACTTTTCTTTTACAATGCTTTCCCGTGGATTGTTTTTCCCATTTCTCTGAATTCATAGCTGTGACAACAAATGCTGTTTATGGGGACCAGTCAGCAGAGAGTTAAACTCTGGTAAATGGCATATAGTTCACCTAGGCTTAGTGGAATTGCAGGAAAACAGAATTTACAGCAGAAAACTAACAATAAAATTCAACATAACAAATTGGGAGTTGCTAACTGCTGCTGTTGTAGCAGGCATCCTCCCGTGCTGTGACCTGCCAGGTGTTCTTTGTGCTGTTGTGAGTGCCTGTCTGCTCTGGGGGGAAAACAGTTCAATGAACAGACTGAGACAGAAGAGAATATCTGTGGTTTTAGTAGTTTTTTCAGGCCTGTGCTTATTCTAAGATAGATTCTTTAATGGAAGAAATAATAAATTTGATATTAAAACTCATCAGCTGCCCAAATCCACAGTGGACTTTTATGTATCTGAGGAGTGGTCAGGCTTGCCTAAAGTCAAGCATTGACTTTATGGCATTATTTTTGCTCATGAAAAGATGTTTTGCTCCCTCTAAAATCATGGGGAATACTTTTTACCTGGTCAGTCCTCAAACTGATCAGTAATTTCCTTCAAGGGGCTGAATAAGGAATAAAATGTTTGCAAGTACAAATTTTGTGAAGCCTATTGTTTCTCAATTTGTCAGAAAGACAAGCAGGGAAGGCTGTGACACCTTCCTGCTTCAGCGAGGAGCTGCTCAAATAATCTAACATGAATCAAATCAGGATCAAAGCACTTCATTGATTTATTAATGGGACATAATTAACCAGCAAGCAGTGAACTGTATGTTCAGGGCCAATATCAGTAATGCACCAGCTGAGCTGCAGTACAAGAAGTTTAGTATAACTTTAGAAACACCTTTCAAGTTATAATCCCCAAAAGTTTCTTATCACCATCCCAGCTCCTGGTTGTGGGGGGGGGGGGTTTTCTCCCTCAGATGATGTGGATGTTGTGCCCTGTGATATCTGCCTGCCATTGCTCTCCCTCCTCTGCTACAAGAAGAAAAACCATGCCTTTTAAAATACGTCTCAAGCTGATCTCTTTCTTTGTTTCAGAAGTCTGTGTAATTCTCTGGTTGCTGTTTAATCTGGCTGATGGCTCATGGTCATCCTCTTCAGTGCTGGACAGGCACATTTTGTAGCAGTTTCAGGTGCTCCCAGTGCCATACAAAAGTCTGATAAACTACATCTTGGAGTGGTTCTTGGAACTGCTTTTTCTGCAGATGATATTTAAATCCCAGCCATGGGATTACCTTAACTTAATGTAGTAAGCAACGTGATACAGCTGTGGCTGCTCATCTCCCCACTTAATCTCCATTCACTTTGCAGCTGCATCCATTTCTCTTATTTGCTAAGTGGCCTTTCCATTTATAAAGGGATTCAAGAACACATGAGAAAACACTTGCAGTTTTTGCTGTATTATACCTTCCTGTAAGAGACCAAATACTATTTTCATTTTAACAAAGAAGAAATACTTACTCATGTCCATAGCTGGCTTCCTCTGAGTAAATAGGCAGTTTGTCTGCAGTAATTTCAGAGTGATGGAGCACTCAGATAAATTTTTGGTATTTTGTTTGGTTCAGTTGATGTAATTGCCAGTCTCTCACTGACTTTCAAACCAAAATGTTATTCTGGATATCAGTTAATAGTTTGGCTTATTAAAGAAACAGATTGTTTCTTGGCAGGTTATTGATCTGTTGCCAATTTTCCTTTCCTTCCCCTTTTATTCTCCACGTTCACTGTGCAGCACAGTTCTGTGCTCAGAGTCCTTGCTGAGGGGAGGGAAGTGTGGTACTGAAAGTCTCCCAGTTCTTGCCAGTGCTGCACTTTGTGCATTGACAAGACTGTTTGAAACGTGACCACATCAGAAAGGACCGTAGGAATAAAAAGTCTTTTAAAAAAGCCTTTGGTGCAGGGCTGGCTGGAGTTTCCAACCAGCAGTGTGTGTGTGTGTGTGTGTGTGCCTGGGCTGGAGCACGGGCTGCACTCAGGGCACTGCTCAGCAATACTTTATATCTGTGTGTGTTCTGGCCACCTGGGTGTCCTTCAGGGCACAGTGGAGCCAGGGCAGGGAATGGATCACTCAGTGTCCCAGAGGGGTGAGATTGTCTAATGGCAGCTTCACAGCACCCAGGAGGCACTGAATCATATTGTTGGCTCCCATCTTTTTCTTTACATTTTGTGGTAAGTTCTAAAGGCTAATCTATAT
>VZTR01029158.1:38201-51080 GCA_013400775.1 Chaetops frenatus | reverse complement strand
TGTTTTTTTTCTTTCTCATATTTTTGTATGGTTTTAAGCAGAAAACAAATCTTTCTAAGCTCAAGTCTACACAGCTTTGAGCTGGGCAAATATGTATTTGTAGGCATTAAGTTTGTGTTTTCACAGTAATTACTAAGTGGCGACAGTTTGTCTTCAGTTAAAATAAGAAGTTTTATTTTGTATGGCTAAGTATGAACATCCATCTTAAGATGCCAAAACAATATAGGTAGTATAGAATATATGTTTCCCAATTTCCCTTATGAGCAACAGTCCAGATTCAAGAGCATCATAGATNCATAGATATGCTGCTGAGCACCTAGAGAGGAGCTCGAGTGCTGGATGCAGTTCAGAGCTCCAAAGTTACCTTTAACCTTTTTTTGTTATGATTTTGTGTGATGTATCTCTGTTCCCTTTATCTCCCTCAAAGATAAATCCAGGAGGGAATCTAATAGTTCTGCTTCAGAGGGGAGTGTTCACACCAGGCCTCTCTGGGGATTGTCTTCTTCCTATTTGAACAAGAATAGGACTTATCCCTCAAAATTTCAGGTATCCTCAGTTCAGAAACATGTGACAGCAAAACCTTATGTAGTCAGTCAAAGGAGTCCTACAAATTAATTACCTTCCACTATATAGAGAGCTATTCTATGGATAGAAGTTGAATTATCTCTCAGTACATAGGTAACTTTCCTAACAAATCTGTCTTGCAGGTCTACTGAAGAAATGTTTAGTATGGCTGATGAAAGCTGCAGCTCCAATCCTGCAATGGTTCGGAGGAAAAAAATTGCAATCAGCATAATCTTTTCTCTGCCTGAAAAAGAAGAAGCACAAAGAAACTTCCAGGATTTCTTTTTCTCTCACTTTCCTCTTTTTGAGTCTCACATGAACAAGCTGAAATATGCAATAGAAAAGGTACAGAATACTAATTTGGCATAATGTGGAAAAATGTCAATCAGAACGAAGTATTCTAGAATCTGATAGATGAAGAGTGGGAGAAGGTGCGTGGTCTTGAGCTTGAGCCCAGTGTAAGAACTCAGCATTTGCTGAAAGAGGTGCAGTTTCTTTTCTAGACAGAATTAAATGGAGAGTTTTATGCTATGGGTGGTTTTTCTTTCCTTCTTGCCATATTTCACTCTGAGGTTTTCTTGACTCCCTAGAGACTGTGGAAATGATGGTACTCTATCCTTTCAGGCAGTGTCTAAAAGAGACACAAAATATTTTTTGCTGTCTTCTTACTCTCAAATGTTCTCTTCTCTCCCCTTGTCCAGTATTAGGGACTGGTCTCCTATGAGATGGAGGGAGGTTGGCATTTATTGCTGTCCTAAGTGGTTGTATAGGACTGGGGCTAGATCTTAGTTATTTTGACATGTTAATGAAGCTTAAAAAGATGAAGAATGTGAATCCTTTAAGCAGCTGTTTTGTGTCTTTAACTCTTAATCAAGGCCATGATCTCATGTAGAAAAATAGCAGAATCCAGCCAGAGAGTGCAGGTTTATATCAGCCGTGTCATGGATGCCCTGGGAGAATTCAGGTGAGTTGATGGAATTCTGAATTACAAGGAGAGCATTTTTCCTGCCCCTTGAAAGATACATGTCACTTTCAGTTATAAGCAGCTGAGTCTTGTATTTTAGACAGTCTCGGAGTTAGTGTGAATGAATTTTCTGCATTGGGTATCAGGTAAATATTTTCAGAAAACTTGAACAAAACCAGCTCAGCCGTTTTCTAGATGAGAATGAAAGTAGTTCTGTTGCACTCACATGTTCCTGGGATTGTCAGTTAAAGTCTAAACATCTCATCAAGAGCTGGCTTCTGCTGATGCCTGTACAGTCAGGTGGATTGATGTACTCAGGCAGATGAATTGTCTGCTCTTAGCCATAGAGGCTGAACAGTGTAACTGGCAAGAAAGTTGCAGTCAAAAGCTCTCTTTTCCATACTTGAGAAAGGAAGGAATGGACAAAGGCTAAGAAAGTCAGCCCAGGAGAGAGAGAGAAGACTTTAATGGAATGGAATTTCTCTAATATCTGGAATGTAGAATCAAATCTGTGCAATGAATTGAATGGGTTATTTTTCTCTTCAAATTTATTTCTGAATGGTTTCTCTGAATAAAATTCACATGGGAATGCAAGAAAAGGAAGCCAAATATGTAATTCATGTGAAGACACTAGGTTACTGATACTATGAATGAAACAGACTAGTGTTCAGGACACCAGTAATTACTGGAAGAGTAAAAACTCTTCCAGTTTGTTTAGTCTCCTAGATCTTACAAAAAACAAAATCTGGACAACCGAAGAGGAAAGGGACTGCTTTGTATTTATTTGCAATATTGAAATGTGCATGTTAACACTTACTTTTTGGGAATTTTCTTTGAGCAGAGTTACCATCTGGAACTTATATTCTGTTCCAAGGATTGCAGAGCCTGTCTGGCTTAATATGATGTCCAGCACCCTGGAAAAGAATCAGCTATGCCAGCGTTTTCTTAAAGAATTTACGTTTCTGATAGAACAGGTCAACAAAAATCAGTAAGCTTCCCCCACACCCTTTTTCTTAAGAAAAAGCCTGTGTGCTTCCCAGTGCATGTGAATATGTTAAAGCAGTTAATGGGATGTTCTTTTGCTCGTTTTACTTTGGACATTTTTTTACTTTCCTAGGTTCTTTGCTGCTTTGTTGACTGCAGTGTTGATGTATCACCTGGCTTGGGTCCCAACAGTGATGCCAGTTGACCATCCTCCCATCAAGGCCTTCTCTGAGAAGCGCACATCCCAGTCTGTGAACATGCTGGCAAAATCCCACCCATATAACCCTCTCTGGGCTCAGCTGGGTCAGTATGATTTAGAAAGCTTCAGATTTTTCCATAACAAGCACCTTTGTGCATCCACTCCTTTTAGATAAGGACTACTTGTGATCCAGGTCACATTTCCTGATACCAAAAAGTCTTCTGCCTGATTAATCAGAGCATTTGGAGGCTTTCTTGTGTATGCTGCTTTTTATTCTTGCTGTTCCTTGTTGACATCCTCTGTTACACTGTCTGGTGAACTTGTATAGAAGTATTAAGATGGTTCAAGTGCTGTGAATGGTCTGAGTAGCTTGGGAAAGAACAAGACAAAATAGACTTGGACTGAGAGGAGCTACCTGGGCCTTGGAGGCCCTTTGTAGTTGAAATTGACTACCTCCTTTGTCTCTTTCTCATGTAGCTAGGACAGAGAGCAGGCCAGTAGATTAGAAATCTGGCAACCAGCAATACCTCCATTCAGTTACTGTTACACGAATAGGCTTGGACCAAGATTTTTTTTCTATTCTCTGTGCCTCAGGCTGGTCTCTGAAAAATATTTTATAGCTTGTAAATTATCTTGATAAGAGGGACTAGATAACTGATGTCAAATGAGTTGGTGAATGAAAGCTGAGAAAATAATCCTGTCAGGGATAAATATTTGAAAATTCTTCCTCTTCTTGGCAGCAGATGCAAATCTGATATCAGACTGCCCTTCACTTTAGCTGATATACAGTATTGCCATGTAAAATACCTCAGGTGCACACTAAGGTAATGATGTGACTTAACTCTGAGTTGCTCATGCTGTTTCTTCCTAATTGTCCAAGGCTTGTTATTCTCAGTAACCTCTCTGAAAGAATTGCTACTTTGGCCATGTAGTTGTACTGAATTGTTTCCTGGTTTAAGATGTCGTTTAAACATTGTGCAGGGGTTAGACTGAAGGGGAAGTTAGAAGTGTGCTCATGGTGTTGAGGACGGAGCCAGGCCTGGAGTTACAAAAACCAGCTGGACTGGAGGCGTAAGCTCAGTAGTAGCTCTTGTGGTTGCTCCCAGGAGTCACCACTGGTGACTAGTCAAGAGTCTGTTTCTCTTTTTGTCTTGCCAAGTTCTCAGTGCCTGAACTCAAAATGCTCTGTGGTTTTGTTTCATTCTTATAAAGCCCAAAAAGCTGTTACTGTTGTGGTTGCAAAAACTGATCATGAAAGTGGGATGTTGCCCTCTGCTGGTCGTCTTCTTCAGGAAGAGGAGGAAAAACAAAAAATCGAGTCTTGGTGCTTGAAAATGGAAATGACAAAGGATTTTGATGAACATGTCTTTCCACCTTCAGACCTGTATTTTCATTACATATTGCATATCAATTGCAATTATATACTCATACAATTGCAAGTCTCTCTGTCAGGAAGACATACTGTCTCTTAAACATCAGCTTCAATCTAATGATATTAACTAGTATTAGTATGTTTTGAAGATCACGATTTTGACTTTTTATACTGTCTTATTAGTATTTATATAAAAGCCATTTGTGCAAATGAACATGAAGCCTGAATCTGATTTCCATAGCAACTATGCTCAACTCAGAAGTAAAACAATATATTCCAATTTCATTTCTAAATTGCTTGTCCTTGTGGCTTACCAGCCTTTAAGATTAATTGAGGAGTCTGAAGCCCACTTTTGGTTCCTTAGGAATGAATTTGCAGGCTTTTTAGGCTCTGGGGTTTGTTGCAAGGGTGTTCCAAACTGAGGGAAGATGGTACCACCCAGAAACCTCTCCAGTGCATCACTGGCATCATGGGAAATGGCAGATCTTAGCAGGGGAGACAGAAATAGAGCCATGGAATTACTATCTCATTGGTCATTGTTTTGTAGGAATGGAGTTGGGAGCCTTATTCCTTTTATGTTCTGTATAGTGAGGAGGAGGCTGGACATAGGTGTATTTTTTGCTGTTAGTGTTGAAACCGGAGACCCCCTTGCCCTTGGAAGAAATCTTTATGAAGTCTGAATATAATGCTTAATATAGTGTTGTTTCTTGAGGTCTGGTACAAAATCCTGATGACAAACTCTGTCCAGAACAGAATTTGAGCAGCCCAGAGGAAGGATTTAGCACCTGAAAGCAGTCTGGTAGATTAGCAGGTAGTTGATCAAGCCTTAAGGCAGAGAAGCCTGCTTTCCACACTTAAGGTGGCTGAAGAAAATTGAGCTTTTGCTGGCTGTCTTCCATGTGCTGGTGAGATCAGCCATAGTTTGGTTAAGCAAGGACAATTTATTGAGTGTTCTCTTAATGGGTGTTAGGTGAAGACAACTGGGTTAACTCAGCCTAGGAATAGACACTTGTTGAATTAGCCAGTGTCCAACAGGGCATGTGAACATTCCCTTACTGGGTATCTATGTTTACTTCTCCCAGAACTCTGGAATAGGAACCCTTTAGTTGATAGATGATTATAAGCAACTGGAAGGTAATCACCACTCTCCCAAAGAAATATGTTGAAAGTAGGATATGTACAACCTTAGTTCTCTTAAAAAAGCAGCTTTTCAGGATAAATAGCAAATAAGTAGTTTTTGTGGGGACACAGATGATGATGTACTAGTGCCTACCTTTCATATTGCAGTTGTATTTTGATTTTTGTTTCATTCACTGCCCCCTGCCAAAGTTAAATGCTCATGCGAGTGAGGCTGGCTCCCACATACGCAGCATGTGGCTTGTTCAATAAGGTAGTTACATGCCTCTTTTTTCTGAACCTCATTAATTAAGCTAATATTTATTCCTTTTTTCTTTTTTGATATCTTAGTCCTGAAAAATGTAATTGAGATTTTATCTATGTAAAAATGCCTGTGTTTAACAGAAGGGTCACTGCACCAAAACAGAAAAACTTTGGTGTGAAAGAAAATTAGTAGAAAAATAGAAAATAGTACAGCTGGCTTCAGAGTTTTACTGGATCTGTGTTCTTCTTTTACCCCTCTTGCATCAGTTTCCAAGTGATAATGTCTTGTAAGCATTGTGTAAATTAAATTTTAGTGGCTCTGAATAGAAAGAAAATGAGTAATAGCAACTAATTCCTCAAAAAAACCCCTCTGGACAAAAGTCAGGTGTAAGAAGCATTAGGGGAACTTCCTTTGTTACTCCTTGTTTAAAACTTGTATGAATTTACTGTGAAAGAAATTAACTGTCTAATTGTGTCCATAGTAAATGCTGTTTCAAAATGTGTTGAATGTGAACAGTATAGGTTATATTACAATGCAACATAAAGCTGTGACATTTTTATTTTCCTCTGTAGGCGATCTCTATGGTGCCATAGGCTCTCCAGTTAGATTGACTCGAACTGTGATTGTTGGAAAGCGCAAGGAGTTGGTGCAGCACCTGCTCTATGTTCTAACTTACTTCATCCGGTGCTCTGAGCTGCAGGAAAATCAGCTGACGTGGAGTGAGAAGGCTGGGGAAGGAGAGCAAGTGCTAAATGGAAGCAAGATCACAACTGCACTAGAAAAGGGAGAGGTAGAGGAATCTGATTATGTGGTTGTCACTGTTAAAAATGAGCCTGCTCTTGTGCCTCCAATGCTACCTCCAAAGAATGATGGAAGTAAGAACAACAGTACTGCAGAGTGGGTGCATGAACCAGAAAGCACTCAGGCTGTCCCAGTCTGTTCAAAAGAAAAGAGGGAAGCAATAGGAAAGGCCAGTCAGAGCTCTGAAACATCTGTTGACTGTCTAACTAGCAGTTTCTGTAAAGGAGGAGCTGATGGTAAGAAAAGAACTGTCACTGATACAGGAATTGTATCCTACCACTCTGAAGAGTCATCTAAATTTGAGGATGTAATGGATGTAAAGAACAAGAACCAGAATGAGAGAAAAGTGGAAAAGCGGCTTTCTAGTAGGTCGTCTGCTCTACCTTGTCCTGAAAGGTCTGGCCACAGGAGTTCACACTTAGAAAAGGTCACTTTTCAGATTGGAAGTTCAGCATCACCAGAGTCAGACTTAGAAACTCATAGAAGAGAAATGGAAGAAAATCTGAAGGCATTAATTAAAAATCCAGAGGTGATACATTGTGCCTCAAGTTCCACAAATCTGACTGTGGGTGCTTCTCAGAATCAAGATGGTTGTGAAGCTGCCTTTATACCTATCAGTAAACATAATGTTTGGCATGCACAAATCCCACCGTGTGAGGAGAAGGAAAGTATACTAAACCAACATATGGAAAGTAAAGGAACTGAAGTGAATTTAATGAATTCAATATCTAGTGAACTACTTTTGCCCATGGATAACACAGAAACTGTAAAATTGCCAAACATGAAAGAAAATAGAACTTTATGCTCTGGCAATCTGGAGAACCATTCTTCTGACCGTGTAGAAGCAAATTCTGCTGTCAAACAGGATTCCCCTAAAGTAGGTGCTAAAGATGTCCCCTATGGGGATTTTGGAAGGAAAACCTCCTTCAGAGTTGAAGGGGACATTCCAAGGAACAAGAGTTCAGACAGTGCTCTTGGAGCTAGTGATGAAGAAGGTGATTGTTGTATCCCTGATGAAGTGCATCATGATAACGTCAGCAAACGACTTGAAGAATTTGCAGAAGTGGAGCTTCCTTTGCCAAGGTAAAGTAGTGATTAATTTAGAACTAAATGAAGTCAAAAGCTGTAACTACTTTGAAGTTGTTTTAAGTCTGAAATCTTCTGGGATCTTGTCTAAGTTCCTGCAAAAAAATCAGTAGCAGACAGTGGTGTGGTTAGAATTCTTGTAAACAGATTTGACAAAAAGAAAACAGAGACAGAGCATGTTTAGTGAAGTTTTATGACAAAGGTATACTTCAAATGCCTAACAAAAGGGGATCAAACTTTTTGTGTAAACTGACTGAAACATTAAATGGAGACAGGTAGATAGAACATCTGAGGACAAGCAAAACTTGGCTTTAAAAGGTAACTGTTTAGATTTGACATAATTGTTATGTCAAATACAGATTTGGAATAGACATGGGCATGCTATTTGAAAATTTTTGAGCATTACAGGTGCACATGGAGTTTGATGGTGCTTAAGGTCAGTTCCTAGAGCTACCTTAAGCACATGAGAATTGGAGTAAACTCAAATTTAGCAAAATTGCAAGCTGCAGAACACGGAGCTCATACATCCCACGAACTCTAGTGCATATAAATTTGCTTATTTACAAATTTGCAGAAATCAATACATTGTTAAATTAAAGCTTTTAAAATTCTTGTTTTAAAGAACACCAGTAAATGTTTACTGGTGTGAACATTTATGTGTACTTGGAGTACAACTGTTGATTAATATTTGCAGTAGAAGCAGGCATGACTTTGCATTCATGTAAAATCTGAGTGCAGTTTGTCAAGCAAGGATCTTACCTGCTTTGTATTTCTGTATTTCAGGTCAAATACTATCAGCAGTCAATGTGTGAAAAATTTTGGAAGATCACTTCTGGGTGGCTACTGTCATACATATATACCTGATCTAGTGCTCCATGGAATAAATAATGATGAAAAACTCAAGCAGTGTCTACTAGCAGATCTACTTCATGCAATGCATGTGAGTTAAAGTACTAAGTCAAAGTAGGAGTTGTGATATTACTGAAATCTACAGAAGCAGGTTATTTTAGTAGGTTACTGTTTTTACTTACCTGTTCTGAACTGCAACGCCTGCCATGTCTTCCTTCTTAAAAGATGTAAGCCCTTAATTCACTATATTCAAAACCTGTTCATGCAAGAATCATGTGCTTTCCTTATTACTTTTAAGGCTTCTCTTCGAAGATTAACAAAAGGAAGATTGTTTGCAACTTCAAGTTACAAACAAGGAAAAAACCCTTGAGCTGCTTCTCTTTTCCATCACAATAGCAGACAAAATTACCTGTATTTCAGGAAAATTATATGCAAGTTGAAACATCTTATTTTGCCACTTAGTGGCATGTGTTGCAGGTGAGGTAAAGTCTTGTTGAAGCCTGTAGGATACTAGACTGTAGCAGAAATGACTGACTACAGGAGGTAATTGTATATAGATAAGAACTTTGCTGTGCTCTTTCTCTACTGTAAGCGCTCCTAAATTATAAAATTTATAACTAGCCTTTCACTGGAATAGCTGTGTGACTTCAGTATGCAGTTTAAAATGCTCATCTAGTAATTGTCAGCAGCTTCTCTCTGCAACAATTGAGAATCATCCTCCTGGCATGACTGTGTGTACTATCCAGAGCAGCACTGCGTGTGTTTGTAACTTCTTTAAGCAACATCAAACTGGTCTAGTATGATGCTGTCTCTTGTTGTGGATGACAAGTTGAGCCCACAGAGCTCTTGCTGCCAGGAGAGCCAATGCAATCCTGGGGTGCATAGGAAGAACATTCCAGCAGGTCAAGGGAGGTGAACCTTCCCTTCTACTCAGCCCTAGTGAGGCCACATCTGGAGTGCTGTGTCCAGTCCTGGACTCCACAGGTCAAGAAGGATGAGGGGCTATAGGAGAGAGTCCAGTGGAGACCCCCAAACATCTTAGGGATCTGGAACATCCCTCTCCTCAGAGGAGTCTAGACTGAGAGGGGAGCTCATTAAAGCATATNATGTGAAACCGCTACAATACTAAAGGTGGATGTCAAGAGAGTGGTGCTCAGCAATTGGACAAGGAGCAATGGCCATAAACTAAAACACAGGAAGTTCCACCTCAGCTTCTGAAGAAGAACTTCTTTATGGTGAGGGTGGTAGAGCATTGGAACCAGCTGCCGAGGGAGGTCGTGGAGTCCTCCTCTCTAGAGACATTCAGAGCCTGCCTGGACTTATTTTTGTGTCACCTGTTCTAGGGGACACTGCCTTGGCAAGGGGTTGGATTAGAGGATCTCCATCCCTAGCTATTCTGTTACACCCTGCTTGGTTGTGCATAGTAAAATCACTCACATATCTATGCAATGTTGAATGTACTTTCACTGTCACTGGATCAGTGTAATTATTCCGCTCTTCATTTTGAAAGAAAATAATCTTTTCAGGGTAGGTGGAATACATGAAGAAAAATAAAATGGAGTAGTGACTTTCAGGCACTAATGAAAATTAAATGTCTCGATCAAATTGGCAGATTCAGTACTACTGAATGTAAATCTTGTCACTGAAGTTGGTATTCCTTGTCATTTTTTGAGATACTTTTGGTTCCCTATTGGACAAGAACGTGCATTGAATCACTTTCTTACTCGCTATGTCAGCGTGAATGAAAGTAGAACCTCAAACTGAGCTGTGGAAATGTATATGAAATTATCACATAATTATATTTTGTTTCTGTTGCAGCATCCAGTGCTAGATGAGCCCATAGCAGAAGCTGTCTGCATTATTGCAGACACAGATAAATGGAACGTACAAGTAGCTACAAGCCAGAGAAAGATGATGGACAGTGTGAAGTTAGGCAAGGATGTTCTGGTCTCGAGTCAAGTATCCAGTCTGTTGCAGTCTATTTTACAGCTTTACAAACTCAACGTCCCAGCTGACTTTGTAAGTATTTCTTTATTGAAGGCTGAAGCTAACGGGAATTTTTTAGCTCAGATAACAAACCCAGAGTTCTGTACACTGTATATATCAATAAATTAATGCCTGAAATAATGCATGCTACAGTCCAGTAATGGACACTAGTTTGGCTGTAACTTACATTAAATAGATCAGATTAAAGTTAACAACTCCAAAATACATGTGCCAAAACTTGAGTTGTTTAGGCAAGTTTAGCATGGTCCTCATGTGTTTAGGACTCTTGCATTTGTTTTTTATATTTTTTGCATAAGTTCCACACTTTGCTACTCTGAAAGTTGTTGAAGTGTTTATCAGCCAAATCCTGACTCTGTCACACAGCTTTCTATTCTTGGGGTTTCTGTTCAACCCCATGCAGTGGATGCCTCTTCTCTCTCCCTTCCAACTAACTGTGCCTCTGTTTGTTTATTTGACCCTTCTGTTTTATACATATTTTAGCAAGTGCTGTCTTAGGTAGCTTTGCCGATGGCTCCATAGGATTGGTGAGATGAGACACTTGGTAATGGGTGGGTTGCAGCAGGGAATGTTACTTTGTTGTGTTGCATACTCCCTGTCCCACAGCATCCTTTCCTGTCCTCATTTGTACTGGAGTTCATCAGAGCAAATCAGTAATGCTGGTTTTGCTGATTACAACAAAATTACCCACAAGTCTGACTGCAGTAACTGTAATTCAATTTTTAGCACGTGATTGTAGATGAAGGGAGATGGAGGGTTTTTTTCAGTAGTCACCCCTTTTGTGAATAACAGAATTGATTTGTCCTTCAGCAGATAGCCTTGAGAAACTTTCTAGGAATACCATGTAATGACTGCACCAGCAGATGGAAGAGGAAGATAGAGATGAACACTAACAGCTGTAAATAGTATTGGTTGGCACTGTTTTGGGTTAAATTGGTGGTATTGATCACACTAAGTTCTTCAAGTTAAGTGCTAGGCAAAATATGTGGGTACATTTTTGAGTGTTTTCTCTGGATTCTTCTGGGCATCCAAAAATATGCAACTGTGGTTGAAATTTTATCTTAACGCTAGCACAGTCACACCTTAAAATCTGGCATTTTTAAACTGAATAGTTCATTTTGCAACTAAAGTGTGTTTTCCAGTGTTACCTTAGGATTTGTATATGCATTTTCGATATGATTTTTGTGGTTTGTGGGGGATCTGGAGGCAGAATGATTTACAGGGGTTTTTATTTCCTTTTTCTTACAAAAAGGAACTGTGAAGTGACAGTGCTAACAGTTTGTAAATTTTACATAATCTGTGTTAGAGACACTTTGATCCTTCTATCAGGGGATTTTGCAACTCTGCTAAAACAACATCAGTGCACAGAAGTGAAGCGTTCTTGAACTCTAGGAGAAGTGTGACTTTCTCATAGTAGTATTTCCATTGATTTAAATTTGGATAGAAACATATGTATTGATGTGCTCTTATCAATCAGAGATGAGCACCACAGTGCAATATGTTTGAAGTTTCCTTTAGGAGTGCATATCTCTTTGCGTGCAGTTACTGTTCAGATGAATAAGTATTTTTGGGGTTTTGTGGTACCAAAATAAACAACCCAACTTGAGACCCGATGAAAGGCAAGTGGTGATATCTTTGTGTGCCACTTCGGACTGCTGGTTGTGCTGCAGAGGACTTTGCAGTATGCCCTGGTGAGAGGCAAGCGCTGATTGCAACTGCTGCATTTCAGCGATATGTAAAAAGCTTTACCTGCACCTTTAAACTCAGTTTAAACTACTTGTCTATTTTTAGAAGTTACCTGACTTTTTTTCTATTTGGTCGATGAGAAAAACTGCAGAGGAAGCTAATATTAAATAAAAAGAAAAGACTTTTGGACACTGAACAAAATGGGTTTGTGTACCAAGCTTGTGGGGACAAATGCCTTTTGATTCTTTGCTGGTATTCAGAAGGAATACATCATATGATGTAAACAACCATTCTTTTAAATTAATGTGTGATTCTTCCTTGCTTATTCCCTCATAACTTTAAAAAAAAAAAATCCGTAATCCTTAACACAAATACTGGAATTGAAACACATTGAACTTCTACTTTGTGAATCAGCTACATGACCCCTGAACCACTGAGAAAGTGCTCCTAGGCTTTTTGCATAAGAGTTACCTCTAATGGGAAAGATAGAGTGCTTGCCTCCCTTTTGGCCAGAATCAGAAGTGTTATGGTTATGACTTGAGTGAAAATTTGCTTGAAGCAAATTGATCAAACTATCGTCAAAAAGCTTCTGCCTTTCCTCCACTGGTGGCAGTGATTTTACTCTACTACCATGCAGCACATCTTTTTAAATGCCTCTTTGTTTTCCGTGATTAGGACTTGATATTAGCTCATTGAAATAATAATTAAGCAGCTTCATCTTGCCCCAGATGATCAGAAAACTACATACTAGGCTACCTACAAGGCTGAGTCTATTTTTTTTCTCATTAGTTTTTTAATTAAAAAAAGTGGTCTCACTTCTAATACTTAGGGTTTTCATTCAACTCTAGTGCATGGGATGATGGCCTAATGCTATATGCTGCTACTGTTTCTAATTGCTGTCTGTGTCTGCTGCATGATAATGTGTTTGATAATGTGAGGTTCTGCATGTGCTTCCTGTTTTCATCTCCTGATTTCAGAAAGCTGAACTA